>JALBCR010002284.1:0-418050 GCA_030710515.1 Abscondita cerata | reverse complement strand
CTCAATTGTGCTTGGTTCGGTTACGTATTGCTGTCCATCTCCAAGCAGTGCTGTACCAAGTCTTCTTCCATTTCAGACGTTAAAACTGGTTTTCGACCTATTGGTAGAGAGCATTGTTCTTTTATGGGTTGGTCACGTTTGACATATAGTTCAAGAGTAGATTTTGGGACGTTGAAGGTCTTTGGCGCCCTTAAATATCCCATTTGTTTACTTTTAATAGCTTCAATGGCATTTTTCATATTTTCTGGATCCCATGTTTTATGTGCCACCTTTCTTAGGCATTTTACTGAATAATAGAAATAAAAAAATTGTAAACAATGTTTAGAACGGTACATGTAATTCGGTTCCTAATTTTGGATATCCAATTTTAGGGACCCTCTTGTATCCAGAATTAGGCAACCTCTATATTTTAGGTTTTGTGGTTCAGATAAAAAGTCCATGACAGTAATTTTGTTATAAATACGAAGGCTTGTTCTACCAAGTTACACTTTCCTTTGCTAAGTACTTACCTTTTTATAACTGTTTACATGTGGAGCAACAAAAAACTTGTTTCACAATTAAACACATAATATTATGGTGCCACCTAGTAGTGAACAGTCGAGCTACGTGCTTCACACAGGATCATTTTATGTTGGAGGCGCTTCGTTCTGTGGATTCAATTAAAGAAAACTGTAAAGGGCGTTTGAAATAATGTAGTATCCAAAATTAGGCGACTTTCCTCTAAATTAAATTGTAGATTCTAAATATAAAGCAAAATTTTCTAAAAGCGTAGAACTGAGTAAATCATACCTAACCTAGAATTGTGAAAGGTTATTTGTTTAATTCAATTAACTGATTACAATAATTACTCGATAATTACAAACTTACTATCTATGTTATTCTACACATAAAGTTGCTTTAAGTATAGTATAAAATGACCAAAGTGTGAAGACCTGGAAATTTCCGCAAAATATTAGAAGCACATTTTCCGTGTAGTTTGTTGCTTTTTTAAGTCGACACCATTTTAAAAAGTAATCGTAGGTATGTCTTGTCACATATTTTTCTGGATTTAACATGTAACAAATCCGGAACCACGTTATCTGCTACCTCTTTAATACCGGGAGGAGTATTAGAAAGTTCTTCATTATCAGTTTCCATGTTCAATAATTTTGGAAACTTTATAATTTAAATTTTTAAATGACGTTTAGGAATGCCGGTAAAGAAGAACATTTTATTCTTAATTCTTGTAAGCTACCCTAGAGGTTGCGACCAATGTACGTTCGTTACAGTGACTATATACAGGATAGTGACGAAATGAGAGCCGAGACGCCATGTTCTGGCAAATTGACAACAGTGAACAATCCAGTAACAGATTTTCGATCATTAACATCATTATAACCATTATTTGTATACCCTATCATCACACATGTTTCTACTTTTGCATCAAACTTATCTCTTTTCTCATCTCTTATATGATTATACGCCGTTACACCAAAAATTTTTAGATTACTTACATTTGGTCTTTTATTGTACCAAACCTCTGCTAGAACGATATTATCCAAATTTTCTGTCGGACCTCTATTAGGCCAAGCAACGAGATCAAAAAGTACGGTTTCATTTCTTGACAAAATTAATAGACCACTGTCATTATGTCTGGAAACGGTAGTTGATAGTGGGTGCATAGTTTGATACTCCACTTTTTATTCCATATTTTTGTACTTAACGATTCTTTGGGAAAAAATACCATTTTCGCGTTTTTTGCGTATAACTTTTAATCTATCCGTCCGATCAAAACTGTCAACAGACGATTTGTAAAAATTAACAGACAAATAAAATGCAATGAACTTGAACGTCCCAATCGGATAAATAGAAAACCGAAAAAATGACGTTTTTTCAAAATTCATAACTTTTTTAATTTTCACTATGTAGCGCTGTTCTTCTGGATTTAAGTGGGTATTAACATGTTCTTTGATGGTGCAAAACCTGGGCAATGTTCAATGAATACTTTCGGAGTTATAGCGATTTTAAATTTTTAACCTTTTTTTTGCGGAGGGGCTGTATGCTCGTGTATTAATCCGATCCTCCCGTTCTTTGAAAATTTGGAAAATATAGATAAAAACATGGTCGTCTCATTCCATTTTTTTCAAAAAGATGATTGCTAACGGTCGAAAAATCGACGCGAACTTGAGCTGAAACCCTTCACCGCGCGCTAGTAGTCAAATAGTAGGAGAAGAGGGGAAACGATATCTATAGATATAGTATCGCGGGCGGGCGATAATATTGTAAAGACGAGTTAAAATGCGAATCTTTCCGTCAAGAATATGACACTTTCACTATCACATAAATATTAGCACTGCACTGTGGTAATATAATTGGCATTCATAAAAATAAGGTTCTAAAGGTAGCTTTAGAGTTTAATATCGTTTCCCCTCTTCTCCTACTACTTAAATCTAGAAGAACAACGCTACATATTGAAAATTAAAAAGTTATGAATTTTTGAAAAATCGTCATTTTTTTTGTTTTTTTTGGATTTTCTCGGAATCTATTTATCCGATCGGGAAGTTCGCATTTTATTCGTCTTTTAATTCTCTACAAATCGTCTGTTGACAGTTTTGCGATCGGATGGATAGATTAAAAGTTATACGCAAAAAACGCGAAAAATTGCATTTTTTCCCAAAGAATCGTTAATTACAAAAATATGAAGTAAAAAGTGGAGTATCAAACTATGCACCCACTATCAGCTACTTTTGTTAAGTTGTACATTATTTAAAAGTTATCCAAAATCATTGGATACATGCCTCACACAAACATGAGTAATCTGTGAGTGTCCAGTTATCCCTTCTCATTTTAATTAACCAATGTTTCCTTCGCACTGGATCTCGAGGAAATCGTTTTAATAAAAATCCCTTTTTGATAGAATTACTGCAATTTACTGCAGCACAACCAGGCATTTTTTTATACCTAAACAACAAAAACATACAGTAATAAGCTTTATTATCTGGTGTATATAATACTTATTAATAATAATGTTAATAACAAATCTTTTTCACACATAACCTTCAAATAAGGTATTTAAATTTGAGTTATTACTAGGTATGTGAATTTATTATAGAATGATTATTATCAAAATATTTATAATCATTATTCTAACAAAATAAGTAATACCTACTAAAGTTTAATAATCAAAATAGTTATAATAAAAATATAACAGTCACCTATTAATGCCTATATACCTATTTACACAACAATGTCTTTTTAATGTTACCAGCCAGAAAATCACCAAAATAAAATAAACTGTAACTAATACAACGTCAGGAATTAACAATAACACCACGAAAATGAATTAAAATCCAGGAATTTTCACAAATGTGAATAAAAACTATTAAAACACTCTAAAACACTGGAAAATGCAAGTAAACGGACATAAACAACAACATTTATTTGTCCTACAAATGAGGAAAGCGATTCTATTTTCCCACTCGAGCTCGAGTTGCCTTACGAGCTTAGCGAGTGAGGCATTAGAGTGAGGGTGGAAAAGGCTTTCCACGACATTCCCCAAAAACAACCTAATAAAAGAAGTACTATTTATCGTAAACGTAACTTATTGTTACAGAATTTCGTCACATTTTCGTACGTAAAAGCAAAAGTTGATAATAGGTGGGTCCTAATTTATTTATTTATTTATTTATTTATCTGTTTATTTGCCCAACAGGTATAAAACCCAATTATAGGACAAACTGCTATGTATGGTAATACAGACTGTATATAATATTGAACACTAAGAAACAACAAAAAAAATAAATTGAAGTAATATATAAGCGAGTTGACAAGAAACATAACAACAAAATAAACGTTATTTATTATTAAAGTAATGACATTAACGTACAGTTGTTAATATCATTATGAGAGAAAAACTTACAATTAAAATTTCTGCAGATGATATGAATTGGCGATCTATATAATATATTTGTACGTGCCAATGGTAAATGAAATGTTATTTTGTTACGTGTAGTGAAAAATGGAACATGGAATTTAATGAGTGATAAAAGGTAAGAACAATCAATTAGATTATGAAGTAGTTGGTAGAGAAAAATAACACTAGATGTACGTCTGCGTTGATGTAAACATTGAAAGTCAAATCTTAACAAAAGTGTTTCTTGAGAGCATCCTCTTTCAGGATAAGTTCCATCAATCTAAAAGTTAAATATTTCAAAAATTTTCTTTGGACTTTTTTTCAACAGAGGCGATATGGTTGCCTTGGTGGGATACCATATTAATGAACAATAATCGAGTTTGGAACGCACTAGTGTAATGTACAAAGTTTTTATCGCGATGGAATTTTTAAATTGTTTACAATTTCGTATAATGAAGCCTAAAGTTTTAAAGCAGATTGTGATAGGTATTTAATATGATCTGTGAATGTCAATCTATCATCATAAAATACACCAAGATCTTTTAAGACTCTACACCGCGTTAAAACATTAAAGTCGATACAGTACGGATACAAAATTGGTTCTGCTTTACGGGTATAAGACATCACATTACATTTAGTGGTATTGAGTGACAAATAATTTTGTTGACACCAAGAGTTGACATTGACCAGTTGCTGTTGAAGAAATTGGCAATCACTGTAAGATCTTATAGAATAATATATTTTAAGTCGTCAGCAAATAATAACTTTTCTGATTGTATGTTTTCTGTAAGATCATTAACGAAAATTATAAATAATAATGGTCCGAGATTGGATCCTTGAGGTATTCCCGACGTAGGTATTAAATAAGAAGACGCGTAATTATTATAAATAACGAATTGTTTGCGATTCTGTAAATACGATTCAAAAAGAAAGATAATAAGGAACTATTAAAACCAAAAGTTGCATAATTTTGCTAATAGAAGTTTATGAGAAATTTGGTCAAAGGCTTTGGATATGTCAGTATATATGACATCTACTTGACACCTCTATCTAGATTATTACATATAAACTGAGTGATTGACATAAGATTCGTAACCGTTGAGCGCCTTTTCATAAAGCCATGTTGTTGTGGAGAAATGTAAAATTGTATAGTAAGGGTAAATATGAAGTGTAATAAAATTTCAAATATTTTTGCAAATTATTTAATATACTAATTGGCCTGTAATTACATTATGTCGAATGCAACAAATATAATGTAGGGAGTAGAAATATAAGTTATTCAAATTAAACAAACCTGATTGAATCCTAAATTAAATTGTTTAACTAAGTACATACTATGCGCATATAGTTCTAATAACAAATTCTTACATTTTTTAAAGAGACATTTTTTAACATGACATTACTTTTCGCTAGTGAGGAAAAACCAGTTTTCCTCACTATTTGCAGAGAAAAAGAAACGTGCGTTTTCTAAGTATGTCATGGAAAAAATATTTGCCACAACATGGCAGCTATCAGTCACGTGACCTGGACAACCAATAGAAAATGATACACTCTCATGTCGTCACTGTCGTATATATAGTCACTGTAACGTTCGTGAAATTTCAATTTTTTAATTAATTTGCTGTTATTTTGAAGGGATTAATTTATTTGTTTGTTTTCTAAACTTAATAGTACTATTAATTTAATGATTTTTTTTTGTATGTATTAAAATAACAAATAAAATATGTAATAAAAAATTAATCCGTTAGATTTAGTATTGCTAGTAAATTTCAAAAGAAAATTGTTGCACCACAGGTGTAAAGTACTTTATAACCTTGGTACATAAATAACTATTTTATTGTAATAGTTTGAAAAAAAGTCAAATTGGCTATAAAGTGGTGGATTATACTTCAGCTGGTTTTACAGAGTATGTAAATGAAAACAAATTTTCAGTGACTTCCTTTCTATTGAAAATTTGGCAGATAATAGTTCAATTGATACTTTAAATTAAAAAACATGTCAAGCTAGCTGTATGTCAGGGGATATTATCAGCTGACATGGAAAAGTGTGGCACGAATACCTCTAAAATAGTAGCCTAATCCTGATCTAATTCTTTCAATGATTTCAAAGAGAATTTCGACCTGCACCTGACAGAG
The DNA here is from genome assembly GCA_030710515.1 of Abscondita cerata. Lineage (NCBI taxonomy): Eukaryota > Metazoa > Arthropoda > Insecta > Coleoptera > Lampyridae > Abscondita > Abscondita cerata. The sequence continues at coordinate 412,023 of JALBCR010002284.1, read as the reverse complement.
TAAAAAAATATTATACAGGGAGTTCCATTGACTTAAAAGTTATTGCTTTTCCGAAGTATGTCAAATGTAACAGCAAATATGAATGTTACACAAAGTGTCCCTAAAATTTCGTAGAATCCGAAAATGCAATAATATATGGTGTTCCATTTAAAATAACGAAGTTGATGTCGACTTCGGTACAAGCGCAAGGGTCAGAACTTACTGAAGATATTTTGGTAGTTGGTTGCTCTATTGACTAAATTGTCAAATTCCATGACTTTTTCTATGTTTTAAAAGTCATGGAATTTATGAATTAGGTTAAAAAGTTTTCCCTAATTTGCTCTTGGATTGATTGAGAATCTTTTAAACTAGTATTTTAAGAAATAAAACAAAATACGTATTGCATAATAGTTCATAGTTTCATAAGTCTACGAAGTTGAGATGTCAATGTTGATAGCTGATTATCACGTAAACGTGCAAAAAAATATTATACGGAGTTTTTAAAATTTGCATTATTTTGATATACTTTACTCTCTTACAGAGCAAGTTAATAACAAATTCAAATTTAAATTGGCATTGTTTATTTAAAGCACTTCGTGAATCATCAGTGCCATTTATAACAAATTCAGACGTAGTGACCTTTTATTATTTTAAAGTGTTGGCATGTCATCAGATTAATAGCCAGTTTTTGCAATTTCCATACCTTTTGACAATACTGTGTGGTCTGAATTAAAATCTAATGGCCTTCTATTGATTGGAATTTCTTCCTAATGTTTCAGCTAAAGCTAGTGGTCAGCTTCTTTAAAGGTCCTTCCATCTCCAGTCTACATCCAACTTGGGAGAAGATCAGAAGAAGCTGACCACCACGCAATCGTTTAATAAGTTTTAGCTTTTGTAATTTATCATTTGTTAGAGGTTTTTTGACGAACATTAGCAGATTTTATTTTGTTTTATTTTTATTTTGACGTACAATGTGAGAATTTTTTTCCAAATCATGTTTTTCAGGGGCCATTTCTGAAAGCAGTTCCCTGTAACTTTTATAAAGATCATTTTCAAATTCGAAAACCATTGCAAATAAGTCTAGTTATAATGCTATTAATGATTGATTCCATTAATTTAATTTTGTTTCCTAAATTGACGAAAAAAGTACTCCTCGTATTGAAAAAATTGAGTTTTGTGTGGTTTTTAATTCTTTTGTTTTGAAATTAAATTTCTGGACACCCTGTATAAGTTTATATCATTTTGCATAATTGCGATAAAAAAAATACTACTGCAGCAGCAACCATCCCAATTTTAGAGCCATATCTGCAAAGGCAACGACGATATATGAACAGTCAAACGTGATATTAGAAATGTTAAAAAATATCATAAAGTTAAAATATGTGAAGAACGGCTGCATTGGGTATAGGGAATGCTGAAGAAAATGCATCCAAAATTAGCTGCTAAAACCAAAAAATTAAAAAAAACATGTAATCGTATTTGAAATAAGAGTATGTGTCCATATCCAGTGTTTCGGGAAGTGTCGCCATCTTAAAAATATTTGTATTAGAAAAGATCATAACGAATTCCTCGGCCAACAACAAAATTTAAACCATACCATTTCCCCTATTCTAGATTCTTCTAATGCACGGATCCAAACAATCACCCTTGCAACATGTGGACCTCGATAAATTTTTATCTGATTTCTGGACCACTTTTCAAAATTCACCTGCCGATCCAAGTAATATTTATGACACGGGTTAAACCAGACTTCGCCTAAAATTGTAGGTAAATTTTAAATCACATTACGTTAGTAGAAATAACATATACCTCTTATTCTATGTGTTTTACATTATACATCTGCACCCTTCAACTTTGGTTTCAGGACGGAATCTCCTTGCTTTTTCATGACATAAATCAATATTTGTCTTCTTATGGACATTTCTTCTATAATACTACAAATTGTTTTCTTCCGATTTAGCAATTCTTCTTGATCTAATTTTTATTATCTTTTGAAATTAACGCCGAATTTGAGATCGCCTGTGAACTACCAGAAATGTGCAAGTCAAGGTAATATAATTCTGGAGAAGTGCAAAGGATCAATCTTCTATTTCCGTGTCCGGAAAATTGTACGTCAACAATTGATCGGCAGAAATTGGTTCGACATATTTTGTACGCCAAATTGAAATCGTACGTAAGGCATTTTATATTTTTATGACCAAAAATTATAGTTTAGAAAATAAACTATTGTATATGTAACGTTTAATTTAAGTGCTTATGGGTTGTTGAATGGTTCCTTCTTCACAATAGAAAGGAATTTAAAACTATTAAAAACAAAACAATTCTGATTTCTCTATGTAGGATTAATTTTAATTTACCAAAATCTATGAATGAAGGACCCATGATCTACGTGTTCGAGAATGACATATCCGTTGCTGTAACCTCAATAATTTTTATACGCTTTGTTCAGATCTGTGGAGTACCCAGGATTTGGACCAGATTAAGACTAAGATAGAAAATTATTGAAGATTTTATGGAGCGATTGTTTGGAAAATTTTTATTGGAACTTTTTTTCTTAAAATATATAATTATTTGTTATATGTTATTGTTCTTATTTTATTCACATCTGGTTTATAATAAATGCCTTCCTGTAGAAAAAATTTAATGGGATATAAAAAATATAGAGTGCGGAGGTTTTGTCAGAGTTACTGTCAGATAGAATAAGATTTATTTTTAATAATGAGAAATATGAGATTATATGTTATTATAATTTGAAAAATGTTGAAATTTGAGTAGGCCGATAGTGGAGACGCAAGTCAGTAGTGAGCCGGTAACAAAAAGGTTGTTTGGTGTATTTGAATAACATTTAACCATTCACCCCCGGTGCACATTTGCCCGACACAATGTCGTGGTTCCTTCAGGTGGGGTTACTCGCAAAAGAGGGTGTTGCGGGCTACCTCAATGACATGATTCAGGTGGAGAGGATAGCCTTATGAGGTGCCCCCGATCTTGGTCATTGGGATGCCAACTAGGTTGAGCGTCCGGGGAAGACTCCACTTATTTCAGGTGACTCTAGCTAGTTGTCGAAGAGTATATTAATTTATATAATTACTGTATGGAATAATTAAAATGACCTGTTAACCCTAATGATGACAAAGAATAGGGGTGGAGTAATTTAATTTCCCGGTGAGTACAAAATTGTTGTTTGTTTATCAGATGAGTAATTGTGATTTTATTTCACTGCTTTCTGAGAAGTACTGATTTTGGTGAGACAAAGAGTTCCTCAGTAATTATACATATTTTACACATTAAAACTAGCGAGTATGTGTTTAACACAATATTTGTTTTAACCAACTTTGAATTGTTTTAATGCGTTTTATTTGAGAACAACTCAAACTACTATCGGTCAAATAGTTTAGAAGTACAAATTATAGCGTATACATTGTCCGGGAAATGACTTGAACTACATCTAGCACAAGAAATACTATAAAATACAAATATTCAGAAAATAATAAAAAGAATTACATTAAAGAAACAAAAACTGGATGCTGCGAAATGCAACGAATTTGTGTAATTGTGGTCAGTATATGTCAGTATCCAAATAATTGAATACCTGTAGACATACCAACTTGTCATAATTTTATTAAACTAACTATATCATTCTTGTGAAATTTATATGTTCCGCAATCAAAAAAGTCTTTGGGTTTGAATTACATAATTCTCCATTTTTTTAGTAGGATCAACTGTTGAAAAAACCAGTTTTTTCTTCAATCCAAATGGCGGTTCTCCTACACCATCGCCAAGGTCGAAAACTTGGATTTATCATCAGGACATAGAGTTGAATAACAAAGCATTAACAAAACCATTTCTACCCCACCTTTTGCAAGCACTAAAAGATCCTACAAAAAAGATCCTACAATTATAGTTTCTATCCTTGATCACGTAACATCATAAAACTTAGTAACTACGTCTTTTTTTAATATTCACTTATTTAATCGTATGGGTACATTTAAATATTGTATTGTGATGTAAGTGTTATGTATGGTGCCCCAGAAGATAAGTATAAACCTGTACAGTGTGGTAACGAAACCGTGTGCAATTGTGGATTGGTTTGTCTTGGCAAAGCATTTGCTTCAAGGTTTAAAGAAAACCACTAAAACCTAAACATGCCAACCCTTAGTATTTAAATGTAATAATATTAATTCAAGTGTGTAAACATTATGGAAGGTAAATAAGAACATAAAATATAACAGCTCGCCCATTGCATGGCTTGACATGTAATGGACCGGTCATCTAGCGCCCGCTCCAGTCACGACTATGACGAAAATATAGTAGGTTGACATAAGATTTGCCGTCTCAAATATACCACTCAATTACTTTAGTTCTAAAAACATTTTAGAAAACTTTAATTTTATTTTCGTATTTGAAATAATGCATTCGGTTTTCTGATTGTTTTTCCTAGTTTTTTAATGTTCCATGTTGCCAGTTATAATAATAATAATATTCATTTATTTAGCATTAGCTATAATAATAATAATAATAATAATAACGGTTTATTGGTTCCACAACTATAAATATATATTTATTTACAATAGAAGTAAAAGGATACCAAAAGGAAATCTGTCAGACTAGTTTCAAAAACCGTCTGTTATTAGTTCCGTTAAGCATACCTTGAGTTAAATCAATAGCTATTCTTGCCGTTATATGCACCTATTTATGAAAATTAATACCGATAATTTCATTGCCCGTCGCACACACCGACCCTTGCCGCCTTCACGAAGCGATAAAATAATTCAACGACACTCGGAGATTAATTTGTTTAAAATTAAATTTCTAATTTTGACTTTGTAGGTATGGAAAGACAGCCTGAAACACAGTTGAAGGTATATTGCTATGAACTCTGTAGATATTATAAAGAAGGATCTTTTAAATATTTGAAGTTTATGCCTTGAGTATCTGAATTAGGTCTTTACGGCGGATGTTAACATTGTGTACATCTGTCCGGAAACGGACTTTATAGTAGAGATACGGAGGAGTTTTATTAATCAGGATCCGAAAACAAAAGACTCGCCCAATGCAGAAACCTACGTTGTGACATGTTTAACCATCCACACCATCTTGGTGTATGTGATATATGTTCACGTTTTCTAATTCCATAAATAAATCGAAGACATGCATTCTGTAATCTTTGTATTTTTCTTACCATCAGCGCCATCGATACAAGGGGTGATATACAACATCACAGAAGTTTAACCGAGATAAGACTATGGAATCACAGAGCATAATTTTTGGTTTTGGTCAAGAGAATGTCTGTTGGTATATAGCAATCTTAGCGCGCCATAAGAACCTTGAAGAACTTTAGTTATATGAGTTTTATAGCGAAGCTCTGGATCAAAAACAACACCAAGATTTTTACATATTTCTGTGAGTGGTAGCAATTGACAATTTATGTAAAGTTTAATATCAGACTTAACCAACGCGCAAATTTCTATTACCAAACAACATTACAAGTGATTTTAGTTGGGTTAAGTGTTAATGAATGACATATAGAGTAATTGTATATGTTAGCTAGATCTTCATTTATATACAACAAAGCCCTATCGAGTTGCGACAGAAGGAAAAGAATAATAAATCTGTGTATCATCCGCGTACATATGATATTTGCAATGTTTTATATGTACGATAGAAATAGGTATATATTAGATATAAAATTGGTCTAGGATAGATCCCTGAGGAACGCCTTAGGACACATTATACAGGCTAGACAGATTTGTGATTAATTTTTTACTTGCTGTACTCTATTACTTAGCAAATAACTTACAAAATAAACCCACTGCATTTACTCCAAGGCCAATGTAATGAAGAATAGCTAGTATGAACTGGGGATCAATAGGACAAAGGACCTAATTAGTAAAGTGAACGGCGGCTAGCCTAATTAGGCTATCATCCGATCTTACCTACGCTCTCACCTCATCAGGCTGTTCCTAATTAGGCCTCTCACCTCATTAGGCTGTTGTTGTCAACAGGCTGTTGACGCAGGCATTCTATTTAATTACTTGTTTTTGTTTTTGAAGACGTCAATGGAAAATACGGCCTCTCACCTCATTAGGCTGTTGTTGTTGAGTTGATTTCCATCATGGCGGATGTTTCGGCGGTCGATTTGAATTTCCAACATGGCGTCCTATCATGGCGTCCTAAAGTTTTTTTATGTATTTAAAAACTTGGTTGAGATTCGAACTTGCAACCATTGCATTACCGAGCCAAGGCTTTAACCACTAGGCTACGGCGACAATTGAAAGATGGAGTTTGAAGTTTGTATATAGCTGTAAAGGTTGATTAAGATGAATGTGATGGTGTAAAATGTAGGATAAGACCTGTTGATTAAAAAGTTGAATAAGGATAAAACATTTAATAAACAAGATGAATAAGGATAAAAAACATATATTTGTCACTCTCATACATTATAAACTAATTCACAAACAAAATAACACTCACGTACCGCCATTTTGTATGATTAAACATTTAATAAACAAGATGAAAAAGGATGAGAAAAACATTATATTTGTCCTCTCTCATACTTTATAAACTAATTCACAAAACAAAATAGCAATTACAGTACACGCCATTTTGTTTATGACGTATGATCATTTAATAAACAAGATGAAAAAGGATAAAAAAACATATATTTGTCACTCTCATACTTTATAAACTAGAAAACAAACACGAAAAACAATTACCTAAAGCGATTCAATATGGCTGTCAAACCAACATTTTTCTTTATTAATTACATTAACCACGGCTTTAACAACTACTTTTACAATTTATGGCTGATTAAAAAAAATTTAACATACTGAGGTTCGAACCATTAACGATTGATACACAATCTTTTGTAAACAGATGACACCATTTTCTATGACGTATGATTTTAAAAACATACCTGTTCAACATGTTAATTACATTAACCATGGCTTTAACAACTAGTTTTTAATTTACATTTGATTAAAAAAACTTTAACATACCGAGGGTTCGAACCATTAACGTTTTGATACACCACTACGTATTTAACAACTAGTTTTTAACTTTACATTTGATTAAAAAATCTTTAACACTTCAGGGTTCGAACCATTAACGTTTGATACACCACCACATATTTAACAAGTAGTTTTTAAAAAAAAAAAAACTAACATACCGAGGTTCGAACCATTAACGTTTGATACACCACTACGTATTTAACAACTACTTTTAAATTTACAGCTGATTAAAAAAACTTTAACATACTGAGGTTCGAACCATTAACGTTTTTAAACCACACTACGTATTTAACAAGTAGTTTTTAAAAAGCTTTAACATACCGAGGTTCGTTTTAATACACCATCAAGGTGACGTATGTGTTAAGGAAAATAAAAAACAACAAGGAGGATAAAATTTTATTTGCATCTCTGTTACACAACACATTTACAAGTACCAATAACATATATTTTTAATTGGAAGAATAAAGAAAGCAGGAAACAAATTTTATTTCTCTCTCTGTTTCACACACAATATAAAATTATTTTACAAAAATATGAAACATTACAACTTCAGAGTTCCATCTATGAATGGCACACCTCATCTAGCATTCGTTTACCAGTTTGAGAACCATTTTACGATGTCACCAAAAATTTTCTTTCTGCAAACGTAGAGTTATTCCTCTCCAGCATCTGTAATTTGAAATAAAAAATAAAAACCACAAACATTTTTAAAAAAGTATTAACAAGAATCAATTTAACAACAAAATTTAATACTCAAAAAGTTGAGAACTATTCATTAAAAATACGTGAATTGAAAACAATTCATTTTTAAAGATTAAAATTAATAATAATACTCACCTCTTTCGATTTTCGATAGACATACCAATTTTAATGATATGGAAAGATCTACATTTAAAACAATATTTCAAGCTGTTTAGTATAGGTATACAAACCCACTAATGGATTTGTTTACGGAATATCTCTATTGTGTGAAAGTTAAAAACAACTTTTCCGTCACTCAATTAAGGCGATTGTTAAAAAAAAAACAAAAATGTAATCATTCAAAATACCTAATATGTTTACATGTAACCAACGCATTTGCACAAACTTGCTTTCGACAAGATAATCAATTAAAAACTTTATTGTACAAAAATTCGTTTGATATGCAAAACTCTGTTTTAAATGATTGCCTAACAAACAAATTTAACAAACGTATTTGATTTTAAATGAAACTACTGACTCTCTTAAAGATTAAAAATTCATCTCTCCACACAATCTGCAGAGGATGAACATAAGTCTGCGATTTGCTTTCAAAATGAACCAAAATATTTACCATATGTTAGTTCGTAAATTATAAAAACGTTATTGAAATCCCAGCTCAATAATAAGTTGTAGGGTTTCTAACTTCTAAATGATTAACTGTGTCATCCATTATTTTATTTATGTAATTAAAATCTGTAATAAGTACTTCCTACAGCTTCTAATAAGATGTACAATAAAATTATTATTTCAGTTTCTTATTTATAATTTATTTAAATAATCGATGTTTTATCGACAATTCCAAGTTTATTGACAACTTAACTTATATTGCGAATATTATTTAAAAACAACACCAAATAAAATATTTATTAAATCAAATTTTTAACATGAGATCAACATGTTGTGGAGTCTGTATTCTTTTTATACTTTTACAATGTTTGTGTTCCTGGTAGTATCATTTAATTTTTCTCAACGTTTTAGTTTTATTCAGAATTTTTAAATGAAACTACTAATTCTTTTTAAAGATTAAAAAATTCATCTTTTCATCTCACAAATACAGATGCAATTCAAAATAAGTTTTCGTAAGATCAAAATAAATAAAATAATTGCAAAATTGTCTTATAAGGTTAAACTACGAGGCTGGTTCAATAAATACACGTTCGAACGGTGGTACATGTAAGCGGTTTTATTTTACACTAAACAAAATTGCCATTACTACAAAGACATGCATCCCACTGCTTCACAAGACGCTGTATACCGGTGTGGTACCAGTCCATTGGCTGTTCGCGGAACCATTTCAAAACTGCCTGCTTGACTTGAGCGTCCGACTGGAATCGCTGTCCCTTAAGTGCCTTCTTCAATGGTCCGAAGATATGGAAGTCACAGGGTGAAAGATCCGGGCTGTAAGAGGGGTGCTCTGTAAATCTCCCACCTCATCCGCTCCATCTGTGATTTGATGATGTTAGCTGTATGCGGACGGGCCCATCTGTGAACTTCCGACACCATTCCACGACTGTGGTTTTTGAAGGACACTCTCCACCATAAACATTTTGCATTCTCCCATAAATCTGAACTGGAGTGTTGCCCTCAGCATGCAGAAACTGTATGACTGCTCGGTAATCGGTTTTGGACGCTCCAACTATAAGACCTGCCATAATGAAACGCGCACAACAACTGTCTCCTGTACGAATATCACGAGGATGTGTCACAATAGACAGCTATATAGCAGCCGCTGGCCTACGCAAATTTGTACGATTATAGCTCCACTAACAATCGTTTCACAGCGCTCGAACGTGTATTTATTGAACTAGCCTCGTATTTTAATGGATGAAAAATTCAAGGAGAATATTACATTACAAGATTTAGTTAATAAATTTCCACATTTTGTATCCCTCACAATAAAAAATTATATGGAATCTCACTCTGTAGCTCCCTAAACCTACAGTAAATCGGGTAAACCATATAGGTGGTTAATAGATAAAATAAAAACAAAACTTTGAAAAAACACAAACGTTTTAAATGAATTAAATTAAACAAAAATACAATTAAGCCACAAGGACTTTTAATGTCTCGCTGGTGAAACTGACATTACAACTTTCCCAAAATTGCATACTATTAAATTAAAAATAAAACCAATTATTTCTTAACTCATCTGACTTCACAAAATTACAATCTTCACCATTCAATAAATTTAATTTACTAACTTCCAAAATCATTTATGAAACTCAAGGAACATTTAGTTTCTTTAATGTATATTCTACAAACATCAAAATCTCAAATCCAAAATTCCAAATTTATACTCTTTACCTAAAATACATAAAACCAACCATCCTATTAGACCAATAGTTAATTACAAATCTTCACCGACATACTTTATTTATAAATTTCTATCCAGCGTTATATCAAAAGAAATTAATTTCAAACCATCTTATTCTATCAAAAATACAATTAAATTAGTAGAAAATTTGCCTAAACCGAGAATCATTCTAAGGAAGAGTGTAAGACGTTTACAAAAAAACATTTTATTATTACTGTAGTGGTTCTAACAAAAATCAAAAAGAAACATTACAACGATAGTCTTCAAACTTTATTCACAATGCAATAGTTTATATTGAATAAAGTAAAAGATGTTAACCCCCATAATCTGAACCTTGAATGATTCTGTAATGATGTTCAATCAGCTTCAGATGACGAATATAAAAAAATTTGAAGGAAGCAATTAAATATGTTTTAAGATATACTAAAACTTATTGTTACACGACCTGTACTATACTTACTAATTTTTCTAATTAATGAAATTAAAAATACGACTACGTGAATAATCAAAATATACATATTTTATATTTATACTAACGTGAATGTAAATAAAGTATTTCCAATATAGATCATACGGGTCTTAATATTTTTCAACGTGTATAGTTTAGTTTTATGAGCTGGTAAAACCATTTCATTATTATAAAAATTGACAAAAACAACTTTCAAAAATCTTGTTAATAGAATGATGTATAACAATAATTAACTGAATTTTTTAAGAAGTTGGCGGAATCTAAAGTGTTAGGTAATAAGTAATTTATTTTATTTTATAATAAGATGATATAAGCAAACATGTATTTTGAATGAGAAAGTGTAAAAAAAACTTTTATTTTTTGAAAATATTTTAGAGAATGTAAATTAAAATGTTTAGTTTACAAAAAGGATATTTTAAAGAAGAACATTTAAATTATTTTGTATTAAGTTTTCAATAATGTTTTACACAATTTTTTTTCCAATTAAAGTATATAATTTAATTATATAAGGCGGCCTACCAAATACCCACGGACATTGTGTGGGAAACATGTAAAAGGTCATGAAGTAAATATTATAAAAATATTTTGGTTGTACCGAGGACAATTCAATGTGACTTTTATGTAACGATCTATAACGTGACTATCTTAGAATTTCTGAAATTTAGTAGTGAATCCTTAATATACGATTCCACAACAAAATGTATCTGGGAACCCACTTGACACTGGACAATGTTTAACTTCATCATTACGTTTTTTAATTATACAATTTGCATATCTTTAAATCTATTAAGTTTTATTTTCACTTTTTATATTAACTACAGAAAAAAAATAAAACGTCATAAAATATACATTTTGTAAGGACTAAATATTATGAATAGAGAGTTTAATGATTTTTTTAATAACTTACAATAATTAGTAGGTTAGATTCAGTTAAAAATAAGTAATAATCAGTCAACCCAAATAACCATGTTTAGTTTTTTGATTACAAATACTGATAATTAAATTTTAAGAATTTTTACCATCCCAAAGTAATATTTTGTATTCTGTTATATGAAGTATCTTACCGATATTAATATTAACATTAAATAAATTTCACAAATTAAACACGATTTAATTACTCAACTAAACGAGTTTGTTATTATAATCTCTTTGTATTCAAAATACTGCTTTGTTAACAACATTTTAACTAGCAAATCCCTAAATATTTAAGGACAAAGGTGCTTATTTTTATGACGTTGTTAAACAGAACGTGTGCACGAGCCGATATCAAACGAAACTCTGCTTGATACATTTTCAATTAGCTATTCTATACTTATCAGCAGATCAATGAATGCTCGTATTGCTGGACATTTCTGTAAAGCAGGACTGTAACAGGAAATTTCATTGAATCATTTTAAAATGACTATATATTTATCTCTTCGAAGAGAAGTATAATGAAAGAATTTGCAATTTAAAGTATTGATTATATTTTTTAAATGTAAATAAAAGTGTTATAGTCAAAGTAATGATTTCTACAGGGATTTTTTTCGAAAGCTTAAATACAAATTCCATTCCACAATGTATTAATTGGAAATGTACCTATGTATAAATGAACTCGTTTACATCAAGTAAGTAAGTTCTAAGACTGTAAGGTTGCGTAATGAGTGGTTTGCCTTAAAAGCCTTTATAAATGTACTAATCTTCTTAACAAACTCTGCGTTAAGCTCTCGCGTATTTTCTCAGGTTAAACTGTTTTACTTTTTATTCAACATTCAGCATTTTATAAGTATGTAATTCATTTAGAATCTAATCTCTGTTTCTGCTGCGTAGTAGAAAGCGTGATTTAATTTTTATATTAGATCAATGAATAAAAAGTTACTAAATTGAAGATTTTCTCGAAAGAATAAAACAATATGCTAAGAAGACATTACCATATGGTTATGTCAAATTCACTAGTTAGTAATTTTAATTATTTGTACGTAATTTGAAAATTATGAAACATTAATAATATTTTCTTATAAAAATACATAAAATTGTAGGCTTGACGTGAATTTTTTTGAATCTTGCGACAGTCTTTTATACAAAGGGCATTGAGTCGTAGGCTTGTTACTTTATGACTTTATTTAAAAGTTCCAGAAAAATGCATTTGAGTTGTCTCAACGGGAACCTGCCATTAGCCGTATACGGAAAAGTACACATGGAAAAAATTTAAATTTGGAGAATGACTAAATCGAAAAGTGCCAACTCAACTAAAACATTTTCATCTTCTGACCTTCCGGTTGTACCAAAAGTTGACATCAACTTCTGTTATTTTAAAAGGAACACCCTATATATTATTGCATTTACGTCAAATGTTAGGGTCATCCAAGAAGTTATACAATTACACATTTAAAAACATTGAATTCCATCATATTGTCGGAGCACTAATCGTTTAACACTTATAGTTTTATCGAGACGATAAGTGGTATAATTTTTGTTATATATTTTTAGATGATTTGCAAACACTATAAGTTAAGGTACAAAAATGGTCCACAGGTGAGTCCCTTGAAGAACACCTAAAAACACTATCAGAGACGGCTAGATCGATCAATTCGTACTACTTTTTACAAAAATTTTAGATGGTTTTGGAAGAAGGGAGATTATATCGTATTAAAAAACTGGTAATGCCATGTTAAAGAACATAAAAAGTTGTAGTAGTTGTGGTTGTAGAAGTATCATTTATTTTGGTCTAGGTCCAATATTAACGCCAGAAAAGAATAATATGTAAAATCAAAAAATACAATTTTTCAAAAACATCCTCAAAACTAAAATTTTTAGGGGATTTCTAAACGCCATTTTTTAAAGTCTCTGATGGCGCGACTTTTCTCCCATTTAACCAAATCTGTATCTTTTGCAGTTTCCAAGATCATCGTAGCCCTCCTTATCTTGGACACGGTGTATATGTGACATTTATTTAACCACAGTTGCTGAAAATCTGCCAAAACAATGTAGCAAAGCAAAGTCAACTCTATAATTGTTTAAGAAACAGTTATAGTTATTATAAAAGTAGAAAACGATACTCTATGCATTTGCTTCCTTGCGTGTCTTCTATAAACAATATATCTAGTACAGAATTAAGTCAAGGATTTAAAACTTTTATAGTGGTAAAGGCAAGATCATGGTCAGTGTACTGTGGATTGACAGGTGGAAAAGTCTACTACTTGCAGGAAAAGTAGTGTAAAATTAAGAGATGACATTGACAATTTGTTTGTTTCATTGCTGGATACAAATACTGTCATCATCAATCTCAATAACAGTTTCATTATGAGGATGCTAAATATCGTAACACTTGAACTATGGAAAGAAGTAACTGCAGTAGAAGAATATTGATTATGATTAATGTTATTTATTGTTGATGTGACAAATATATTGGAACACAATTTTGGAGAGTAAACACAATTTTCCATTCATTTCATACTACTAACACACTTGTAAGTGTGACTGATACTTTTTGCATACCTACATATGGTGGCTTAACTCTGTCTTGGAGAGAATGTATGTACATATATTGAAGACTCACAAGGATAGAGCATGTGCCTAGACTGTCGTTTGCTGCTTTTACAATAATTACATTTGTTTTATGCTATTATGCTACTTTGTTTAGGCAGATTTTTAGCAACCATTTGTGATAAAATAGATGTCACATATATAACGTTTAAAGACAATTTTTGATTAACAAAAAATTATAGGACACGTTTTCAGCTTCACACAACAGACTCCAAGTTATTTAACAAATGTTTAAAAAATTCAAATCAAAATATTCAAAGTTACAAATACTTCTGGTATTAGGAACCTAAATGATGATGTCACATATACGGTTAAAGGCGGTTTTCTCAGGATCAATAAATTCTAACAATACAGGTTAATTTCAAAACACAAACCTGAGTTATATCGGCAAATGTAGAATCGCATCATAAAAATTTGGACATATTCATTACGTCATCAACGAGAGCTAGAAGACTACACAAATTTGTGTCCCGGGGATTTTTTAGACTCATTTAACTATGTACCATTTGAATCCCAAAGATCGCATTAGTTGCCAGACGTGAAATGTTTTGGTATATTTTCAGGTATCTCACCCCTATTATTTATATTGTACTCATGTTCTTGTGATCTAGTCTAAATAGGTGAAGTGGGTTATTATATTTTATAGTAGACGTATTTCAAATCATTACAGATGTGCAAGAAAACAACAGGTCTGTCTGTTTTGTGGTTCAGCATCATTTCAACACTGGTCATATAGGTTTTGACAATTGGTCTTTAATTGCAAAATCTTCTTTCTTCTTTAATAGGAAATTGGAGAGAGAAAACCAGTGCTTTGTTTGAACTAATCAAGGGGTTGCCAGTGACGATTCTTCTTTTTTCTTGTTTTGCATAAATATTCCTTTAATTACACTAGTCCTTTCAGTCTAGAATCTGATTGGGTGCACAAGTCTTAGATCTGATAATGCCCTTATGATGGTTGCAAAGCTTTGACATCTACGGTTACTACTTCGGTAGAATCCCGAAAGACATTTTGGTTTCAACAATTAATTACAAACAGGGTGAACCATTAGTGCATGGAAGAAGGATATCTCGGAAAATATTGGGTTTAGAAAAAACTTTTATAATGGAAGTTGTACAGATGAATGAGCTCAACATTTTAAAATTATTTTTGTTTATACAGGGTGTTTCATAAAAGCGCGACATACCAAAGTTGTGTTTTTTTTTAATTAGAATTGCCCATTTTTATTACAAATTTGGATTCCTTGGAAAATTCCAATGTGACTTTACGCATTATATATAAAGTGGAGGTTTTTCAACTATTTAAATTTTTCGGGAGAAATTGACATTTCGAAAAAATTAAATAACTCAATATCCTGAAATTACCATGACATAAATAAATAATAATCAAATCCTGGAATTTATCCAACTGTTGATTTCGCCAACTTTAATATGCATTACATATGCTAGCCACAACTCTCTAAATTCATGGATAACGGATTTTTTCAAATGGCACCACGTAATTTTTTATGTGCTGTCGAATCTCGTAAATTTTCTAATGATAAGATGGTACGTATCTATCTCTTACTCAAAAATCCGCAAAAATCCGTAAGAGTTAGATACCTGCCTTATCATTAGAAAGCTTATAAAATTCAACGTTCAACGGCACACAAAAAATTTTAATGAATTTAGGGAGCTCAATTTATATAATTGATTACTCAAAACTTAGCAATGTTGGAAAGCTGAACAACTAGCTTTATTTAATTTTTTTCGAAACGTCAATTTTTCTGGTGAAAGTTGATATCCACCTTCCACGCACTAATGGTTCACCATGTATATGGATATCGGCTGCTTCCGACTATTTAATTAATGAGCTGAGGTAACATTAAAATATAATGACAGAAGAGTTTACGGAAAACCAATGCTTGCACTAAGTTTAAAATCAAATAATATTTAATTTAAAAATACTATTGAATTTGCATTTAAAGCTATAAATGTATCACTTGTAAATTTTTTAAGCAAAATTAATTGTTACTTATTTTTTCTAACAGTTACAATAATGTAAATACCAATAGAAAAATTAATGAATCGTGCCGTTATTAATAACATCGAACGCAGCTTCGGTTTGTTTACTGACAGGAAACGTACCATATGTCCAACCATCACATTAAGTAAAGAAATCAATTGCAAACCACGCTTTCACCTGACGTTAACCTGCAATTGCATCGACAACCAATAAATTTAAAGTAACATCCCACAAAATTGTCACAATCTATCAATACGTAAACGTGTTAGTGTAACATTCGGTTGCCCGTGACATAATAAAATTTGAATTGTTGGTGGATGTGTGGATATAAAATCAAATACACACTTATTTGCATTAACAATACTTTTAGTTCATATAAAAGGCACAAAAAATATTTTTTTGCTCTTTATGTATAGTGTATCCTAAGGTATTGGATATGCGTGTAGTTGAAATGAAAAGCTACATAATTGTATTGTATTATTCAGCAAGTCACTTCATATATTAACAATTGATGTTACTTTGAACAAAACATTTTGAGAAAGAAGCGAAACAGGTATAAAAAGTATTGCTTTGATTTATAAAAGATTTATGTGTAGCAAGAAATCAGCATTATACGAAGTACTTGTTATTTATTTTTCAAGCTTTTTTACTATAGATCTTATAAATGTGACAACGGTTTCAAAACCGAAAATTCTAACATTTTCATTTTTCTTGACGAATTGGAGTTGGTAGTGTAATGCTGTTCTTTCACAATAGGGCTAGCAGTTTGTTAAGAAAATGTTATGTTTGCATGTTCAAACAATATGTGAAGTTTGACATAACTAGAGTTTCACATAGCATAGTCTTAATTGAAGTTGTTAGAAATTGTCTATGGAGGTAAATATTTTTATTTGAATGTATGATCTATTAATATAATTATTAATTTGGGTAGTATAACGATAAGTATTATCTATAAGATTGAAAGAATGGTAAAGCTGGGTATCGTCCGCATACATGTGTATCTGACAAGTAGTTACTTGTTTGTAAAAATTCGAAGTATAAATGGTAAATAGTTGCGGCCAAGGATTGAACCTTGCGGAACATCTTTAGTAATAGGTTTAAAAAGTGAGACCGAGTCCATGTAGTTTTTACTCTTTAAAACCTATCTTCCAAATAACTTTTGATAAGAGCTACTCCGATGTTCCAAAGCCAAATATACTTTAAGACCGAGAAAGAAGTATAGAATGATTGATAGTATCAGAAGGCTTTGTACTGAAATCTAGGGAAACCTTATTACTGCCACGAGCTCTTAATAAATCATCAGTTATATGACTCAGAGTCGTAGTAGAACTGTATCCAGAGCGAAAACCTGATTGCGTATTTGGAATCACTTTATTACTATGTAAAAAAGCATTCAATTTAGGACTTCATAATTTTTCTAATAATTTGGAGAGCACCGGTAGCAAACTTATGGGTCTTTAAATCCTTCAAATCTTTAACATTGGTTGTTTTTGGAATAGGTGTGACTGCTGCTTTTTCCAACATGCAGAAAGACACTATTTAGTAAACATGAGTTAATAATATGAGTTAAGTATGGCAATATTATCGGGCAACATAGTGTAGTGTGATGGTGATATTGTTACTTTAATATTAGAAAGATTGTTAAAAACGAATAGTTGAATTTTATAATTGAAAGTTGTTGTTGTCTAGCAATCCTGGTTGTTGTTGACAGATAGTTAAAAAGAGTTAAATAAAAAATTTTTTTTTATTATGAATAAGTGTAATGACAAAGTGGAAAAATACGTAGAATCAAGATTAGCGTGATTTACAACGTGTAACCACAATTGGTGACCCTTGTGACCCAGAACTATCAAATACAAAATTAAATTTTCAAAAATTAAATTGCAATTAGGTGATTACATAAAATATGACTACGAATAATGAAGAACAAGAACTTGGAAGCAATCATAATAATGTAGCTAGAGTTGCCATTAAAATTCCTCCTTTTTGGAGAAAACGTAAAATTTGGATTCTACAAATAGAATCTCAGTTCTTTACATCTAAAATTACAAACGAAGAAACAAAATGTCACTACATTCTTGGTTCGTTAGACACAGAAATAGTAGAACTAATATCTTATTTTATTTATAATCTTCTGAAAGAAAATCAATATACAGCCTTAAAGCAGAAATTAATTGCGGAATTTGAAGATTCAGAAGAACGAAAAGCAAAAATTACTAACAGAAATTGAGCTTGGTGACAGAAAACCTTCTGCATTACTTCGACAGATGAAGGAATTAGTAAACAATAAAGTTTCTGATGATTTTCTTCGCACGATATTTTTTAAAGACTTCCAAGTAGTATTCGTTTAATCTTAGCAACTAGCAAGATGATTTGGATTCAGTGGCATTAATGGCTGATAAAATAAATGAATCTATGTCTCAATCTTACTCCTTTGTCTCGAGTTCAACACAGGAAAAGTCTACAGTGAATGAAAATGACAGATTGACTAATTTAGAAAATCAAATGGCGTAGCTTCAGTATCGAAATTATTGGACGTTGGAAGTGGTAGATCTAGAAATGCGCCAAGAAATCGTACTAGATCTGTCTCCAGGAGCAGAGATTATGAAAAACATCCAATATGCTGGTACCATTTTAAATACAAAGACAAAGCTTTAAATGTTCTTTACTTTGTGATTATAAAACACAAAAGTCTGCAATCAGGAAAACACGAAGAATCACACCGTTTATTCGTAAAATGTTACGAAACCGGTCATAGGTTCCTTATAGATTCCGGAGCAGATATTTCAGTTATACCACCAACAAAAGATGAACGCAAAATATATCAAAACGAGAATTATATGCTGCTAATTCATCAATCATTAAAACTTACGGTACCAAAAACTGACAATTAAATCTTAATTTACGAAGACATTTTATTTGGAACTTTATAATCGCTGATGTAGAATGTCAATATTGGGAGCTGATTTTTAAATTATTTTAATATTTTGCCAGATATTAGGAATAGAAGATTAATAGATAATCAAACTTCATTAAGTACGGAAGTTAATCTAGAAAAACATCTATTCAATCAATTCAAACGATGGATCCGTTACACAAGTACAAGGAAGTTTTAACGTTATTTTCTAATTTATTACATGAGAAACCTAACTTTAAAAACATTAAACATGACGTAACACATCATATTTTAACTAACGGACAACCTGTTACGATGAAACCACGAAGGCTGTCCAAAGAAAAATTAGAAAATGCAAAAAAGGAATTTCAAATTATGATCAATATGGGTATTTGCAGACCTCAAGCAGTAATTGGGCAAGTGCTCTTCATATGGTTCCGAAGAAGAATAACACTTGGCGTCCATGCGGTGATTATAGGGCTTTAAATGCGATAACTGTTCCAGATAGGTATCCAGTGCCGAATATACAAGACTTTAATACACAGTTAGACAAAAAAAAGGTATTTACGAAAATTGATTTGATTAGAGCATACCATCATATTCTGGTAAATAAAGAAGATATCCACAAAACAGCAGTAATAACTCCGTTTGGATTATTCGAATTTATAACATTACCATTTGGATTAAGAAACGCGGCTCAATCATTTCAGAGATTCATACACGGAATAACCAAAGATTTGGATTTTTGTTTTTGTTATATAGACGACATTTTAATAGCATCTGAAACGATCATATTCCACAGCTTTTCTCAAGATTAAATGAATTTGGTATCAACATCAATTTAAGCAAATGCATATTTGAAGCTACTGAAGTTCCTTTTCTCGGATTTTTAGTATCAGAAAAGGTATACGTCCTTTATCAGAAAAACTACAACTAAAACACAAATTAAGACAATTTTAATTAATTTCTATAGAAAATATATCCCAAATTTAGCAGCAGTACAAAGTCCGTTATACGAGTTATTAAAGGGTGTTTCAAAGAAAAGAGATCGTACGAAAATTGATTGAAACAATGAGCTAATAAACGTATTTACACAGGTTAAAAATAAATTGGCCAACGCAACATCATTACGACATCCGTCAAATAACTTACCATTAACGCTTTACGTAGATGCATCAGAATACGCATAGGTGCAGCGTTGCATCAAATTAAAAACAGTATATTTGAACCATTAGCATTTTTCTAAAAAACTTAGTGCTGCAGAACAAAATATAGCACATACGACAGAGAAATGTTAGCTATATATGCAGCCATTAAGCATTTTCGATACACATTGGAAGGAACGAATTTTGCAGTATATACGGATCACAAACCGCTAACCTTTGCTTTTACAAAAAATTCTCAAAATCTTTCTCCTAGACAGTTTCGACACATGGACTTTATAGGACAATTTACCACTGACATTCGACATATAGCTGGTAGTGAAAATGTAACAGCGGATTATTTATCAAGATTAAATAAAATTGATACAACAAGTACAATTACATGGAATAGAATTGCTAAAGCACAAAAAATAGATGAAGAATTAATTTATCTTAAAAATCAGGTAAATGGTCTTTAAACTTACAGGAAATTTCAAAGTTGAAGATGAAGTTATAGTTTGTGACGTCAATAACAATAAAATTAGACCATATATACCGAAAAGTTATAGGAAAGATATATTTGCATCAATCCACGAATTATCACATCCTGCAAAAGAAAGCTACAGCAGGTTGGGTAATAAAAAGGACTGTCAATTATGGACTCAATTAAGTGTCATTTAACAGGAGATTGGACTATGAAACTACCAATTGTTTTATTGGGTTTACGTTCATATATCCTACCAGAACATAATTTTACAACTGCAGAAATAGTGTATGGATCAAGTATAAGATTACCAGGTGAATTTTTTGTGGAAACCTCAAACACAACAGATGTGCCAAGTTTTGTTTTTAAATTAAAAGAAAATATAAAAATTTACAACCAACAGAACAAGAACATCATGCTAAAAAGAATATTTATACATAAAGACCTTAACCAAAGTTCACATGTTTTTGTTAGAAAAGATATGTTAAGAAAACCTTTGCAACCAGTATACGATCCTTATCCTGTCTTAGAAAAACAAGTAAAATATTTCATTTTACAATTACCTAGAGGAAAACAAACCGTATTCATAGACAGATTGAAACCTGCTTTCCTATTAGCGGAAGAAGTTAAAACGCAACTAGAAAATTTGTAAGAATCTGCGACCTTAGTTTCGAATAAAATGACCCAAGTATTAGTCAAAATGATGAATCAAAAAAGGAAATATTTTAAATAATGAACAAACAATCAAAACTAGATCATGAAGAATTGTAAAATTTATGGACAAATATAAAGATTAAACTGTGGGGGAGTGTTTTAGTGTGATGGTGATATTGTTACTTAATATTAGAAAGATTGTTAAAACGAATATGAAGTGTAATGACAACAGAAAACGTTAATTCTTAAATGTTAGAATTAAATTTATTATTATTGTAAAGTTCAATAAGATTATTACTATTCACATTTGTTGTACGAATACTTTCAAGAAAATAATTTTAAAATTTCTGCATTGTTAATTTGATTTGGTATGTAATTATTTTCCTTGTACCAACACCTAAGTGGTTTAAGTCACTCCATACATATTTGGATTGTTTGTTACTTTCAATATACTTAAAATATGCCCGTTTTTCAACTTTTTAAAACTTGATTCTCAAATTACGTAACAATTTATAGTATTCCCAATGACACAAGAGTTTTGAATTCTGGTACTTTTTAAGTGCTTTTTCTTTAATTTAATCATTTGTTTGATATTGTCAGTTAACCAAGGTATCCTTTTATGAGTGATTTTAATTTCTAAAGGGAGCACATATATTAAGTGTTTCAGTAAGAAAACTCAACTTTTAGGTTAATATCCTTCAGGGCAAATATATTTTGCCACGGTACTAATGATAAATAACTGTGGAATACGTTTACATCAACATTTTAAAATTTCTAACAGTTTTATATATTACATTTTGGGCAAAAGTAAATTAAGTTCACAAAACATTGTCTCATGATCTGAAAAGGTAATACCATGTATTCCGCAGCTGTTTATTAATGATTTATCGAAATTAAAATTATGTGTAATAAAGATTTTGAATTTTGGTGATATCGTGTAGGTGTATCAATGACTTGGCAGAAGTTGATGGAATCAATCATAGATCTAAAATAGTTGCTTTCATTATTGTTCGTCAGCAAATTAATATTGACATCCCCAAAACAGCAGACACAGTCATGCATGGTGGATATTAATGTGCAAGTTGGAGGTTTGTAAACAACTCCTAATGCCACAGAAAGATTGTTCATTTTCACAGACACCCATACCTGTTTAACAACATTAATAGTTTTTATCAAAGTGCAATTATAAATATTATTTAAATATAGTGCAACTCCACCACCTATTTGATTTTTTCTGTCACATCTTACAATCCCATAGCCATCGATCGCGATTTCATTATCATCTATAGTTTCAGATACAGCCAACTTCAGTTATTGCAAAACAGTCTTTAACTAAATTATATTTAGGTATTAAAGATCTTAGATTAGCATGAGCCAATTTAAATAATTTCCTCGACATGTAATTAAGAAATAGTAAGATTAAAGTAAGAGCTTAATTATATTAGTTTAATTAAAGGAAAGGTGAAATATAGTATCATTAAAATTTCTAACAATGAAATAAATGCAATATACTATTATTGATAAATAGACTAACCAAGTGTTCAAGTTAGATAAAATACACTATTTATACGTATACCTCCAGGTAAAATTTGAACGGTAAGCTTATGTAGGTTTTGTAAAGTGAGATTCCTTACAATTCAATTTAATAAACGACTAAATTAGTTCAAGTTTTTTTTTTATATGTTTAATAATATTATTAGTTTTCACTAAAATTTTGCCTTCAGTGGTCCATACATTGCTCCCAAACTTTTTAACTGTTTCTTTAAACAACTGGTACCTGATTCTAGTTAAATCTTCTTGGATAACTATCTTCGATCCTTTTAGTTTCCGCTTATTTTGGTAAACCATTTTTTTTTTTTTATATTCCTACTGACTAATTTCACAATTATAGGTTTTACATTGTTTTCAGTAGTAAAGAAACGGCGACTAATATCTATACAATTAGATGGCAGGTGTAATCCAAGTTTTTCTTTACACATCTTCAGCACAATACGATCTGTATCTTCCTTTTCCGATGTTTGAGGGATGCCAAAAATTCTTAAACTATTTCTTCAAGAATACATCTCCATTTCATCTTTTGTATTGCATAAACTCTTGTTCGGTAGCTGCCAGTTCAATTTTCAATGAGTCAACCTTTTGTTTATACGCTTGCACTTCTTTTTGAAATTCCTCAAATAGTTGTTCTTTCATTTACACACAAAATTATTAATTAGGACATCAGAATTTAAGACTTTATCCACTATGTCTTTGATTTTGGTTTCCTCGTCGATCATAGATCGGGGTTATACGTTCGTTAGGCATTTTAAAGCAGATTATTGCTTGAATATAAGTATATCAAAGGAACCTTCACTTAAGCACGTCTACTCGGCTCTAGTACACATTACAGAATCTTTGTTTTGTTTTCACAACTGTTTTAGAGGTTGGTACCTCGGTTATGTCATATTATGAATGTAACCGTAAAAGTACCAACCTGATTTATCGAGAATAAAACGTTACTATAACACTCAGAATTTTGAAAATTAAAAATAACACATAAAAGCCAGCAAAACCGCTTGAAGAAAAATAGTATAGTATTTCACTTGGAGTTAACAAATATAATTGTTTCAAGCTTAATTTGATTTTAAGCTTGTATTGTATTGTTTAACTTCTAGTAAAATAATCTACTATTTAATCGAAGGAAGTATATTGCAACATCGTTTTGTCAACTTAACATAATTTAATTTAAATTATAGTAACAAAAAATTTTTCAATGTTATATTGGTTGTAATAAATTACCAAGTTTGACGTCATCCTATTCTCAACATAAACAGATTTTATAATTAGATTTTTTGGGAATAGGGCACTTTACTTGATCCACCTACTACTTAACTAATCTATTTACAAAAGTATTACTTAAACATAACTCTGTTTTTGTGTGTGATCGATACTTAATTACATCTTATTATAATTTACGCTCATCTTAATGATCTTTGCTTAACAATATCTTTTCAATTTTTCCAAGTTTGAAACATTTTTTGAATTGAGAACTAGAAAAATCATAATACTTAAAAGACTTTTCTATTTTGGGTCAAAGTATAGAGCTATAAAAGCACCCAAATGAGTTCTTTTATAGAAATTTGAGTTCTTTTTATAGAAATAGAACAATTTTTATTCGAACGGTGGTAACACTGATAACGTCCAAGCTGTCATTACGTTCGGTGTGCATTAATTTAAATATTAGATTTATTTATCTACTTATTTTTATTTCTAACCATTTTTTTTAATGAAAGATATGATAAATGCACTAATTAAAATTAAGCTAGCTTTTAAACCAAAGTTTAATGAAAATATTGCCACCTTAACAAATTAACACTTAAAAATTCTACAAAATTAAAAACTCGAGAAGTTTTATTTTAAAATCAATCTGAAAAGCCCAAAATAGAAAAAAATAGTATAAAAATTCGTTTCGAGCAGAGCGAAGCGACTCGTACTTTCGTACTCGTCTTATAAAAATGCGTCTTCTGAAACTAGTTCTTTAATATACTATTATATTTTAAGTCATTTACATTTGAAACGGGAATGTCTCAAAAATTTTTTTTTATTTGCTCAAGCGTAGAGTGTATTTTAACGAATCATAAAGTGCATTTATTTTTTGTTTCCGTTCAATATTTCTTTTAATTAATTTTAAAAAATATTTTTGTCATTTATACCAGCTTAATTTTAAAATGTACTTATTGACGCCATAAAGAGCAGATAGGACATGCGCAATACATTCTACGACGGTTGCCAGTTCTCCTATAGTACATTAACTATCAATACATAAATTGCAGGCAAGTTAGCCATCGCACGAGACGAAGCAGGCTGCAAGTGTCTGAAATCCCGTGGTGCTTACGATTATTTTGGGCTTAGCACCTGCTTTTGAAATTTTAACATTCTTGTAACTTTTCAGTCACATAAAACATTCATTAACTTATAAAAACCAATTACAAACAACGCAAATCGGAATGTTTTGCTGACATATCTCATTTATAGAAAGAAGACCGAAATTCTGCTACTTTATGGACAGAAACTCAATGCTAAAATCTGTAATTAAAATTAAAGAAAATATTGATGTTAGTGAATTTTGATAAAGTTAACGGAAACAGCAAAAGAAACACACGATGAACAAGTAGAACAAATATTTTAACTTTATTAATATTCATTTGAATGCATAAACTTCAAAAAAAACAAGACCGTTGCTTGACAACAAATTTAGTAAAATACAAGCTTATTTGAAAGAACAAAGCATTGACTATAAAGCCAAAAAAAATTTTAAAGGATGCTCTAGATAATGAATATTTAATGTTCTAAGTAAGTACATAAATAATTTATTCAAATAAATTACAAAAAAACAAAAAAAGTAGTAATATCGCATTTGTTTTAAGGTTGCTCTAACAATGGAATTTTACCGAGCATGCCGTCGATAGAACTTACAAACTTAAAATAAAAATTATCTTTTTGTAAAATAATATAATATATAATAATAATAACGGTTTATTGGTTCCACAACTATAAATATATTTTATTTACAAGAGAAGTAAAAGGATACCAAAAGGAAATCTGTCAGACTAGTTTCAAAAACCGTCTGTTAGTTCCGTTAAGCATACCTTGAGTTAAATCAATAGCTGACTATAGCCGTATATGCACCTATTTATGAAAATTAATACAGATAATTTCATTTCATTGCCCGTCGCACACACCGACCCTCGCCGCCTTCACGAAGCGATAAAATAATTCAACGACACTCGGAGATTAATTTGTTTAAAATTAAATTTCTAATTTTGACTTTGTAGGTATGGAAAGACAGCCTGAAACATGTTGAAGGTATATTGCTATGAACTCTGTAGATATTATAAGAGAAGGATCTTTTAAATATTTGAAGTTTATGCCTTGGTATCTGAATTAGGTCTTTACGGCGGATGTTAACATTGTGTACATCTGTCCGGAAACGGACTTTATAGTAGAGATACGGAGGAGTTTTATTAATCAGGATCCGAAAACAAAGACTCGCCCAATGCAGAAACCTACGTTGTGACATGTTTAACCATCCACACCATCTTAGTGTATGTGATATATGTTCACGTTTTCTAATTCCATAAATAAATCGAAGACATGCATTCTGTAATCTTTGTATTTTCTTACCATCAGCGGCATCGATACAAGGGTGATATACAACATCACAGAAGTTTAACCGAGATAAGACTATGGAATCACAGAGCATAATTTTTAGTTTTTGGTCAAGAGAATGTCTGTTGGTATATAGCAATCTTAGCGCGCCATAAGAACCTTGAAGAACTTTAGTTATATGAGTTTTATAGCGAAGCTTCGAATCAAAAACAACACCAAGATTTTTACATATTTCTGTGAGTGGTAGCAATTGACAATTTATATAAAGTTTAATATCAGACTTAACCAAATCGCGCAAATTTCTATTACCAAACAACATTACAAGTGATTTTAGTGGGTTAAGTGTTAATGAATGACATATAGAGTAATTGTATATGTTAGCTAGATCTTCATTTATATACAACAAAGCCCTATCGAGTTGCGACGAAGGAAAAGAATAATAAATCTGTGTATCATCCGCGTACATATGATATTTGCAATGTTTTAATGTATTCGATAGAAATGAGGTATATATTAGATATAAAATTGGTCCTAGAATAGATCCCTGAGGAACGCCTGAGGACACATTATACGGGCTAGACAGATTTGTATTAATTTTTACTTGCTGTACTCTATTACTTAAATAACTACGAAATAAACCCACTGCATTTACTCCAAGGCCAATGTAATGAAGAATAGCTAGCAATAACTTATGATCAATAGAATCAAAAGCCTTGGAATAGTCCAGCATAACGAGTAGAGTAAGTTTGCCTTCATCTGTCGATCTAAGTATATCATCCGTCACACTCAACAAGGCTGTAGAACAAGAATATCCTTTGCGAAACCCGGATTGATTAACAGGTAGAATGTTGTGAGTATTTAAGTATTTTCGAATCTGTGATGCCATCACCTTTTCACAGATTTTGATAAAGTAGGAAGGATACTTATTGGTCTTAAGTCATTAAACGATTTAGGAGCACGAGTTTTAGGTATTGGGATTACTATAGATGCTTTCCAGCAGTCCGGAAATACAGAATTTGTAAGACAATAATTTATAATGTGCCGCAAGTAAGGAAGAATGTGAGGACAGCAAAGTTTTATAAGCCTTATACTTAGATCATCAGCACCAGTGGACAAAGACTTAATGGAATCGAGAACCTTGGCAACAAGTTCGGTCACTTCCGAAAATTGAAATTCTCTAGATGCTACACACAATTTATTCTTATTATAAAATTCAATAAGATTCTCATCTGGTAAAGATTTATGAACAGCAAGGAAATGACAATTTAAATGATCCACATTTTGCAGACGCAGAGGAATATCAGGATCCATTCCTTTGTAAATATTGTTCTTTTAAGGTCTGACCATAATTGCTTAGGAGTTTTAGTTTCAAAAGAAGTTTTTAAGTAAACGCGTTTCTCCTTGCGTACTGCAAAAGTAGCATAATTCCTTAACTGTTTATAATATGACCAATCTTCAGGTCTCTTGAATTTTTTAAATTTATTATAAGCCTTATTACGAAGTGAAAGAATTAACTTAACGTTATCTGTTATCCAAGGTGCTGGTGGTCTGTTGAAAGATCTAGTAATGAAAGGGGCGTGTATGTTAAATAAAGATAGAATCCCATGGTTAAAAAAGAAACTTTGTCATTTACATCATTCATGTCGAATATATAATAGAAAGGTATCGATTGCAGATCACTAGTAAATCTATTTATGTTAAACTTTTAAAACACCTGAAGGTTTTCGTCACCTCAATATTACATATCGATTCTAAGTCTAGCTCACAAAATACCAATCTGTGATCCCAAACATCATGCATATCTACAACGCCGGCGTCGATAATAGTCGAGTCACTACAAACGATCACGTAATCAATTAGCGTTGCAGATGTATTAGTAATTCTAGTAGGAGAAGAGATGATTTGTGTCAAATTGAAGGATTCCAAAATCATATGAATTTTTAAAATATCATTATGGTGGCTTAATTAACGCGTCTAAATTAAAATCTTCCACACAAACCACCTCATCTGCCGCAAATGTTAATCTAGATAACACTTCTTCAAAATTAGATAAAAAGTCTGAAATATTTTTATGAGGTCGGTAAATAATTCCTACTACAATATTTTTATTATTTAATTTAATTTCTAGCCAAACCTGTTCAATAAAATCCGATATCTCTTCATAAAGTATTGTAAATGTGTAATGATTCCGTAAATAGAAGCCAACACCACCTCCTCTCCCAATTCTAGCTACATGACCTTGTAAGGTCACAATGTTAACATCACTATTTTTTTCCATCCATGTCTCAGAGATACCTAACAAATCAAGCTCCATATCCTCCAACAGTTTCCATACAGAATCCAGATGCGCCGTTAAGGAACGAACATTTAAGTGAGCAAAATTCATCTACAATTTAAAGTATTGTTTATACATACAAGTATTTAAAACAGGGTGTCGGGTTACATCACGTTCAAAACCATGATTTCGATATATCGTGATATGCACTGCGAAAATCAGTGATCTGCAACTACATATATAAATTGAAATTATTAACAATTATGGTAAGTACGTACAAGTGTTGCAATTTCAATAAACAGAACCAAAAAAAACTTTGATTAATTTTTTGTCTTAAAGTAGACCGCAATAAGTACAGGTAGGGTGCGAAGAACAGCAAGGCATTTCTAAGAACGTATCAGCCACATAAATATAACTAAATTAAGTGATTACAAGCAAATAAATTTATGTGACTTAACTATACAGTTAACAAATAATGTAATATAAAAAAAACAAAAACAAGTGAGTATACAAAGAAGAATAGTACAAACAATTAACAATAGACACTTCAACAATTTTTAATTTTGTGATAGTATATAATTCCGCATTAGCTTTTAAATAAACAGAGCTTATCACATGTTTTTATTTTATCTGGTAATCGGTTAAATTGAAGTAGTCTCTTGTATAACAAGTTATTTCTTATACGGTTAGTAAAACACCTTTCTAATAAAATAAAATCGTCTTAGTGTCTAATGTAATAGTTATGAATCTCATTAAATATTTTTACACGATCACAGATATAATTTGGAACGATCTTATTTTTTATCTTAAAAATAAATACAGCCACATCGAATTCAAATTTTTGTTTAACCGAAAACATTTCAAGGACATTCAACATTAATTGTAGAGGTGTATATTTATTGCATTTGAACATTATTCGTAAAGCCCGATTTTGAATATACTGTATTTGCTGAATTTTATAATTTGGAAGATTGTACAATATGGTTGAACAAAACTGCAAATGGGGTGCTGCAA
This sequence comes from Abscondita cerata, assembly GCA_030710515.1. Lineage (NCBI taxonomy): Eukaryota > Metazoa > Arthropoda > Insecta > Coleoptera > Lampyridae > Abscondita > Abscondita cerata. The sequence goes on along the minus strand of JALBCR010002284.1, from coordinate 382,373 downwards.
TAGCATTATATAATAAAATCTTAGTAAATGTCGACATATTTTTTGTAACCCTAGCAATAAAATTAATTTTCTGAGAATATTTTCTCATAATATAATTCACGTGTGAATAAAAGTTCAAATTTTGGTCTAAATTGACACCTAAATATTTCACTGTACGTTCAAATGGTATATCTTTAATTGTAACGACATGTGTGCGTTTAACGTGCATAGCGCTATCTAAATAACAGCTTTAATGCTTGAAACGCACGTGTGTCGATAAGCCAAGTAAAACTTGTACAGAAGCATAACACGCAACGAAAGAACACCTGATGCCGCATTTCGCTCTTATTATGAGCTCATCAGAGGTGTATACTTAAGTGCGGTATACAACTGTACAAGACGGCGGTTGGTCTTTAAACTCTCGTGGAGCAATGAACATAAGCAAAATGTGTGTCTTACGACATCTCGTGTATAACATTGACACGTATGATTAGTATAAACTAAGAAAAATGCCAACAGTTAATTGTAACGACATGTGTGCGTTTAACGTGCATAGCGCTATCTAAATAACAGCTTTAATGCTTGAAACGCACGTGTGTCGATAAAGCCAAGTAAAACTTGTACAGAAGCATAACACGCAACGAAAGAACACCTGATGCCGCATTTCGCTCTTATTATGAGCTCATCAGAGGTGTATACTTAAGTGCGGTATACAACTGTACAAGACGGCGGTTGGTCTTTTAAACTCTCGTGGAGCAATGAACATAAGCAAAATGTGTGTCTTACGACATCTCGTGTAAAGCATTGACACGTATGATTAGTATAAACTAAGAAAAATGCCAACAGTTAATTGTAACGACATGTGTGCGTTTAACGTGCATAGCGCTATCTAAATAACAGCTTTAATGCTTGAAACGCACGTGTGTCGATAAGCCAAGTAAAACTTGTACAGAAGCATAACACGCAACGAAAGAACACCTGATGCCGCATTTCGCTCTTATTATGAGCTCATCAGAGGTGTATACTTAAGTGCGGTATACAACTGTACAAGACGGCGGTTGGTCTTTTAAACTCTCGTGGAGCAATGAACATAAGCAAAATGTGTGTCTTACGACATCTCGTGTAAAACATTGACACGTATGATTAGTATAAACTAAGAAAAATGCCAACAGTTAATTGTAACGACATGTGTGCGTTTAACGTGCATAGCGCTATCTAATCAACAGCTTTAATGCTTGAAACACGTGTGTCGATAAGCCAAGTAAAACTTGTACAGAAGCATAACACGCAACGAAAGAACACCTGATGCCGCATTTCGCTCTTATTATGAGCTCATCAGAGGTGTATACTTAAGTGCGGTATACAACTTACAAGACGGCGGTTGGTCTTTTAAACTCTCGTGGAGCAATGAACATAAGCAAAATGTGTGTCTTACGACATCTCGTGTATAGCATTGACACGTATGATTAGTATAAACTACTAGTTTTACTTGGCTTATCGACACGTGCGTTTCAAGCATTAAAGCTGTTATTTAGATAGCGCTATGCAGTTAAACGCACATGTCGTTCCAATTAACTGTTGGCATTTTCTTAGTTTATACTAATCATACGTGTCAATGCTATACACGAGATGTCGTAAGACACACATTTTGCTTATGTTCATTGCTCCACGAGAGTTTAAAGACCAACCGCCGTCTTGTACAGTTGTATACCGCACTTAAGTATACACCTCTGATGAGCTCATAATAAGAGCGAAATGCGGCATCAGGTGTTCTTTCGTTGCGTGTTATGCTTCTGTACAAGTTTTACTTGGCTTATCGACACACGTGCGTTTCTAAGCATTAAAGCTGTTATTTAGATAGCGCTATGCACGTTAAACGCACTACATGTCGTTACAATTAACTGTTGGCATTTTTCTTAGTTTACCACTAATCATACGTGTCAATGCTATACACGAGATGTCGTAAGACACACATTTTGCTTATGGTATATCTTTGTTATTCATTTTAATTTTTAACTGGTTAACATCTATACGATTTAATTTCATTTTTTTTCCAAACAAACAAAATTTAGTTTTTTTTATATTAATTGCTAAGTTGTTATCACAAATCCAAATGAATAATTCATTCAATTCCTTATTCATAGTTTTTTCCATCTCATGAACATCCTTGCCAATTACATACACCATAGTGTCATCTGCAAACAGTATAATTTTACATTTAACCACACTATGTATGATATCATTGATGTATATTAAGAACAATGTGGGACCTAAAACAGTTCCTTGTGGCACTCCAAAATCAACATATTTATCATTTGACACATGACCGTTAAATTTGACACACTAGACTGGGTTGCTTAAATATGACTTAAACCAATTTAAAACCTTATCTTTAATACCAATAATTTCAAGTTTCCTTATTAATCTAGTACGATCTACTGTTTCAAACGCCCTTTTAAAATCTAAAAATACCGCCAACACAAAATTATCACAGTCCATTGCTTTTAAAAACTCATCACAAATGTTAACGATTACCGACTCACATGAATGATTTACTCGGAAACCTGACTGGTTTTGAACAATAACTTTATTTTTATCACAATAGGTCAGTAACTGATTTTTAACAACTAATTCTAAATTTTTTTCATATACAGGCACAGTATTGATTGGTCGAAACTCGTTGTGTTATTGATTTTTGGTACCGGGATTATTATAGATTTCTTCCAGTTTTCCGGAAAAACACCACTAGTCAAAGATGAGTTTATTACGTCAAGTAAATGATCACCAATAACGGATATCGGATCACACAATATTTTTTTGGACACACCCATTACACCACCTCTCACATTTTTCATACATTTTAACATCATTTTCATCTCCGATAAGGATATCTTTTTAAACACAGAAAACTCACTTTTTGGTATCACATCTAGAATAATCGGGTTTTGATTTTTTGGAATATTTTTAACAATATCTTTAATACTATCAATAAAATAAATGTTAAAACTTTCGGCATTTTCGTCCGGATTTTTTTGTGTTATATTTTCAAATCTAATTTCATCAGTAGGTATGTGATATTTCTCGAGCAATGACACTTTGATGTTTTTCCATAATTCACGTGGATTACTTTTATTGTCAGCTATAATTTGTTTAAAATAATTTTCTTTATCAATTTTTATTTGACCAACAATTTTATTTCTAACATGTTTATATTCGTTCCACACGTGGACATCTTTTTCTACAACAGCTCGTTTATATAAGTTATTTCTGATCTTCATCATATTTCTTATATTTTCCGTCATCCAATGTTTATCTGCATATTTCAGTTTTAATTTAACTTTTGTTAACGTACATGATTTGTCTATGTACCTTGAACAAATGCGTCAGCCAATCGATTAACATCAGAAATATTATAGTTCCAATCCTGACTTAATAGATGATTTTGAAATTCATCTACATTGTACTTGTTCATGGATCGTTGATGAACAAAGATGTCCTTAAAATGTGTAAAATTGTCGCTAATATTTACAGATAGAATGGAATGATCACCAATTTTTGGAGTCAAATGAATCTTATGTGGAAGCTGTTTTTCATTTGTTACAATATAATCAATGAGAGTTGAACTTGTTTTTGTTATTCGAGTAGCTGTTTGAACAATTTGGTACAGCCTTGAATTATATATTATACTCGATATTTTTTCACCATAGAATGATTTTTTCAGTAAGTCAAAGTTGAAATCTCCAAACACAATAGTTACCCCGTTAAAATCACTTATGTGCTCAATATGTTCAATATGTGTGCTTGGTGGATGATATAATACTACTGTACATAGATATTTTGACGCCGTCACCACAATTGAAATCAGCCACACAAAATATCTTGTTTACCATGTATTTGATATCACTTCGCACCAAAACAATTACCCCTCCCGTTCTATTATTTGTTGTAACACATTTTTCAATACGGTATCCATACACATTTAACTCAGTTGGGTTGTTATCATCTGTAACATGCGTTTCAGATAACATTACAATTTTTGGTTTCCAATCGTTTACTAAAAGCTCGATGTTTTGTTTATTGTTCAGATAGCCTTGACAATTTAAATAAACGATGCTTGAATTTAATACAATACCGCAATCTAATTGCTATTTAAAGTACTTTTGTATTTTTTCCACTCTTTTATAAGTTTCACATACCTTAATATCCCAGCTAACGTGATTAGTCTCTAGTGATAACCCGTATTTTTCATTAGACATCACACAATTTGGGCACTTTACAACTTCACTTGCACAGTCTTTTATGCTATGATCCGCACTACATTTGGGGCACATTTGTTTCTCTTGATTACAATTTTTAACAAAATGACCATACTCACAACATTTGTGACACTTAAATATACCGTAATCGTCAAACACCAAGCAACGATTCCACGAAATACTTATTCTCCCTTCTGTGTTTTCATCCACTTCCAGGATTAAATTAAATTTACCTTTATAAATGTTTCTTCTGCGTATAATTTTTAAATTAAGGTTAGAAATATCCTGTAGGTGGTTTTGCTTTTTTATTTTGGAAATTATAATTTCGTCATTGTTTTTGTATTCTTCATTAATTCCTATCATTTTTAATCTTCTTTCCAAAATTTTAGGCTTGTTCACTTCATAATTTTCTCCCAGTTTGTTTTGAATCTCAGCCTGTACATTATCGATGTCTATTTCTGTTGAACAATTTAGAATAACTCCTCCATTTTTTGTAGGTCTCCCCATTGATAAACCAATTCCTATTTCAGTAGGATTTACTTTCATTCTTAAATCTTCTTTGATTTGTTTCACATCTTTGGCTGCGATGGTATTTTCCTTCTGCCTAACAACTAAAATAGCGTTACTATCTTTTTTGGCTACTGTAGAGTATAACTGTTTTTCAATTATTGATACTTGTTGAGACTCAGTTTTCTTGATGTTCTTAAGTTCTTCTTGTAATTGCGTATTTTCTTCTGTGATTAAATCTAGTTTTTTTATTAATAATCTCATTTTGTTGCATAATATTTTTTAACATCATAATTATTTTATCAATTTCCAGGGAATCATTAATATCCTCAGTACGACTTCTTTTTCTATACCTTACACTATCTAAATTCTTATGCATAACCTCAGTATCTCCACATTCATCACAATTACAACATTTCCATGACTTTTTCATATGAAATCCCCTCAAATCTACGTTCACACATTTTCCGTGATAATAATTACTACAACCCGTACATTGTATAACACTTTTTACGTCCAAAAAACGTCTCTTGGCAAATAAAACAAACGTCACTGGCCGACATCTTGTTATCGTTTAATAATGAAAACTCCAGTTAATTCACATCACACCTTTTCGAAAGATTTTATTTTTACACACGATTTTTAAACTATACTCAGTATACTATTGGCGCGGAGTAATAAACCTGTCAGAATTATCGAATCTCCCGTATTGCAGTGGCGTAGGTACCTGATACGTTTGGAAAATCATATTTTTAGTAGGTAAATATATTATAATAGTAAAATCTACCTTGATATGAATTATTATGTGGTTTCTTTTATTGTTTCAATCCTTACTTTGTGGAATCTATTTTTCATAGTAAATAATTTAATTCAGCAATATTCCACCGTTTAATAAGATATAAATAGATACAAACTTTTGTAAAACACAGTATTTGAATATAAAATTAAACTCTAAAATCGATAAATGACAAATGTGTCGTTTCTCAATTTGTCTATTTTAAATTTTAATTTTATTTAGGTACGTATACTGAGTTTTACAAATCTATTTGTATCTTATTAAACTGTGGAATATTTCAAAAAAATTATTTACTATTATGTGGTTTGTTTCTTATTATTACAATTAAGAATCGATATAGCTAAATAAAGTAATTTTAAAACAATTATTCTTTAGCGTCAAAATGTGTGTTGGATTATCTATCATCAGGTAAAGTGGGGTCGTTAGCGCAGTCATTACGGCAGACGGGTTGTAATTTCTGCGAAAGATTACAGATAATTAGTTGTTTGATCGAAGGGCTTCGTATACTTTCTAAATGAAAAATATGTTTAGTTTGTTATTAGCAATGAATCGGCTTGTTTGTTTGTTTGTGTGTTAGTGCAAATAATTTTGAAATGGAAAACTTTTCACCAGCAAAACGTGTTAAAAGTGCGTTATCTGCTAATGAAAAAATTATAATTTTAAATGTGCATGACGCTGTTCGATGTCAACACCCTGCAAAAAGTGTCGATGATATTGTAGGATTATGTTCTGCAATGACGGGAATATCAAAATCCACCATTTATAAACTAGTGAGGGAAAGAAAAAATTTGGGACAAGTGCTTCACCCACTTCCATCTCCTGGTCGGAATTAGATGATGCAATGAGGAATTCTGTCCGTAGAAAGGTTCACTCGTTCTACTTACGGAAACGGATTCCTACAATCGATAAGATTTTACTAGCAGTAAATGAGGATGAAAATCTACCCCAAATGAGTCGTAGAACACTGTGGAAACTTCTTCGCAAGTTGAAGTTTACTTGGGAGAAGATAAATAGAAGATCCGTTTTAATTGAAAAACAAGAGATTATTACATGGAGGAGAAATTATCTTCGGGAAATAAGAAAATATAGGCGTGAAGGCAGGCGTATATTCTATTTGGATGAAACCTGGATCAATGCAGGACATACCGTAAAAAAACATGGCATGATAATACCGTTACGAGTGCTCGACAAGGATTTATAGAAGGGCTATCGACAGGATTTCGACCGCCTTCTGGGAAAGGAACACGGTTAATTATTACTCATATTGGCAATGAAGATGGCTTTGTAGATGGTGGTTTGTTAGAATTCGAATCAAAGAAAACTGGCGACTACCACGAAGACATGAATGCTAATGTGTTTGAAGAATATTTTGAGCAGATGCTAGATTTGATACCCCAAGGATCTATAATAGTTATGGACAACGCCAGCTACCACTCACGAAGATACGAAAATTTACCTACCAGCGCTTGGAGGAAAGCAGAAATTATAGATTGGTTATCTGTTAAGAATATAACTTTTGAGGATGACATGGTGAAAAGAGAATTATTGGATATTGTTAAAGTTCATAAGAATAAGTATATACGTCATGTTATTGACGAAATGGCAAAGAATCGGGGCATTGAAGTACTGCGTTTACCACCTTACCATTGTGAGCTGAATCCTATAGAGTTGGTTTGGGCTCAAGTAAAGGTGACGTCGCTCGTAACAATACCACTTTTAAACTCGACGACGTGAAAAACTTCTGGAAAATGCATTAAACAAAGTAACACCTGAAAGATGGAAGAACTGTGTATCTCATGTCGTTAAGGAAGAAGACAAATGTTGGCAACTGGATAATTTAGTAGAGATAACATTGGAGCCAATTATTATATCAGTAAACACACAAGACAGCGATTCTGATTCCGAAATGGAAATTTCAGACGAGGAAGAAAGTTAAATGACCAAGCGTAATGTGCCTGAAACAGTGTTCTACTCTCTAAACACCATTTATTGTAACCATGAGTGAGTATTGTCAGTTATTTTTAAATATACCTATTTTACCTACTAATGTCTTGTTATTTAAATGAACATTTTATGCCTGTTACTTTTATCTATTCATTTTGATAAGTTTCCATGACAACCACATAATTTTATAATTGAGCCAAATTTACTTTTTGATGCCTAAAAATCGGTCCCCGCAAATTAATTGTAATTGTAATAAATGTACTGACGATATCTGCATTACTATTTTATTTTATATTTATGTCATATATTATTTATTTTATTTGTATAGTAGATCACATTACAAATTTTACTTCTTACGTATTATATACCATTATTTTTGTATCTTGGTATAATACCCACATCTACGGCTATGATTCTCGTTTCGTCAGTACCTGGGCTGATGGCAACGTGTTTACACAGATTAAACTATTGTTCTCAGACCCTAGATGGGTCGATATGCTGCAAGAGCGGCACAATGATCGTATTTTGGTTAGAATTTATTGGTTTTACTTAACCGTAGAAGTACCGCTTTCACAAGAAAATAAAGAATTATTTCAAGCAATTATGATTTATTACTCCGCGCCAATAGTATACAGACTTTAGTCTTTTACACACAATTATTTGCATATTTTAAATGCACATTATATTGAAATATTTTTTGCTTAAAAAATGAATTATGTAAAGTACTTCCAATACAATACAACAATTTTAGATTAAAAAAAAAGTCAAGGTAAAATGGGTAAATAATTTCAATAACACAAAAGTAGGAAACATGAGAATGATTAGTGTCTAGTGCAAAATGTGTTTTTTTGGTATTTTTCTGTTTATATAATTTGATGTACGTACTCTATTATGTCTTGTAGTTCAGTTTGTAGGTATATGTGAATATACGAATATTAACTGGTACGTAAAACTTAATACATATATCTGAATATTTTATTATACCTCTTCATCTTTACATAACGATTTTAATACTAATTGTTACAATTACCTAATATACTAATATAATAGTAATAATAAAAATGAGTGAAAAATTGATTTATAAAAAGTAATACATTATGTTTTTTTTTAACAAACTTTAATAAAGATTTGTGTAACTGTAATACCATTGAGGTGATAACATGAAAGAGATCGATGTTCATAATCTTTCGTCTAGATAACATATCTGTAAAGTCAGGCATTTCTAATTCTATATTACTATTATTAAGGGAGACCTCCATTTAATTTCTGTTGTTCTATACATACTTATTTGAACGACAACCAGGAATTCGTTACAATATTAACTAAGTGAATGCATTGGAATTCAATTCTTGACATATATTGTAACGTTGTCCAGTTGTATCATCGTTATTTCCAATTAGTGGTAGTTCTGGTATGATACAAACGGAACAAATATCAGTTTTCTGGAAATTCTTCAATTAGATAAATTTTCTTACAATCAATTTCTCAAAAGATCTTATGGAACATGACGTAATTTCAACTTAAGACTCAACTAATCCTCAGGTAAAGTAAATATCCAATATGTCTTTTATTTTAACAATTTCTTGGTATCGACATTGAATATTGGAGTTGTATTGGTAAATTATGTAAAGATTGGCGCAATAACTTCATTTATTTACTATACAGGGTGATTAATTAGTAAATGCGCATATGTTAGGATTAGATAGGGGACATCAAGAGGATTCTAAAAGAACGTATATTGTTCAAGTGTTCTATCCTTTATAACCAAGATACAGAGTGTTTTATTTATTTTGTTCATGTCTTTATTTGCCCATTACTGACGAACCATGTAGTGAATTTCTTTTATATTTGTGACATATTTCCCTTGTCCTGTAAAGTATCTAAAAGCATATAGAGGAAACCGGGATAGCAACGCCACCGGGGTAATTATGGACAGTGATTTCTGAACAAATTCTTGTGAATTTCAAATCGAGATTTTGCGAGTCATCTCTTATGAGGTAGCAGACGTAGTTTAGTGGTTAACCAATTCGAGTCCTGGTGGCGTTTGTCTATTTTACGAATGTTCGTCAAGTGTTGTAAGGTTCCCGGCATTTTATCAAGGTGAGAACCCACTAAACATAAAAACATTATATAAACGAAACTTTAACATTACAATGTTACATTGTAACGTTTCCATTTAAAGTAGTTCAACGTTTATTAAATGTTTAAGCATAAGATTAATTGCTACTCAGGAAAATATTCCGAAGAGCTCGGTACATAAAATTTTAAAAGAACAACTCCTTCATCCCTACCATTACCAAAAGGTTCAAGCCCTAACTCTTGAAGATCATGTGGCTCGTGTGAATGTCTGCAATAGCATTAGAAATCTCCATAATGGCGATGGAAATTTGGTACCTTCAATTCTTTTCACGGATAAAGCTGGCTTTGAACATGATGGCTTAATCAATCTTCATAATGAGCATTATTGATCTGATGAGAATCCTCACTTGGCGATACAATGCGGTTTCCAAAATAAGTTTTCTGTTAACGTGTGGGCCGGAATTTTAGGAGACCACTTAATTGGGCCACTTTTCTTTCCACATAGACTCAATGGTAAGATTTACTTGGATTTTTTGAGAAACCAATTGCCCATTCTATTGGAGGATGTACCCATCCAAGTAAGACATGCAATGTGGCTGCTGCAAGACGGCGCACCGGCACATTTCAGCATAGCGGTGAGAGAATTCTTAACCGAAATTTTTTCGGAGAGATGAATAGGACGCAGTGGGTTCGTGCAGTGGGCTCCCAGATCGCCTGATTTGAACCCAATGAATTTCTTCTTTTGGGATTGCCTCAAATCTCTTGTATACAGGACTCCAGTGCATAACGTTGAAGAGCTGAGGCAAAGAATTATTGATAACTGTGAGGTTATTAAACAAAAACAGGGAATATTTGCTAGAGTTCGTCAGAATTTCCTGAGAAGAATTAATTTATGCATTGAGGTGAAAGGACATAACTTTGAAAATTTGTTATAAAGATATGTATCAAACTGTTGTCAATTGTAGTTATTTATTAAAACAGATTATCTCATTAAATAGTATCTATTTCCAACAATATCGGTTTAAGCCCTTTAGATTTGGGGAATTTACGTCAAATTGGGAACAAAAATACAAACGAACATTATTGGTAAATGTGCCAAATTTGAAGAGAATCGGTAAACGAGAAAATATTTTATTAAAAAAGCTTGATTTAAAAAATCAAGCTTTGAGGCCGTGTATCTCCGTTATTTTGCATTTTTGAGAAAAATGTTATAGGAACTTGTGGCATTAATTTTTTAAGTAGAATCACCCCTCGAGTTTTTGCTCATAATTTATGGACACCTTATAACAGATTATGTCAAGGTAAAAAATGTTAACAATTGTTACATTAAAAAAGTAACATTGCGATCATGAATTTAACTGCTTTTTGTAACATATTACCAATGTTGTACATATGTCAACTTAAAATATTGTAACAACGTGTACAATAATAAAACTTAACTATTTTTATCTTATTGTTATTATTGTTCGTAACTATTTATATTCTAATCACGTTGTTGTAATCTTGATTTGCCTTTTTAAATTGGCTCGATACAATCTCTCGCCGTCAACTGGATTCGAACCAGCGCGCATGCGGTGGTTTAGTTTGTTATTGACGCTTCTACCGCTAGGCCATGCTCCCACTGAAGGTAGGGTCTCACAGCAGGAACATACCTATCATTAATTTAAATTTTCACTTAGGTATCGGAAGTAATTTTGAGCAAATATAAATCAATTCAAAATAATTGCATAAGTCAAAGGCGTCTAATTACATTGAATTACCTCAAATTAAGTAAAAATAAAATGTAACCTAAACATGATGTGAACGCGAATGTTATTACTCCACATCTTGTAATTATAAATCAGATCAAACCGAAAATTTTAACATCCCTATTTTTTCACTTTTTCCGAGGTATTAGAGTCAGTAAGTTACAACGGAGCAAGAAAATATTTTGTCTGGTGGGCAGACGACTGGGAAGAGGTATCGTGTCCGACGGCCGGCCGGTCATCCGTCCGTATGTAAACAAGATATCAAGAAAACAACCCGTCCGATTTTTATGAAACATAGACTTTATTTATAATTTCGCAGATCTGATGAGATTTTGGGAATATTCTATGTAGCCACAAGGGCCGTTAACCTACACAGATTTCGAATTTTTTAAATATTAAGATATATATTCATTTTAGATATTTTTGTTTCAAATATAAAAGTTGTTTATAATTTAATTGTGCACATCTTTTGTTTAAGCTATTTTTTGATCCGTTAAGTAATTACTGAGATGTAACAATCACATGAAATAATAGTTGTAACAATATCTCCACCAATATCAATTTGACAAAAAAAGTTGAGGGAGAAAAGTTGTTGGAAATTCTATTGCCTATAACTTTTGTTTTAACCATTTTTTTTCTAAAACGCAATTTTATTTTTGCTTGTCAGGACGAGTTCGGCGGAAAACGCTTGCTTTATATGTAATTGCAAGCTTGTGCTACTCTTCCATAAGTTTGTTAGTATCCGAATAATGTGGAGTTCTGCACGAAAAGCTTGTTTATACTATATTGCACAAAAAAGATAACTTACTGTAATGTCGTACTAATAATGTTTAACACATGTTCAACTTATTATATTTTGTAATTTTATTTTCATGTTCAAATATTCTTTTTATAAACAATGTTGACGTAATGTAGAACCAATGTTAAAATGAAACATTAATTTTGTTGCGTTGTTCAAATGTTACAAAATAAACATGTTCCTTGTTTAGTGGGAAAATTGTTTGAAATGCATTTGGAAGCCTAATTTTGTACTGTACTAATATTTAGCATGTGTAGAGTGTCATACTATACGAAAAACATTATTTAATTATTTAAATAACAGATAAGAATTGACTTCAAAATTTTGGTTAATTTTGGGGGAATCACGGCAATAACTCATGGGGGAATTAAGGCCGGCTGTTATTACCCCATATTTATTGTAAAAAGTTCTTTCATGCTTTGGCGTGAAAGCTTCTTGGGGTTCTCGTGAAATAACTCCTGCCATAGAAGCCGTGTGAACTGGTAGATCTGTCAGAGAAATTAGTCGATCTTTCGGAGTACCAAGAACTACTATTCAAGTAAGATTAAAGGCAAACGATACATCAAGTCCATGCTTAGGTCGCAGGGCCTTATTTTCAACAGAAGAAGAAATAACCATTTTAGCAAAATACGCAATTAAATTGTCCAGGTTTTTTTTATGGCGTCCTCGCGCCCAGAAATAAAAAAATGTGCTTTTGATAATGCTAAAATGAAAAACTTAAAACATCCATTCAATGAAGAAAAGAAGACGGCAGAGGACGACTGGTTGGAGGGTTTTCTAAAAAGTAATCCTATAATTTCTGTTAGAAAACCAGACGACAATTTTAACAGTTTAAGCAAAGAAGAGGAGGATGCGGATGAGGATACAGATATATTAATGAGGATATTTGCCTAATTTGTGACGAATTTGGTAAAGATCAAGAATTATGGTTAAGATGTCCGAAAATGCTGGACTCACAAAGCGTGTACTGATAGACTAAAAAAAAATTTCGTTTGTGATTTTTGCACTTAATTAAACTTAGATTATTATGTTCCATAAATGTGCCTATCATTTTTTTGTAATACTTTTTAATAAAAAAACCCATTTATTTCGTTTATTACATGCTTTATTTTTATGACAATCCATCTACCTTTTTACACAGGGTAATGGTGGCTGGTGGTCGTCATTATCCCAAACTCCTGGGTCACAAACTTTTTTTCTTTTTAATATACAGGGTGTTTCTGAAAGGTGTGTACATGGCTTTACAAAGGTTCTCTGGCTCAAAATAGACCGTTTAACACTAATTTACCTATAACCAAAGTGCACCATAAGGGCACCAGAGGGCGTCAAACTTTCCAAAAAAATATTGTATATTGGGAATAAGTCGAGAACGGTTCGAGGGATTTTGTTCCGCTTTTGTATGGTGGTTGTCTGCTTCTGAAGACGTTTTTCTGTGTAGTGTGGACAAATTTCTGATGCCAGGAAAAGTCGCTTTCATACGGACACTGTCAAATAAATGATAATATTTTAACAGCCGTCAACGATACAAAACCAAAATAATTCTGAGAAATAAAATGAACAATTTGAAAACTTTTTTCTTTCTTGTTAAATTGCGATAATGTTAATAGTTCGATCAGAAAAAAATTAAAATCATATCTATGCAAGGCGCATCCATTCGCTTATAAATTCAAGTAGACAGCTAGTAGGCTATGCGATCAAATCTATCATTTGTAACATTCATTTCCGGACCTTCTAAGATTACTCACGTTTCTATTTTGCGATTAACTACTTGAAAAATTGGTTACATATTTGCCGAACAGACTGATGCAAATGCCTACTAGCAGTCTACTTGAATTTCTAAGCGTATGGATGCGCCTTGCAGGAATATGATTTTAATTTTTTTCTGATCGAACTATTAACATTAGCGCAATTTAACAAGAGAGAAAAAAGTTTTCAAATTGTTCATTTTATTTCTCAGAATTATTTTGGTTTCGTATCGTTGACGGGTGTTAAAATATTATTATTTATTTGACAGTGCCCGTATGAAAGCGACTTTTCCTGGCATCAGAAATGTGTCCACATTACACAGACAAAACGTCTTCGGAAGCAGATAACCAGCATACGAAAGCTGAACAAAATCCGTCGAACCGTTTTCGAGTTATTCCCAATATACAATTTTTTTTTGGAAAGTTTGACGCCCTCTGGCGCCCTTATGGTGCACTTTTGGTTATAGGTAAATTGGTGTTAAACGGTCTATTTTGAGTCAGAGAACCTCTGGTAAAGCCATGTACACATATTTCAGAAACACCCGGTATATTATGGAAACGTATCATTGCAACTCAGTTTTTTCTGCAAATATGCAAACAGTTTTTCAAAATTCTGATTTTTTAAGTAAAAAAAATGTTTTTCTTTTTAAGTTTATATATTAATGTTTATACGATATTAGATTTTTTATTGGATGCGAAGAATATGTTGCAAATATAAAAAAAAATCAAAATGTGGTTCGTGAGTGGTGGGAAAATAAAACTAGTCAAAATAAATAAATCACCCTGTGCCTTGGTTTTAAAGGATGGGAAACCTGTACAATTTTTTTAGAATCCTCTTGATGGCCTTTATCTAATCCAAACGTGTGTGTATTTACCAATGAATCACCCTATATAATAATTCTACCGCTTGCTATTACTTTCTACCGGGTCTTGCATTAGTGCGTTGTTCTTTCCTAATGACTTGCTAGATAATAATGGTACACTCTCTACCTTTTAACGTGTTCTGGTTTAGTTTCTTAACCTCTTCCCTGTCAGTGTTGACAACTTATAATTGTTTTTCTGAAAAATTTTCCATAAACAGGTTTTACTTTAAAAAATTATAGCGACTTTGTTTTGTAAATTTAATTTAAAAAAATTTGCAGTGATGTTAGAGCAATATTTTGATAGTTAAAAATTTAGATTTTGTGTTACAGGATGTTCCCAAAAAATGAAATTTTTTTAAAACCCATAGGGCTATAACTCATTTTATTCAAATTCGTTGACACTTGTTTTATTTCTGAAGATATTTTATGCCTATACCCCGTATGTTTTGAAATATTTAATAATTTCCGCCGAATTAAAAGTTAGTCCGTCCAGGTAGGCGTCCGTATGTGAACACGATATCTTAAAATCTGATGTATGATTTTAATGAAACTTACTACATCGATGTTATTTATAATAACGGGCATTTTATTAGATTTTGGGCATAACCCGTAGAACTTAATGCCTAATTTACTTACATATATGTATTTTCTAATTAATAATTTAACGGTTTCAAAAAGTATGTCAACGTTGCTCATATCTAATTTCCAGCCTCTCTTATCTGCCCATTATCCGTCTTATTGCTTTTCTTATTTCTTCATTCCAATTTCTTTTGGGTCTTCCCCTTTTACGACGATGTTTAAGAATCTATTTTATTGCTTATTAAGGTAGACTTTCTTTATTCATTCTTGGTTTAAATCATATTAAATCGTTTCTGTATTATCTGCTTCATAGTGAAGACGTTATCCGTGCAAGATCTTCCCGCTCTAAATCCACTTTGCTCTTCTCCGTCATGGTATTCATCTTCTATCTATTCTGTCATATAGTCAACTTATTACACTAAGTTACTGATATCCCTCTGTAATTATCACAATCTTGTCACAATGCTTCTGGCACTTCTTGTACGTTTATACATTCTTCCAGTTTTGTTTTTTTCTGCAAATTTCTCTTTAGGTTTCTTTATCTTCGTCCCTGTTCGCACTTAGCAATCTCATATACAGATTTTTCTTTCTTTTCTTTAGATTTTCAATTTTTTCCGTTCACCAGACCTAATTACTGGTGTTTGTAGTTTTCCTTCCTAGCTTTTCCCTAGCTGACGGATGGATACACTGAACTACAATTTGATATGATTCTAGAATGTTATTAGAATCATTTAAGTCATCACCTTAAGGTAGTCGGCGCCTTCTTCATTGTTACGATTATCACATTTATATGTATTTGTTCAATTTCTTTTACTTACAGAGATTAATCACTCTTTTCCCGTTTTTGTTTGTATTTGGTTCTCTCGATTTTCATTCCCGAACGTATATTAAATTCTCCTAATTGTGAGGTAGTTGTTCTTCTTCCAATGAATGTGTAATTATTCGAACAAATTGTTGTAATGCAATATTTGCAATCCAAACCCTTAATATGGAAGTCAGGATATATTCAATGAGTACTCGATGTGCTTGTTTATGGCAACGTTTCGCATCCAAGGTGGATGCTTCTTCGGGCCACTGTTTTTATTTAGAAAAAACACATCATTAGATGGTAATATATTCTAACATACGATACGGTATTAACATAGTTTTAGGTTTTTAAACAACAAGATAAAAATGGCAATAAAAACATTTTGACCAAACGAACTAATTATAATTATAAAAAAATCATGTAAAAATTATTACTAAATGTACAAAATTAAAAGTATACTCTACAAGCTATCTAATTGAGTCTACGGGTCATTTCTTTCATTTATGTAGGGTCTTATAAGAATGATCATACCTAGTTCTTGTTGGTTCAAAATTTTTTTTTTATTTAATATATCTGATTGCTTTAAGAAAGTAATGTGAATTGGTCACTACTACAGATAATATTTGAGTAAGAATGATGTAAATTTAACGTCGGTACAGATATGAAAAAAGGAATGTTGTACTTTTTGAACAACCCAACCTCTGTTTGAAAGAATTTATCTTTATTTGCTAGATATTCATTGCTTCTCAGTTGGTTATAATCTTTTCATGTTTCTCTTTAATAATAGTGAGCTGGTTTTGCTTTAGTCCACTGAACAAGTGTATATAGTGGCCTATTATTTCTACTCCTCTGCCTTTCTTTTTCTCTCAGTTAACGCAAATATTTCCATTTTTATTTTTTCTTTTTCAAAAACTATTTCTTGCCACTTTTCATTGTACTTTTTGTACGTTGCACTTTCCACAACTCACAATACTTTTTGCGCGTGTTGTCGCTTACCAATAGGATAATCCAGCTGTTGCGTTGATTTTGATAGATAATACACGATACCACTACTATATCAATTTATTTAGATCACAGAATAAAGTGCGCTTTTTTTGAGAACAAAAAGTAAGTAAATAATAATATTTAAATTGATATATGCGACAAACATTGCATTTTACCTAAACAGACAACCAACATTGTGCTTAAAAAATTTACGCATGCTCGTCTGCCTTCTTTGTCGTTATATCTTTTGGTCTCTTTCACCATTTGAGCCATTGGCATGTTCCGTAACCCTAGCCAGGGGCACTTACAAGATGCGATCAGCCTAACCCGACTGAACTCTGGTTTTTTTAACAACTGTCCTGATTGGTTAAAAATAAATTTTTAAGTACAACCAGAATCTTTTTGTCATGTTTTTTGGATTTTGCACAGAAAATGAAAATCCTAAAATTTATATATTCTAGGTCAAATACTCCTATAACGGACAATATTTTAAGAAAAAATTCCTATCATTATGAGTAGAATCCAGAAACGTATAAAAAATTTCGATAATTAAAAATATTCTTCCTACTTCTCTATTTTTGAAAAGATTCTTACCTTGGATAAGGATATCTTGCTTTGTATACATACGATCGGCAATTGTAAGCAAAGGATTTTTAGAGCATTCTCCAAGAATAAAATCATATCAACGATTTCATTTTAGATAAATTATTCTTTACCTTTACTTTACAATAATAAATCACAATTGCAAAATGACAGAACTTTTTTATTTTCTACACCATACTAGCCAGTTAAAATTACAGTACGGCCTACTACATTTGTACAAGTACTTTTGTGGTCACAGCAATATTTAACTATTTACATAATTTTTTTTTTTTAAATCACGATAAATCACTTACAGTCACACTCAATTTGACCATTACAAAAATCAAGTATATCTTTGGTATAATTTTCCCAAGTGGACGGAGTAGTTTCTTCAAACATAAAACAATTTTCAAAATTGCATTTCAAAGTCACAACCACTCTTGAATTGTGAATAGATGCACCATCTAGCTGCAAATACATTACGAGACAGATCTTCAATTGGATTTCAAAATTCCCCATAGAAGTTAACTAAACGCTCAGCATTTAATGACTGATTAAAGAAGAAGGGATCGATTAATCGGTATCCCACACCAAACATTGATTATCTGAAAATGTATAACCAATGATAATTATCTGTGGTCCAAAATCTACAGTTTGGAAACGATACAACCCCGTTAGTGGTGAATGTATCCTCATCAGTAAACGTAATCTTTTTTCAGAAAATGTTTGTGGTTTAAAAATTAGATTGGGCTCAATTATAATTTTCTAATCTTTTATTATTATTATTACCTTATTTCAATGTATGTACTAACATTTTTCTGAATTTATCTTGGCTATATTCAGTCGTAGGCTCATGCATGGATTTGGTCGATTTGCCGCCAGTATATTATTATCTTTAAGTTCCAAGTCTGTTCGACGAAGTTTCATTAAAAAGAGCATTTACGTCAGCGCTTTCTCATGAGCAACCAATAATGTCTCAACCTAAACTCTGCAGCAACTTTTGTGCTGCTACGAGTTTGATCACTAAAGTTGTAAATTGAAAAAAAACAAAATGTTTTTTTTCAACTTTTATGAAAAAAACATGAAAAAAACCTGGCACCCTTGGTTTTTTCTAAATATGTTTTTTTTTCAGAAAAACAATATTTTGAAAATTGTTGTTTTATTAATGGAACTTAAACCTTACATAATAAATCTTAGTCATAATATAACGTCTTACATAAACAAAATGGTAATAACATCGATAAATATTCGTAACAAAATTTTAATCTGTCTCTTCGTCAGTGTCACGCTCACTCGGCTCACTACCAACACTAGTTCGGTCGGTATCGGTATTTTCTGTTTCATTTTCTGTCTCCTCTAAATCGATTACATTTTCTATTCCTGGTTTTCTTGCACTTCAACAATAGTAGGTAAAAGATTTTGACATTGCAATTTTAAATTGTGAGCAATATACACAATTTTACTGGCTCTGTCATTTGTCAATCTGTTCCGTTTTTTGGAATGAATATCACTATAAGTGCTGAATGTTCTCTCAACTGCTGCCGATGTAGTTGGAAGGGTTAGAATTCTGATGGCTACTTTTGATAAGGCAGTCGATTTGCAAAGTCCTGCCCACCAAGCTATAGGAGTAAGTTTGTTCACTGAAGACCAAAGAAACGTTTTTGAAAAAAAATCTTCTTTTGCAATATAATTTGCAAGTTCTGCCAGAACCGTATCTTCTTCGACATCAGGAATTTTACTGCAGTATTATAAATTTGTTCGGTGGCAAAAGTTTCATCATCTGGTGTTAGATCGCACCCTTTGAACCGAGGATCTAACAAGTTGGCAATTTTGTGTACGTCATATATTGCGTATTCTTTTCTATCTTTTAATATTTCTTTAACTTTCCTTATCTCTGCTAACGTCAAGGAGCTTTCGTCCATCTTGGCTATAACTTCATCTTCCATTTTTTATATAAACTTAAAACATGGGACAGCTGAGGAGTGTCACTTTCCACAATTTTTATAGTGTCCGATATAGGTTTCAGTAAACTACTGAACCCTGACACCTTATTCCAAAAGTCATCGCTTAACAATAATTTCTTTACTGTGTTAATCTTACTTAAGGCATCTGAAAGATCTTCCTCAATCGCCATTGCTCTAATATTGTGTTTATTTTGTTTTAAACTCTCTAAGCAAGAAACTAGTGAACCCCAGCGAGTTTTTACTGGAAGTTTAAGACTTATTTTGACACCAGTGGTTAATTGTTTTTCTATAAAGGCTGCATTAAGCTTGCCAGAGTATTTAATGGCCTTGATACAAGCTATAGCATTCGCTGTCAGAGTGTTCAAAGATGGTAAGTCTCTCATATCATTAAATATTAGTTGGATACAGTGGGCTAGGCAGCCATACGTAAATAGGTTTGTCTTTTCATATTTCGCTTTAAGCAGTTTCCAAGTTGCCTTCCATATTCGCTGCATTATCGGTCACAAGGCCAAATATCTTTTGTTGTCCTATTTCATCAATCACACAGCTGATTTCGTGAGCCATATATTCGGCAGTGTGAGAGGATTTTCCGGTCGGTAAAACTTTATATAAAAATGGTTTAGGCGTAGTAACAACAAAATTGACAATAGATTCATTTCTGATGTTGCTCCAGCCATCTGCAGCCAGTCCGACTGAATTAGAAGCAGCAATTGCTTCAGCCACCATTGTTGATACATTTTTGTATTCTCTTTCCAAAAGGGACCTGACACCATGTATCTTGAAGGTATTTTGTAAGCAGGTCGAAGAAACGAAAACAATTCTTTCCAGCACGGATTATCCATGATGCTCAGGGGTGCTCTGCTCGCATAAATTGCTCTACTGAGTAGTTCATCTGCTTTGTCTTGGTCTTCCGGGTTCATCTTGTCTATAAATGATGTTATAGCGGATGTCTTCAACTTAGCGGACGTGGATGTACTTGCACTGCTGGATGCTTCTAGAATAAAAAAATTACAGTTTTAATCACATATTTAAGACGGCAATTAAATATATCGCGTGCCAAAAGATAAAAGGGCGCATACGAATTGATGACTCTTTTACCCATGCAAAGGTAGAACCGAGTAGAGATGAAAACTCGATTTTGGAGAAACGGGGTAAAATCAATAATTTCCCGATTTTTGAAAATTTTCAATTTTCTTAGCGGGAAGTTAAAAATTCCACGAAAAATTTTCCGTGTTTATATAACATTTTATAATATACTAGCTTTCCGCCTGGAAATGGGGGAAAAGGTAGCCTATGTTCTTTCCCTAGGTCTTCTCTACCTCTGTACCAAATTTCATCAAAATCGGTTCAGTAGTTTAAAGCGTAACAGACAGACAGACTTACTTTCGCATTTATAATATTAGTAGGAACTAGCTTTCCGCCCGCAGCTTCGCCCGCGTGGACTACACGTTATATCGCGCAAATAGGGAAAAGGTAGCCTATGTTCTTTCCCTAGGTCTTCTTTACCTCTGTACCAAATTTCATCAAAATCGGTTCAGTAGTTTAGCCGTGAAAGCGTAACAGACAGACAGACTTACTTTGGCATTTATAATATTAGTAGGAATTTTATAATGTGCCCATTCAGACGTTATGTAGATTACTAGATAATAATGTATAAGTAGGTATGCTTTTTACCGCTGGAAAAACTAAACCATGAATAGATGTTTAACCTGACTTTAATAATAATAGGTCGTTAACATTATGAACAACTTTTACTTACGTTTTTCTCCAATTTCCTCTGAAAGTGGTGCTCTCGCAGATTTTTTGAATTTTTCTTTCACAGAGTTTGGACATTTCATACATTTGAGTATGTGCTTTGACATTCTTGTGCCGTTTTTTGTAATGTGTTTTGAGCAGAATGTACATTCTACCTTGCTAATTTTGGATGTTGAGATTATATCATTAAATAGCTTTGCTACGATCGAAGCCTTTCGACCAGATCCGACTCGTTTTGGCATAACTATATTTTATAATCACCCTTGAACACAATAAGAAAACTTTCGCTCTCACTCACATCTAAAGTTGAACTACATTCAATTGCGAGGAATAAACCAAACAACGAGGAACGGGGATTCCCCTCTCGCGTAACCTAGCCTTTACGGGAAGTCCCCGTTCGTTAACCAAAGCTCAGTCAATGTTGCCAATATAGTGAAGCAATAAAAATACCTATAGTGGTTTTAAAAAATAAGATTGGTATGTAACATAAATTCCAAAAGCGTATTAAACGATAATGGTTTTAGAACTTTAAGCTTTGGTTACTTATGAAAAAAAACATGTGCCAGAAAAAAAACGTGTTTTTTTTCATGGTTTTTTTTCATGTTTTTTTTTCAAGACAGAAAAAAACCGTTTTTTTTCATCACTATTGATCACAAAACAACCGGATTTTTTCACCTAAAGTTAATGGTATCTTAATTCTGTAACTAACTCTTTAAGTAGAACTATACACAAACTTAAAAGTGACTGTGAATTTTGCGATTACTCTTAAGAGAAATTAATGTATTAAATTAAAAAAACTGATATTAAAACTTACTAACTAAAACCTAATGCAAACAAGTACATTTTTGTCAAATTATTTTATTCTCTATTGCACTCTAATTATAAAATTAAAAATAAAGTTGTAATAATTTTAAGTTTAGACCAAAATAATGAACAAATTAAAAATGCATATTTTGCCAAGAAAATTCTTTGAACTCTAAATTTACTTATGAAATCAAGAGGTGCGTTAATTAATTTTAGCTTGAATTAATTGACTATTCCTATCTTTCAAACCACGACGCTCTTTCGAATAATTGTGCTACCAGGTGTAGATTAACTATTACCAATGTAATATAATCAGTGAAATTGAACAAAAGAAAACTTAAGCTATATTTCCAAACTCACACAAATTTGTTTTATCGATTCGCATAAAATGTTGTTATATGTTTAGAAAAGTGTATAGAAGAAGAGAAGAAATTACAAGAACAGTCTTTATGTCACTTATACTCACAAATTAATACTACACTCAAAACTCCGAAAATTATTGAGAGGAAATCAAGATAGAAAATATAAGGCCGAAATAATATCCTTTATAATATACTATAGAAGAATTATTATCAAGTAGAACATAGTTTTTAGATTTCAAGATATCCTTGACAGTCAAAAAATTAATTGTAAACAACACATTTTTTTCTTTTTATTCATAATTTACACACTTAATTAATATTATTACATGTGAATACTAGGGTTGGTAAGGGTTGGCATGTTTAGGTTTTAGTGGTTTTCCTAAACCTTGAAGTAAATGCTTTGCCAAGACGAACCAATCCACAATTGCACACGGTTTCGTCACCACACTGTACAGGTTTATATTCATCTTCTGGGGCACCATTCATAACACTTACATCACAATACAATATTTAAAATGTACCATACCATTAAAATTAAAATTCATAAAATAGCCTACAGTGTACAACTCGACGATCGAAAATTCTCGAAACTCGATGTATTGTCTATAGACCACGCTTCTGCTTTGTGGTGTTTCCGGCAACACGTCTCGCGAGAATTTCCGATTGCATTGTACGAATTATGGTTAATCCTTCTAAATAAAAATCTAAAATCAATTACAATTTTTTTAAATTAAGGATATTACATACCTATTCAGATTTGCTATGGGGCGGATTCACTATCGGATCAAAATCGGATACATACACGAAAATTGTAGTCGTTTATTCTAATCATAATTTAAAGCAATGTACTCATTCTTTATTTTGTTGCAGATAAACATGAATCTCGGGAACTTTACAGCTATAGCAGTAATTCTGACTGTGTGCTGCTTAACTAAAATGACGCAACAACAATGCTACGCAAACAATAGAAACTCAGTTAGTTGTAGCAAGGTCAACTCAAACGATGAAATAGAACAAGCTGTTGAAGTAATGACAATAAAACAAAACATGAGTTTAAAATCCGTACCGGAATTGTCAATAACGTTTAGCAACATTGATAGTTTTGCACCTAGCAACTGCAGCATATCAAAATACATCACAAAGCTATGTCTAATGAATAATAGAATTGAAGTTATAGCCACGAAAGCGTTTGATGGAATGAAATTGGAAAGGTTGTACATGGTTTTTAACGAGATTGACTCATTTCAATCACGAGCCTTCTTTGGAATGAAGACACTGAAAGAGCTTAAGTTATCGCATAATAGATTGGATTCAATTCCAACTCATTTATTCGCCGACCTATCCTCGGTGACGCATCTATACTTAGATCACAACAAATTGAATCATATAAAATCTAGCGATTTTATAGGTTTGGACAAATTGAAATTTTTGCAATTGTCGTCAAATCATTTAACCGACATTACATTTGATATATTCAATGAACTCAGGACACTAACACACATCGATTTAAGTCAAAACCGTTTATCCCATTTTGATTCTCACGCATTTTACGGAAAGAACATGAAGGAAGTTGTATTATCGCACAATATAATAAAAGATTTGCCGCCCTTAGTGTTTTCGGAAACGCCCAACATTGAAATACTTCAAATTGACCATAACCTGATAACATCTTTGAATCCCGACACCTTTAACCATTTACTACATTTAAAAATATTGAATTTAGACAACAACAGAATCGAGACTTTACCAAGCAATATGTTTCACAAAAATAACAATGTAATGGTTTTAAATTTAGGAAACAACTTGTTACAAGAACTCAATAAAAGTTCGTTAAACAGTATTTCTAAAATGCACAATTTGTATCTCAATGGTAATTATATAAGAGCACTGATTTAAAGAGATTTTTGCCGATGGAACCAGTTTACAAAATGTACATTTATCCAACAATGGAATCGCCAATATAGATTCTACTGCCTTCGATGGACTAAAACATTTAAAATGTTTATATTTAGATAATAATTTGATCAATAAAATTGAACCCGGCACTTTTAAAGATTTAACAAATTTGCACGTTCTTCATTTACAAAACAATAAACTTACTAACATCAACTCCGATACGTTTAAAGGCTTAGATTCTTTACAAATTTTGTATTTACAATCAAACAAGGTAAACGTGTTGAGTACCAACTCCTTTCATCAATTGTCTCAACTGCAAAAGTTGAATCTAAACGGCAACAATGTGGGAATCATAGAGAAGAACGCATTTGTGGGTTTGAAAAAACTCCAACACCTTTACCTATCAGGAAATAAATTAAAGGTCCTCACAACTGGTATGTTTCAAGAATTAAGTTCTTTAACTGAGTTGACGTTATATCAATCGGGTATTGAAGAGATTGAACCAGATGCTTTTTCTTCACTATCTCTTATTAATTATTTAGACCTGCAACGAAACAACATCAACAAATTACACCAAGGAAGTTTTAAAGGATTATCCACTTTAACAATTTTACAGTTGGCAAACAACAAAATTGATACTCTACCAAGAGGCATATTTTCGGGATTGATTAAATTACATCACTTAAACTTATCCAACAATAAAATTAAAAAAATGTTGGCTGGTACATTTAAAGATGCGGTCGAATTACAGACGCTCCGCATTGAGAAAAATGTCATAAACGAAATTGAACCTAACGCATTTGACGGATTGTCTAAGTTAGTTCATCTTACTATAGCCGACAATAAAATTAAAGTTTTAAGCATATCATCTCTTAAAGGACCCAACGCACTACAACGTTTATATCTAGACAAAAACCACATAGAAGTGATAGAACCAAAAGTTTTGAAACTCTTTCCCATTTAACGCTGCTTAGTTTGTCTCATAATGAAATTATGGAACTACACCAAGAACTGTTCCAAGGATCAAGAAATTTAACCTATTTAAATTTAGCACATAATAGAATAAAAAAATTACCCTGCGGTATATTCAAGAATTTGAATGTTTTGACTAATTTGATTATTTCACACAATCATTTAGAATCAATAAAAACCGATAATTATGACGGTTTAACGAAATTAGGGGTTTTGAATTTAGATAACAACAGGATTGAAGAAATAGAACCATCATCTTTTCAAAGTCTAACGGCTCTTTATCTTCTTGATTTAAATAGAAATTATATTCAGATGATTAATAAAAACACGTTTTCAGCTTTAAAAGCGTTACACTCTTTGAATTTGGATAACAATAAAATAACAGATTTGCAAATGGATGTATTTAATAACCTTCGGCGTTGCGCATTGTTACTTTGTATGGAAATAGTTTACCTTCCGATGTTCTTCACTACTTTCATGGTAAATACCCAAGATACCTTCACAGTGTGCATCAACCAGCTCATACTTATGAACCACGTCGCAATATGTAAAAAAAGCAAATCAAAAGTTAAAAACTGATATGTATTTTTAAGCACAAATATAAATAATTGAATGTTATTTTTTTTATTATTCCTTGCATATTTTAATTAAAGTCGATAAAACTGCCATTCTCTGTAACAGTACCGAATGCTTTCTTCAGATAAGTTGAGGACACACTTTTTAGTGAGTTAATTAAGTGGAAAAGATGCAATATCGACATTTTGATTATTAAAGTGCCCTCAAAATTACCCTTCTGTCCCGTTCAAGTTCCTATTAAGTAAAGTGAAGTTCAAAAAATATTAAATTATGAAGTTGATTTCGTGCAAACTAGTGTATAACTCTTCCTTCCAGTTGGTCACGTTGGTTAAATGGTACAGAAAAGTTGATTATTTAATTTTTGAGTGTGTTAGCGGTGTATTATTACATCATAGGTAAAAAAAAATTAGAGTACGATATAATGAGGAAGCGTATAAAAGTACAAGACATTTGGAATTATTAGACAACTTTATACCATTTATTCCATTTTTCTTGAGGTTTTTCTTTGATGTTCAAAGTCGATGTATAGATTGTTTTTGTCCGATGACAAGATATGGTATATTGTATGGCGGTTTAATTCCTTAGGTAAAACCGCAGGACAAAAGGTGTTGAGTTATGGTAAACGGTTTACAAAATTGGAATGAGCGTGTCACATTAAGGATTGTCCTGACTATCTTCATATGGGGGAACGCACGGATGTTTGAACGACTGCATGACTGAGGTCATGAAAGTTGTCTACTTTCGCGACCGTCAGTGGCAAAAATGTTCATCAATGTCTTGAACTACTTCATCATGCTGCACATAATCCATCTTTCGGTGACTGAAGGAAACACTAACACGTATATAGAATCTACTGCTTGTATCTATGGGACGTTCTACATTCCGGGGGAGATGGTGTATTTCTGCTACTACCTAGTCCACTAAAGGTTTCTCATCATCATCTGAAAATATTGTTTTTGGGCTCCTGAACTGTAATGCACATTTTTCATGCTGTCTTGAAACTTTATTTTCACACACAATGCGGTTAAAGTACGGCTACTATGCGGTAAAGTATAGCTACTATGCGGTAAAGTATAGCTACTATGCGGTAAAGTAGTGGGCGATTTATCTGATATTTGGGAACGTTTTAAAAATAAACTAAGTATAAAATCGGATAAATTGATTTTAAAAGATTTACTTTACACCATACTTGACACGATAATGTACAGAATAACGGCGCATTTAATTTTTTTATTTATGATGATATTGATGGCGTCATCTATACGTCAGTTAAACAAATGAACTGACACATATTAGGTGGTGTGTGTCAAAATGGTTAAACAGCCAGGCCTACTAAAATCAGTAGAAATAATTTTGTTCTTTTTGTACTTTTTGATGATGATTGTCGGCCAAAAAATATTTTACAAATTTCTTGTGTAAAGTAAAGTGATTTTGCACACTCTAATGTAAACAACTATTTGAATGTGATGTTGCATCTTTATATAAACGTGTCTTCGCCGGTATTTCTATGAATTTTCAAGTGTCTAACCAATATTCTGTATGCGCAGCCTGACATACAGAATATTGTCGTAGAAGAAAAGGACATCTTCAACATCATTTCTTAAATTCTCTTTTTCAGCTGGTGGACGAGTTTTTCCAGTCATACTTTGCGGCACGTTCTAGAAATTAAAAGAAGAACTATAATTATTGATTATACACATGTCCAATTAAGTTGGAACCATATGGGAAACTTTTTTATTCTTAGTTTTATGAAAAAAGTCATTCTTTATAAAAAGTTGTGCATGGTCTAAAACTAATTAATTAATTATCAGATATCAAATATTTTGACTATGTATACAAGGTTTGTCAAAAAATGTGAATTTTACTCAAGAGTAAAGTGCCTTTATTTTTAAGAATATTGACAATTGTTATTAAAAAAAAGGTAATCATAATAGAAAACTCTTGTCAAATATCCAATATTATCCATCTGCCATGAAAAAGTAATTTTTGGCAATTATTAAGTTATGTAACATTGCAAATGAAAAAATTAACAAGTTAAACTAAAACCTAATACATAACATTTATAACAATATATTGGAAATAAAACAATTTGTTTCTAATTCAATTAACTAAAGCCTCAATATATCCACCAACTTTTTCGAAACACTTAATGGTTCGTCTATCAAATTCCCTTATTACATTCTTGATTTCTTGGCATGCTCTGGAGATCTAGCTGGCCAAAAATGTACAAATATCTATGTATTACTTTGTCATTAAATATATTGTTTCAAGGTATTCCCTCACAGCTACTGTGGTATGGCATATAGCACCGTCTTGTTGAAACCAAATACGTTGACGATCTACTAAGGATAATTCGCCAATAAAATCGTTGTATAATTCATTTTGAAAAAATTTAGATAATGTTGAGCATTCATTGAATGTCGAAAAAATATGGTCCAATTACCTTATTCTTATAAATAAATACCACATCTGGTCTTGAATAAATATTGGTCGCGAGTTTTGATTGTAAAGTGAGGATTACTGTCACACCACCAGAGACAATTTTGTGAACTGATAGTTTCATTTGATGTGAACATTGCCTCATCGGTAAAAATTATATTTCTTAACAAAAAGGGATACTCTTCTAATTCTCCTTGGATTAACAAGCAACATTCAAACCGTCTGTGATAATCTCTTTCTTTCAATGTATGAACAAACTAGAGTTTGTATGGATAATATTTGTTACTTTTTGTACCTCTACTTACATCATTTCTAATCAAAGACATTCTTTTTCTCAATGACATTTTAGGATGTTCTACTACAGATAGCATCACTTGTAATTCCGTGTCCTCACTAGCAACCCGCTTCTGATGTTTGTTATTGAAATTATTTTGAACACTTCCAGACTTCTTAAATTTATTTACAATTTTTGTAACCGAATATTTCTATTCGGATGTCTGTTGTTATAAATATCCGCTGCTTCACGATGCACTATTTCAATTTTCTCCTCACAACTTAACAGGGCCGCCATTTCTTGTCTACTATATAAAAATAAGTCGGGTTTTCCTTCCTGACGCTATAACTCCAGAACGCACGAAACGATTTCCACGGTTTTGCATTCGTTGGAAAGGTCTCGGGCTCCGTGAGGTTTATAGCAAAGAAAATTCAGGAAAAATCTCAACAGAACAGCGGGAAAATCTTTTTTCACATACAGTGCCATCTCTGATACATAGCATGTACTACAAACCAATATTTTAAGTAGATGGCGCCGGTGCGTCGCAATGACAATTAACAAGTCGCAAGGCCAATCGCTTAGTGTTTGCGGGATAAATTTATAAAATCATTGTTTTTCACATGGGCAGTTATACGTTGCGTGTTCACGAGTTGGGAAACCATCCGCTTTGTTTGTGTTAACGTCAGACCAAAAAACAAAAAATGTGGTTTACCAAAGTGCACTTCAATGAAACGCATAATTTGCGGACACGTATAACGCTTCGATTCAGTATTTACTTTGGATTCAATTTCATTTACTTAGAGAAGTTCAACTAAATAACACTTCATTTTTGTAATCGAAATGAATTCATTACTGTTGTGAAATGAAATAAAATTTTTCCTTTTCAAATATAAAACAAAAATTTTTTTCTTCATCTTTTAATCACCAAACGAAATGTTACATAAAACGAAGCCATCTGGTGGCGAAACGGAGTTCGCCGGGTTTGCTAGTATTTTATAAATTCTAACTAGCGATTTGACGTTTGTCGTCAGTATATCATTCTATTCGCAAATTGCTAATAAACAGAATTTGTCAGGGCATCCTAGATTACCTAAATTTTTATCGGCAAATTACAAATGCTAATACAGAGAAGTTAATAAAAATTTTAAAAATACTTTTTCATGACAGATGGATAATACTGGATATTTGACAATAGTTTTCTATTATGATTAACTTTTTTTAATAACAATTGCCAATATTCTTAAAAATAAAGGTACTGCACCGTTGAGTAAATTTCATATTTTTGACAAACCTTGTATATACAGTCAAAATATTTGATATCTGATAGTAATATTTTTTTATTTATAAATAATGACTTTTTTTCCTAAAACTAAGAATAAAAAAGTTTCCCATATGGTTCCAACTTAATTAGACACAGTGTCTATCAACTTGCATGTACCTTGGACCAGTCCAAGGTACAAACATTTTGTTGGTCCAAAAGGTACATGTTTGAAGAATTAGCCTAAACAACGAATTTTAATTATTTAAGGTTATGCTCAAAAAGTTCAAAAAGTTATGCACGTTAAAAGAGTAAGAAATAAAAAAATGTTCGCACTCTAATGAAAACACAAAAACTATTTACTTTCTTAACTAACACTACAAAAATTGTAGTTTGAAACGACTCTTGCGAATTGACAATGAATTGTACGTGGCGATACCTAATGTGAATGCTGACAAATAAGAATAGTAGAAACCTGCAGTATCTTTATAGTGCGGGAAGTCCAAGGTACAATCGGTCCAAGTTTAGATAAATTTTGTAAGACGTTCAGCGATACCTAGTTGAACGTCGACAACTAAGAATAGTAGTAACCTGCAATGTCTTATGTGCGGGAAATATTGCGACTGGTCCAAGGTACAACACTTTCCCTTACAAGCTACATAACCCAAAGTAGATAAATACACAAATTTTGTATAGCGTATAGCCAGTGGTACAGCTGAGTATAAAACTATCTCCTACAATACCTACCTAAGATGTTACATTTTTAAATCCTAATAATTCCAAGTTAATGCCAAAAAACCATATCGTACATTTTCAGATTATTTACCATTCTAAAATCTAAGCCTAGTTCAATTAACTTTTTTTAATTTTCTTTTTTAATGTGGCGAATTCTTGCTACATTTAATGTAAACGTACTATGTTCGATGTAAATTTAATGACATTAATAGTATAGAACTTATATCTGCACATGTGTCTACTACATATATCAAAATTCATTTGAAGTATTACAATTACGAATAAACATTTCAAAAACATGTGCATATATTTTTTATCAATGTAATTTTAAATTGAGATTTAAATCAAATGATTTAAAAACTAAACGTTTAAAAGAATTTTGATCAAATTAAAACCGTTACGTCGGTCGCTGAAATCAGAACAAAATTACAAAACGTTTTAGAATTTTAATTTCGAATTGTACGAGAAAAACATATTTTCGATATTAAAAAATTCATATTTAATAACAACGGATGTAATGTAATTAAGGTGACTTTGTAATTATTATGCGAGTACACAAAGCGTATTCTGATTTCAACTCAAAGGGGTCGGCATGCTATTGTAACGAAGTGATGCTGTTTTTATTGCACTTTGTAATAAATCACAACGATTTTCGAATGTAAAATTACATTGTGGTTGTTCATTTTAATGCACCACTGACTTTAATATAAATAATTGTAACGTTCGGTGATGAGCGTGATTTTAATTTAATTTATTGCACCTTCGAATTATTAATTATTGTGTTATTAATAATAGATTGTTTAATTATGTGTTAATAATTCGAAACTAAAAAACACATCTATTGGGGATCGACTAATTCACCAGAGATGAACAACCGAAGTTAGAATATTTAATTGGGTGTAAATTAGCGCCGTTGGATTATTGATGTTAGATTCAAGTGCGAAAAAAACAAGCCATAAGCAAAAGTTCAGTATAATAACTACTATTACTAATTTTAAACGATTTACAAATAACAGCTATACGGTTTGTTTTAACACAACCAACATATACGTCGAATTATTGACAACCAAACAAACAAGTGGCGACTGATAATTGCAGAATTACCAGGAACACCTACATACACGTTTTGCCTTAGAAAGGCCGATCAGTGTAGGGTAGTTCGAACTCGAGTTTACAAAAGGCCATAGATTAAACGTATATCAAAAGTTGAGAATAGCTGCAGAATTCTAACTCATCGTACGTTTGCATCGTATTCAAAAATAAAAAAAATTGTTTATGTTTATAAATGCATTACAATAGCTATTCTGACATTACAAATACCAAATAGTAATTCCAGTTTTGAACCACCAGGTAAAATTTGATATTGGAACCCAGTTAACAACCTTAAGATTGATGAATTCTACACAAAATGAGGCAGTGCCGGTTCAAGCTAATTTTGGGCCCTGGGCGCAGAAGATTTACGCCCCTCCCCCTTTGACCATTCTTTTCACAAATAAAATAAAATTTGAATGTTTGATGTTTAATGTATAAAAATAAGAAATAAAACGGTATTCTTGGAAAAGAAATCAGTCAAAATAAAAATAACATTCTAAGAAATAACATAAAAATTATATAATTCTTTTTCTTGACTTAGTATTAATTAACACTAATTGGATTATTCTTCGTTGAGGAGGGGCACCAAAAACCATTAAGACGTTTTTTCAGGCAACGTTTCGTGCAGCCGAATGTGCACTTCTTCAGGCCTCTGTTTATTAAAAAGAAAGAATACATTTAACGGTAAGTTATGTACATAAACATCATATCCTTAATATATTAATCTAAATTATAGGTAATTGACTCGACTACTTACTTAAAACAAATAAATGGTCCGCCACTTGAATAAGTGTAAAAAACACATCGATATTAAACGAACACAAAATAAATTAACAATTAAATGTTAATAAATATCTCTAATAAAACACACACTCTATACGTAGAAACGAAGAAACATGAATGACTAGATAATAATATGATAATGGGAATTCCTTCTTCTATTCTATTTTATTTTAGTGATTAAATTTCTATAAATATTGCTTAAATTTTGTGTGTCCGTGTTATAATTAATGTTATTATTGTGTTTGATGATGTATATCATTTCAGCTAATAGACGTTTTTATAATTCCTTTCTACATTTAAAATCGTAGGATTATCAAAATTAAAATTATGACCCATCTCAATATGGTGTACGGCTAACGCAGAGTCTGGTTTTTTGTTTTTGCAATTGTACTTATGATTTTTAATCCTATTACGTGTTTTTTGTTTGGTTTGGCCAACATAGCATTTATTACAGTCAAGACAGTCTATTTTATACACTACATTGTATTTGTCAAGAATGTTTGTCTTGTCTTTTAATTGTGTGTAGATAATGTTGTAAATAGTATTGTTTGTGTATGTAGCTATGTGGACGTTAGTAGTTTTTAGTAATGGGACAAGGTGTTTAGTCAAGTTAGGTATATTAATAATTTTAGTATAGGTATATTGAGAATTAGGGGATTAATTGGTGATGGTGTGTTAGTGTTATAATTATAGTATAAGATTCTGTTAATAATGTTAGTAGGATAATTGTTATTTTTCAGTATATTTTTAGAGAGTTTAGATTTTGAGTGAGATATTTAGGACTACTTAGTTTTGTTATTTTGTTTTTCATAGAGTTAACTATGTTTATTTTTGGTGCTGTTGGTGACTTGATAAATAATTGATAGTCCTATTGGATGCCATGGGTTTAAAATACCAGTCAGTTAATAATTTGTTGGTGTCTTGATCTTTAATCAACCTCACATCTAAAAGAGTAATGAATTATCTTTTCAATCTCGTACGTAAATTTTAAATGTAGATTGTATTTGTTAAAAATATTAAGAGTATTATGATTTCATCTTCAGGGATGCAAGTGATTACATCATCAACATAACTTATCATAAAAATAGGTTTAAACAATAAATTGTAACGAACATATAAAAGCAAATCGTGCATTATTAAGTTTACTAAAATAGGGGAAGCAGGATTGCCCATTGCTGTTCCAAATGTTTGCAAGTATATTTTTTTATTACATGTGAAGTAACTTGCATCAAACAAAAAGTCTACAATGTGTGTGAAGAATGTTAAATCTAGTGTAGTAAATGCTTTTATATCATCCCAATACTTTTGTATTAAGTTTATTGTTAATTCTTTGGAGATGTTTGTAAATAAAGAGTTTACATCAAACGAAATTAATTTATAATTGGATGGTATTGTTGTATCTTGTATGGTATCTATTAATTCATATGAGTTTTTGATGTTATGAATGAAAATGTGTGAAATATTATTGAGTATGTCTGATATGAATTTTGATAAATGATACGTAGGTGCTCCAATGCATGAAACTATGGGTCTCAAGGGATGATCGTCTTTATGTATTCATACTAAACCATATAATTTTGGTGGAACGCTTGTGTAAGTTGTGTTGTCTATATGTCCGTTGTTAAGTAATTTTGTTGTTATAGTTTTGAATTTTCGTAGTCGGATCATTGTTAGTCAAATTATAAACCACGTCGTCATTTAATAAAGAGTTTAATTTCGTAAAATAGTCTTCTTTAGGTATAATTACAGTGGCATTACCTTTGTCCGATTTTAAAACCATTAGTCGGTCATTATTTTTCAAAAAAAATTTGATAGATGTCACTAGTCTCTTAATAAAAAGGTCCTTACTTGGGTTACAGAATTTTCTTGTCCTATTAGTATAATTCGTAATTATGTTAACTATTTTACCTCTTAAACGTTCTTTGTCCGTGTTGTCATGTGTGGTCAGTATATTTTCTGTATCTTTAATCAAGTCAATCAATGGAATGTTATTGTCGTTGTAATTACACATAAATTTTGGACTTAATGCTAGACACTGCATTACATTATCTGGTAAGTCAATATCGGAAAGATTTTAAATGCAACCATCCTTTTAATATTAAAATTGGTGGTTTGTTTAATAGACAAGTTGTTAAATTTTTTAATCATCAACGAAGAACAATCCAATTAGTGATAATTTATAGGAGGAAATACTTACCTTTCATTGCATTCTACCTAAACAGACAACCAACATTGTTCTTAAAAACTTACGCATGCTCGTCTGCCTTCTTTGTCGTTATATCTTTTGGTCTCTTCCACCATTTGAGCCATTGGCATGTTCCGTAACCCTAGCCAGGGGCACTTACAAGATGCGATCAGCCTAACCCGACTGAACTCTGGTTTTTAACAACTGTCCTGATTGGTTAAAAATAAATTTTTAAGTACAACCAGAATCTTTTTGTCATGTTTTTGGATTTTGCACAGAAAAATGAAAAATCCTAAAATTTATATATTCTAGGTCAAATACTCTTATAACGGACAATATTTTAAGAAAAAAATTCCTATCATTATGAGTAGAATCCAGAAACGTATAAAAAATTTCGATAATTAAAAATATTCTTCCTACTTCTCTATTTTTTGAAAAGATTCTTACCTTGGATAAGGATATCTTGCTTTGTATACATACGATCGGCAATTGTAAGCAAAGGATTTTTAGAGCATTCTCCAAGAATAAAAATCATATCAACGATTTCATTTTTAGATAAATTATTCTTTACCTTTACTTTACAATAATAAATCACAATTGCAAAAATGACAGAACTTTTTTATTTTCTACACCATACTAGCCAGTTAAAATTACAGTCCGGCCTACTGCATTCGTACAAGTACTTTTGTGGTCACAGCAATATTTAACTATTTACATAATTTTTTTTTTAAATCACGATAAATCACTTACAGTCACACTCAATTTGGCCATTACAAAAATCAAGTATATCTTTGGTATAATTTTCTCCCAAGTGGACAGAGTAGTTTCTTCACACATAAAACAATTTTCAAAATTGCATTTCAAAGTAACAACCACTCTTGAATTGTGAATAGATGCACCATCTAGCTGCAAATACATTACGAGACAGATCTTCAATTGGATTTCAAAATTCCCCATAGAAGTTAACTAAACGCTCAGCATTTAATGACTGATTAAAGAAGAAGGGATTGATTATTCGGTATCCCACACCAAACATTGACTATCTGAAAATGTATAACCAATGATAATTATTTGTGGTCCAGAATGTACAGTTTGGAAACGATACAACCCCGTTAGTGGTGAATGTATCCTCATCAGTACCTAAACGTAATCTTTTTCAGAAAATGTTTGTGGTTTAAAAAATTAGATTGGGCTCAATTATAATTTTCTAATCTTTTATTATTATTATTACCTTATTTCAATGTATGTACTAACATTTTCTGAATTTATCCTTGGCTATATTCAGTTGTAGGCTCATGCATGGATTTGGTCGATTTGCCGCCAGTATATCATTTGTTATTTTTCAGTATATTTTTTAGAGAGGTTAGATTTTTAGTGAGATATTTAGGACTACTTAGTTTTGTTACTCAGTAATATTTCACACATTTTCATTCATAACATCAAAAACTCATATGAATAGATACTATACAAGATACAACAATACCATCCGATTATAAATTAATTTCGTTTGATGTAAACTCTTTATTTACAAACATCTCCAAAGAATTAACAATAAACTTAATACAAAAGCATTGGGATGATATAAAAGCATTTACTACACTAGATTTAACGTTCTTCACACACATTGTAGAGTTTTGTTTTTGATGCAAGTTACTTCACATGTAATAAAAATATACTTGCAAACATTTGGAACAGCAATGGGCAATCCTGCTTCCCCTATTTTAGCAAACTTAATAATGCACGATTTGCTTTTATATGTTCGTTACAATTTATTGTTTGAACCTATTTTTA
Organism: Abscondita cerata; assembly: GCA_030710515.1. Classification (NCBI taxonomy): domain Eukaryota; kingdom Metazoa; phylum Arthropoda; class Insecta; order Coleoptera; family Lampyridae; genus Abscondita; species Abscondita cerata. The sequence continues at coordinate 345,818 of JALBCR010002284.1, read as the reverse complement.
TGATAAGTTATGTTGATGATGTAATCACTTGCATCCCTGAAGATGAAATACATAATACTCTTAATATTTTTAACAAAAACAATCTACATTTAAAATTTACGTACGAGATTGAAAAAGATAATTCATTACTCTTTTTAGATGTGAGGTTGATTAAAGATCAAGACACCAACAAATTATTAACTGACTGGTATTTTAAACCCATGTCATCCAATAGGACTATCAATTATTTATCAAGTCACCAACAGCACCAAAAATAAACATAGTTAAATCTATGAAAAACAAAATAACAAAACTAAGTAGTCCTAAATATCTCACTCAAAATCTAAACTCTCTAAAAAATATACTGAAAAATAACAATTATCCTACTAACATTATTAACAGAATCTTATACTATAATTATAACACTAACACACCAACACCAATTAATCCCCTAATTCTCAATATACCTATACTAAAATTATTAATATACCTAACTTGACTAAACACCTTGTCCCATTACTAAAAACTACCAGCGTCCACATAGCTACATACACAAACAATACTATTTACAACATTATCTACACACAATTAAAAGACAAGACAAACATTCTTGACAAACACAATGTAGTGTATAAAATAGACTGTCTTGACTGTAATAAATGCTATGTTGGCCAAACTAAACAAAAAACACGTAATAGGATTAAAAATCATAAGTACGATTGCATAAACAAAAAACCAGACTCTGCGTTAGCCGTACACCATATTGAGATGGGTCATAATTTTAATTTTGATAATCCTACGATTTTAAATGTAGAAAGGAATTATAAAAAACGTCTAATAGCTGAAATGATATACATCATCAAACACAATAATAACATTAATTATAACACGGACACACAAAATTTAAACAATATAGAAATTTAATCACTAAAATAAAATAGAAGAAGGAATTCCCAGTTTATCTAGTCATTCATGTTTGTTCGTTTCTACGTATAGAGTGTGTGTTTTTATTAGAGATATTTATTTACATTTAATTGTTAATTTATTTTGTGTTTGTTTAATATCGATGTGTTTTTTACACTTATTCAAGTGGCGGACCATTTATTTGTTTTAAGTAAGTAGTCGAGTCAATCACATATAATTTAGATTAATATATTAAGAATATGATGTTTATGTATATAACTTACCGTTAAATGTATTGTTTCTTTTTAATAAACAGAGGCCTGAAGAAGTGCACATTCGGCTGCAAGAAAAGTTGCCTGAAAAAACGTCTTAATGGTTTTTTGGTGCCCCTCCTCAATAAAGAACAATCCAATTAGTGATAATTTATAGGAGGAAATATTTACCTTTTATCACAATTAAGTTTATGAAGTGCGTAATTTTCTATATACGAGTATAATAGTGATAATGCATCCAAGTTTTCTTGACTCAAATTAGACCTTAAGTATGTTTTTATTCTCTTTAGGGCGGAAAAAGATCGTTCGCCCGATGCATTAGATATGGGATTGGTTAAATAAATTTGCAATATAGTCAAAATGTTCGGAAAAGTTGCTTTTACCTTCTGGACAACATCAAACTTCTCATAAATCGTGTTTTTGTTTCAAATTTTGCACAAGTCTTGAAAATAAATCAATTCGTTAAGTAAATATCCTTGGTTTCCTCAATATCGTTCTTATACGTCTCACATAAAATATCGATTGATATTTTGATCTCTTCTTTGTCTAGAGTGAAAAAACATTTGAATGCTGTTGTTACTTCTTCGTAACATTTAATTCTTTTTTGAAGATCCTGGGTGATGTTGTCGCGTATTACATTAAATACTTCAATACGAAATTTTTCTTTTGCTTTCAAAATTACTTCGCTTTCAGCTGTTTTATCAAAAAATACTGTTCTTCTCTTTGCTCTCTTAAGTTCATTTTCGTAGTTTGTGGTATCCTCGCCTTCGCAAAAAGAATGTTTCGTTTCTAACTCAATTTCGTTAAACTGTTTTCTTATTTCTGAAACTAAGGTCAAGAGAGACGTCATCAGTCCTAGTCCAATTGATACATTTTGGTCCATTGTTTCTAGAGTTTTACTGGTTGCATTCACTCGTTCCAAAATTATTGTGCAAATTGATGTCAATAGAGCTGTTTCGAAGGTGTTCATTTTATCATTCAAAGCCTTGGCTTCGTTTCTAACTACCGGTTTCTCGTTTGTGTTAACACTCAGCTGAGAAAATATATTTTTTATTGCCTTATAGTTTTTATGCAAAGCATTAACAGCTTCGAATCGTGCAGACCATCTAGTTTCAACTAATCGTTTCACAAAAGATTTACAGCTTTGCAGTGAGTTCCATCTTTGAGGGGAAGCCGAAAAAAACGTTTAAACAGTTGTGAAATAGTCAGTTACATCCAAGCTGGACCCGCATGCAAAGTTGACTACAAGATTTAATGAATGATTTGAACATGGCACATAAATAGCGTTAGGTGACAATTCTCGTATTCTTGCCTGTCTCCGTGTACCGACCCGACATATTTGCGGCATTATCATAGGTTTGTCCTCGACAATTTTCAATATCTAACCCGAACTCATTCAATTTCTTTATAATTGCATCTGTTAAATATTCCGCAGTGTGCCTCTCTAACTGAATAAATCCGAAGAATCTCTCAACTACCGTGTTGCCATTCACATACCTAAGAATGAACATAAGCTGGTCTTGATGGCTTATATCCGGGGTAGAGTCTACAATGATGGAGAAGTATTTGGCTTCTTTAATTTCTTGTATGAAAGTTTCCAGAAAATTCGTTTTACTGACCCTTTTCCTTTATTTGCATTTCGCTGTAAATGTTCAGATAAAAAGTCGTCAAATTGATAATTTCTTTTATAACGACTGGTTATATCCTCAGTGGATCCACGGAATGCAAGTCCTTGAGAAGCAAGTAATTTGATGGTAGCAACAATTCTTCTCGAAACTTTCACTCAATACTCAGTTTCACGTTCAACTTGTTCTTTCAAACCAGTATCTATTATTCCAATAAGTGATGATTTTGTTATTAATGCAACCATGGATTCCAAATGAGACTTACTTTCTGAGTTTAAGCAGAGTAGTCAAGTGTTTCCAATCGATACATCCTGAATCAGTTAAATTATTCTTTTCTTTCTAAACCAATTTGCATGGATAACAATAAACAGCTTTACTATGCCCGTCGTATATCAGCCAATCTCTCTTTTCTTTACCTACATTAGATTTCATTCTATAAAAGTTGCTCTCATTTAAACTTCTATAATATATTTTATCTCCATCTTGATATAGGTTCTCAGTATTTTCTAGAGAATCACTCTTTGGTTTCTCAATTATCACAGTTGTAATTGTAATTTTAAAATTAAAATTGTAAATCTTCGATTTCTTTGGACTGCTGGTCACTGGTTTATTTTCAACTTTTCTATGGAAAATACCGCTTAATGTACATATTTACATTTTATTAGCCATTTATATACAAGTTTCACTAACACTAAATTCATTTTAAATTACTGTAAATTTCTCTTAAACCAAAACTGTATTAACCGAGCTCATAGACCATACTGATCGTATCCTCACCTTTTCTCCCTCTTACCCTAGATTTTAAAACCGTTACATTTTAAAATAGGTGTTTTCACTTCCCTCTGTAGGGACGTTGCAAAAATAATCTTACAGGCTAAAATGAAAAATATATACAGTAATAAAATCGTCAGTCTTAATATTAGGCCATTTTGATGTCACGGGTATTTCCTTAACTTTTGGCAATACTGCATCAGACATTATTGTCATGTTCTGATTTGACTTGGTCCAGTTCAACATTATTTTCAATTTGATCTACTTGAGAGTCTGAAGATATAAATTCAGGAGTATCCTCGGCATTCTTGCCCACGTCCATCGAATAAGAACATTCTGCTTCTTGGTATTTATCATCTTGTATTTGTTGCAAAAAAAGTTGTGATTTTCGTCTGCAGTCTGCCGGCTCAGTGACAGAGGAGAAAAAACTGTGTCCTTGATGTAGACACGTTAGTCGCATCACTCCCACTCCACCAAATTGCTCCGCGTCAGCTTTATAGATATAGATGAATATGGGCGAGCAGATGAGAGATATATTTGCATAATAATGATTGTGAATGCACAATTTTCCAATTCAAAACAATTTTTATTTCCTATTACTACATATCAAAACTTAAATTCTGTATGAGCCCGGGCCCCTGGGCGTCCGCCCCAAGCGCCCAGCGAATAAACCGGCACTGAAATGAGGGATTGTGATGCACCACATAGGTTTCGAAAAATCCGAAATAGAAGACGCCATAATATAATAATTAATATAATTCTCTTACTGCCTCATCGTATGTACAATCGGCAAATTAAGTTAACGGACACCTTTTATTTATAAGTTAGGCAATTAAACTTACAATGTAATTCTAGTTGATAAATTTGGCAACCAAACGAAATGGGTGCAATAATAGAGAGGTGTGTTTAGAATATAGGCGTGTATTTGTGTAAAACTGATAAAATAATCAATTAATATTCACTAACTGCCGATAAGAATAGAATGTTCTATTCTTATCAATAGTAATTGTTGGTTTAATTTTATAATAATAATAATAATGTTTATTAGCCGGGAAAAAAAAGAAAAAAAACAACTATATAATAAAACAAAATAATTTTAGTCTAGCTACTGTTTGCGCAAAAGTAATTATACATTATTACGGCTAAAGGGCGCACAATCAGAAAGCCTCCAAAGAGGTTTCTGCTCTTCCTTGCTAGCCCAGATTCAATGAGATATGTAAATATATGGTAGCCAAAAGAAACAAAAAACCAAATAAATAAAAAAAAATATGAACAAAAAAAATGTTAGGTACAAAATGGACAGATAACAGTTATTGATTGTTTTGTTTTAGCTGAAGCTCTTTTTTCAATTTTTTTTTAAAAGAGATCATAGATGTGACAAAGTCTACTATTAATAATCTTGGTGATGTTAAATGTAAACGATCTTTCAAATATTGCCGTTTTATGTATAGGAGGTGTAAGTAGATTCCTGAATCTAAGATTAAGATTGTGGACATCAGTACGAAAACTTAATCGTTCAAAAAGATATCGTGGGATTTTTTCAGTAATAATTTGAAAATACAAACACAAACAGTGCAGAGAACGCCTATTTTTCATATTCAGCCAATTAGCATCAGCCTACTTATAAGATATATGCTCTCTTCTTCTGATACCATAAACGAATCTAAGGCATGCGTTTTGAACTCGTTGAATTCCGTTAACATCAGTTTTAACAAGACAGTGATTGTACACTTGATCGCAAAAATTGAAGTGTGAGAGCACTAATGAGTCGCACAATTTAACTTATAAACTTCTGTGAAGAAGATATCTGTTAGAAAAAAGAATTTTAAGAATCGCATAAGCCTTTTGAATCAGTTTAGCGATAACGCAAGTCGCAAAAGTGTGGGACCCAGAATAGATCCTTGAGGGACTCCACTAGTTACACTACTGTTATTTGAAACTGCCTGATTGAGTTTTATTCTTTGGGTTCTGCGACTAAGATAATTTTTGAAGAATAATTGTACGTTATCATCAACCCCAATATTATGCAATATGGATATTAAGAGGTCATGATCTATCATGTCAAATGCTTTAGAATAATCTAATAAAATCAGAGCAACTATATTATTATTATCTAATGATCTAAAAATGTCGTCAGAAATATTAAGTAGAGCTGTAGTGCAACTGTGACCTGTTCTAAACCCAGATTGAAGTGATGGTAGTATGTTGTTAAAATTAAGTGATTTATTAGTTGAAGATTCACTATTCGTTCTAAAATTTTTGCCAATGTTGGAAGAATACTTATCGGTCGTAGGTCTGTTAAATGTTCAGGGGCAGATTTTTTAGGTACGTGAGTTACCAGTGCTTCTTTCCAAACTTTTGGAAAAACTCCGTTGGTTAAACAAAAATTAACAATATGAGTAATATGTGGTAATATGATCGGACAGCAAATGTTTATTAAATCGATACCAATTCCATCAATTCCAACCGCTTTACTTTATGGAACCAAAATTAAGATGAAAACCTACAATTTCGTATCTAATAAGTTGAATTAAAATCTATAAATGCAACACAATATGACAATACTGAGAAGCATGGATTCAATAGACGTTTTACTTAGAGAAAATAGGGAGGTGTGGATAGCTGTATCAGTAAATGGCGTACCAGTTTCGCGCCAACACCATTTCCATAAGAAATGCATTGCGCAGATAGGTTTCTTAATTTAAAAATGTGCAATTTTTACGATTTGTTAGACACGCCTTCTTATAAACCTTTCGGTCAACACTGTTGCCAATTCATTAATTAACGTCATTATAGTAAATTTGAGTTGCCTAAATTCTAATTTGTAGGTGTCCGTTTATTTAATTTGTCGATTGTACCTATTCAACATATCTACTATAGTAATCATGCTAACAACACTACTAACCCTCTTGGTCCACCCCTTAAGCTCCTTCCTGTATTTCCTCTAATATCTTTTCTCATATCTGCGTCTGATCCCAAACTTCTCAAAACCCGTCTAAACTTTTCAAGAAAACCATCTTCTTCCTGAAAACGCGCCGGTGTACTGTTAAAAAGGCTTTTTTTTCTACAGATTTCTACAAATATTACATTTTCAGGTGCTCAGAGCATATTTTACAATAGGATGACCTATAACAAGTTTGCAGCGTAAGAAACGCCACCTGTTGTTCAAAAATAATTAACATGAAAAAATAAATAATAAATTTTGTTATGAAGGAAAGGCTTCTGTTCCTAAACAAAATATTTATACGCTCTGGGTTCAAGATAAGAATGAACAGCATGGGATTTTGAAAACGCTAAAAAGATATAAGGTGGCTCAAATTACAAAAAAGTTGGGCACTTTATAGTTTGAAAAAAATTTAAATAATGTTTATCGTTTTCGAAATTTTATAAAAAAATCAGTTTGTTGAATTTTTGTTTTTTGTATTTTTTGCGCTTTATTTAAAAAAAAGTATTAAAAATCCAATAGCACTTTTTTATTGTCACTTTTTTTAGAAGCTTCTGCACAAGTTATACTTGGCTTTATCGACAACGTGTGTTTCAAGCATTAAAGCTATCGCTTAGATAGCGCGATGCACTTTAACACACACATGTCGTTACAGTTAACTGTTGGCATTTTTCTTAATTAACTTTTAAGTACCTATGTGAAAAATTTTGGAAATTAAATGGTCCTGGGGATTTTCACTATTTTTCTGACAAATGTATTAAGTTGTTCAGCACGTCTACAACAAACGTATCGTTAAAATCATCACGTTATAATTCACCAATTCTGTTATTTTTTTATTATTTTTGTTGCAGTGAGAAGTTTTCGACTTAACTACTACCGAATACACCCACGATCCCTCTTCGACTAGCACAGCAGCGGCCCAGGTTTTCGACACTGCCATTCGCCTAAAAAAGCAAATGTAGGGGGAGCTATTTAAATTCAATATTGCGGTTCAATGATGGAGAAGAATATATCATATGTCGTTTTTGTTTGTTTGCTTGGTGTAGAAGTTAGAATGAAGTGGTTTATTTTCCTTATATTCTTATTTGTGGTATATTTTTGTTTGCTAAGTTATTGTTAATATTAAAAAATACTCCAGTCACGCAGAATGTTTAAAAACAAAACACGAATTTTTTTAATTCTGTATATTTTATTGTTTTCTTTATTTGAAATCTAATATATAATTGATACACTGTAATTAAATATTTTGTAATTTTTAGACAATAACTGATCAAGCTTTATAGCGAAACGTTTTAATTAAAACAATTTAAAAAAAATCTTAGCTGTTTTGTTTTCAAACAATCTGCGTAACTGGAAAATTAACAAAAAACAGCTGTAAAACCAAAATCAATTTGTAATTAAAAAATACGCTTAAAACACTAAATGGTAAATTGTTAATACGCAATAGGGTCAACAGAACTATTTTTTCAAGCTTCAATTTTGATTTTGTTGGATCCAATTTTGTTAGTCCTGGTACCAACACATTAATACAAAATTTTGAATCCCACTTAAAACTCTGAGTTTAATATCTGTATTTATAATGTCTGATACGTCAAACTTCTTGTCTTGTGTTGACTTGCACTTTTTTATCAACAAATAATTTTTTTCATTTGCCAGACTTTTATTTTGAGAAAAATCAAGAAAAATACCTGCTACTTTTTCTTCGGTCTCACTGTAATCATTGCTTCTACTAAAACGTTGTATCTAATAAGTAAAAATAAATTGTGTGATACAGTATTTTTACCTTGTGATTTCCTGGTGTTTAAAGTTATGTACATTTTCCACTAATTCATTTATACTTTTCTGCAAATACAGTAATTATTAATTACTTCCAGTAAATTTTTATTTTCCTACTTAAATCTTTTCTCGGTTTTCCCTCCTTTGTTTTCTTTCTTCATAATTACAATTTCATTTTTACGCAATTCATGATTAAATTAAGGTAAATTCATACTTGGCACTGTATTATTTTTTAGCTTGTACACTTTATAAAGAACACCTGAAGTGATTTAACGTATATTAGATAATAATAATTAACAGTACTCCCACACTATTATTTCAAATTAAGAGTGAGGTATATTTAAATAGATACTCCAGTTTATTAAGCAATAATCTTCATCTTTAAAGTGTTTGCTACACACTCTCATATGGAGTTACTTTTATTCCGATTTTTAATGTATGGATCCATTGTGCTCGCAGTTTTTAATCACTAGTAATTATGTGAAATGACACATTTTTAAAGTAATAATTGTTGCACTGTGGCACGCAACACTTCATCTTACTTTTACAACGCCTCTCTTCAATCATACTTCACTGATATAATTAGTTATTAATTAAACACTGCACTGAATAGTAAAAGTTCCAAAGTAAGTCACGTTTAAAAAAATGTTTGTTTCAATTTCAAACCATCAGAGAGCAGTTACATTTTTTTTCGACAGAATGCGCTACAGTTTCTTGTTGAGGCGAATTTAATGCAATGCTTTAATAGCAACAAACTGTAACAAAATTATGAAATTAGAATGACCTATAGTGCACTGATGAGAATGCATGCCCCTGAACTGGAATCTTTTATCCCATAAAGAGATTTCCTGTAACCAAAAAAAGAATAGACTTCCACGTCGATCAGTGGTAGGCTGGGGTAAAATACGAAAAATATCTTCTGCCCCAACTCTGGCGATATCATTTTCTTGAGGCCAAACAAATGATTGCTTATTAGGTATATCTAGTGAATTTCACATTCTACTCGTCTTTGACTTTAGCTATTATCAACCCAACAAAGTGTCTGATGGTCTTTTTAGTGGTATACTGCACCAAAATCTACTTCCCAACGTCAAGAAAAGAATCTTCTGGGACCTCCAAAAAATATTCTTCTTCAAAGAACTCTTCTAGATTTCTGTCATCGACCGATTCCACATATTCAACTGAAATATCGTCTTCTGAGTCACTCGAATTCGCCGTGACTTTCTTCGGCAGGGTTTTGGAAACTTTTTTAGAAGGTTTCTGTTGCATCTCCTGAATTTTATCTTTAGCTTGCTTGCAAGTAATTATTTCTGACCCTGGAGCAATTCGTTTACGTTTGCAAATTTTCGGTGTTTTACTTTGTTTAATAGTGTCTAAAAGAAGTAACTCAAATGACACATTTGTTTCACTGCTGCTCCTGGTTGCTAAATTTATTTCCTTAGATACCTGGGTGGTAACATGACTGCACAATGGCACTTCTTCTGCTACCTGCAAATTTTTCACATCAGAAGCTGCTTCTTTTGCTGTTGCTTTCCAACGCTTTAGGATCTCTGGATCAAATGAATCTTCTAGTACAGCACTACCGTTATAAGGAAAATGCCCGCTTTCTTGAACCCATTTACTACTGTTTCAGTGCTCAGTTCTAGCCACGTAGTTTGTACCATTGTGGAAAAGGTAACTTTAGGGAGTTTGATGCCAATATTATGCCTTTGCCAAGATACCAATTTAGAGTCCCATCTGTCTTTGAATGGTTTAAAAACTGACAGGTCCAATGGTTGGAGCAAGTGTGACGTGTGAGGCGGCAATTTTAGTATTGTTATATTTTGTCTAATTGCCTAATCGATTACCCTTTCAGTAACATGGGTGCTGTGGCCATCATAGATCAATAACTGAGGTCTCTCGGCTCCCATTCCAGGAATTAATGTTTTCTTCAGATAACATCGATTTCCATCCATCCATTCGAGGTAGCACCATGAACTGTATCGGGGAAAATTTCTTTTTCCGGAACCCATGAACTCCACAGATTTTTGCCTTTGAAAATTATCAGCGGTGGCGCCTTTTGTCCTGAAGCGCTCACGGCTGCTAATATCGTCGTGTTATCTCTCCCAGCACTACTTACTGTCCTGGAGGCAATTTTTCCAATTCCACCAACAACTTTGGTTTTACTGGGATCGAGACATAGGCTAGTCTCGTCAATATTTCATATTTTACTAGGTTCATTGGCTAAATTCAGATCATCTAACGTTTGTTTCAGTAGGCGAAAATACGGATAAATGATGAACGGGTCCGTCATATTTTTTCTTGCATATTCTACGCTTTGAGGTTTTTTAATTGACAGCCCATGCCGCTTTTTAAAGTTCAGGAACCAGTCTTCACCGGGTTTATTATTTTTGAATGGATTCTTCATTTTATTTCGTGCAACATATTCCTGAACTAAACAAAGCACTTCTGCTCGGCTAAGGCCAAAGCCCCAACTCTCCATTTTTCTCAGACCATTGGCTAATAATGCTTCACTTTCATGAGGAATTGTTGCTGGTCTTCCGAAAGAGGAACTCTTATTACCACGTCTTCCTTTCAAATGATCTCGAATGGTTGAAAGCGGTATATTGTACCTTGATGCCCCGGTCGCTTTTCCTGATGTAATTCCGCACCATTTTTAATTCAATCTGCAACACAAAAGTTTGGGGTAAGTGCATACCCATGCGCACTTACCTCATAAGGCATACGCGCTCTTGCCTCACTTTGAAATTTAGTAGGGGCAAGAGCACACCCTAGGGGCTTCACATTTTAAGTTATCCCTGAAGAAAATAACCTTTGCCTGGTTAAACTACATCATAAATAGAAGGTATGTAATACAAACAAACTTGCACCTACCTCATTGAAACACGGGACTTTCGGTGTTATCATTCCTTGAGAAAAAGTTTAAAATTTGCATCGTGGTGTCAACAAGTGTTACTTTTTCGAGAGCTAGAATGAACTACCGGTTGCATAGGTAAGTGAAGCGGCATACTTTCCAAAGGATCCACTACATGACGCCTCTCACAACAACATTTTCTAATTTATTATTATTACACGCTCTTGCCCCGGAATTGTTCTTACCCCACCTCACCTTACATAATTAAATGAGTCTCAGTTGCATGTACACTAAATATTATAATAATAACACACAGGACAAGACAACAAACGTTCGGTACTGTAAATGTAAATTAAATTAATACAACACATTAAAGATGTAACTTTCCATTGAGTTATTTCAAGCATACTTTCTAATTAAGGCCTCCAGACGTCAAAACACTATCTGGAGATTTTTTCAAGAATTTTACAAAGAGGACAACATTACCATTTTTATTATAAACACTTCCTTTCTCGTCCCCATATTCAGGATATGACATTCACTTGCCATAACATTTTCACTACCAGGTTTGGCGTACCTATCTCTTAGCATTATTAACAAAGAAAAATTATATCGGGCGTTAGCAACGAAAATACTGACAAATTAATATTTCATGAAAAATAAAAGGCACATAAGCGAAACTTCTACAACGGTTAGACATGGTATTGGACTGTTTCCAGTGTTAGACATTTTTTGAAATTTATTTCTAGGGGAGGCCCGGGAGTAACGGTCGATAAGGAAACTAAACTTGTCAAGTGTCATTTTTTTTAAATTGCAACTAGGTTTTTTTATATTCTCATTCGATGCATAATTTAATTACCCGTCTGCTGATATATCATCTTCCGGTATAACCGGAAGTGACACCGCCATGAAAATATTTTTAGTAAGTAGACCATGTTCATTTGTATAAATTAAAAGTTTTCAGCTGAATCGGTTTTTTCGTTCTCATTATTCCTCTAACACGCTATCGTCGAGACACACCTTATACAGTGTAGTCCACCAGGAACCGCCACGATTGTTTATGGAAAAACTATACGTCATTGATTGAGTATCGCGATTATAGTCTCGTGATGAATATCGATTATATTTTATCAAAGATGGCTGCGCGCTGTAATACCGGAAATAATGTTACCACGCGACGGAACAACGCAATAATTTAAAAATAGATTTTTTTTAAGTTTTTAATATTTCATTTGTATAAATATTACTAGGATATTCTATCCAGTTTGTTTGAATTAATCTTTAATTTTAAATTAAGTGTTAGGTGTGAAAATAACAGGAAACTAAAATATTATAATAATGTAACACGTATCGCCACCTATCGGCAACTTCATATGCAAATATAGAATCATCTGGGCCTTATACATCCCGGGGAGATGATGTATTTCTGGTAATATATAATATAGTACATACTGCCAATACTACCTCTCTGAAAACGCAAACCGTGCAGAGTTCACCGAAAAACCTCATTTGCATTTTTACATTGACAATATAAAAACAAAATGGGGTTTGAAAAAAAAGTTATTGAAATTTTTTTCGAAATACCATCTAGGCACTTAATTAGGCTTGACTATGTTGTCCGTTACTTAAGTATAATATTTTGAATTAGTAAACTTTTTTATTACACCTTTCAAACAAATTTACCTTGAAACCGGTATTAAGCGATAACGCAAAACGTCACATGAAGGATTACGATAATTATGATTTGAATGAACTTAAACTTCACGACGTATTAGAAAAACACAACAATTGATGTATTGTTGGTTGCTTTAAAGAGGGTCATTAAATATGTCACAGTTTGTACGTAAAGAGTAGTGTCGTGATGTTCAGACATCAGAGCTTATATAGTGTGTCCAAGATAAGGAGGGTCACTATGGGTATCTCCGAAACAGTAGCATATACAGACTTGGTTAAATGGGTCAAAGTTTCGCCCTCAAAGGCCTAAAAAAATGGCGGTCATACATTTTTGAAAATTTTATGCGTTTTTGAGATATTTCGAATATTTTTGATTTTTCGATTTTACGTTTTACTTTTTTCTAGTCATAATAGTGGAGCTACATCAATTCCGACTACCCTTCTCCATAGCAACTTTTAATTTTGTTTAATGAATTGTAGCATATACAGACTTGGTTAAATGGGTCAAAGTTTCGCCCTCAAAGGCTCAAAAAAATGGCGGTCAGACATTTTCGAAAATTTTATGCGTTTTTGAGATATTTTGAAAATTTTTGATTTTATATTTTATTTTTTTCCGGCCTTAATAGTGGAGCTACATCAATTCCGATAACACTTCTTCGCAGCAACTTTTTATTTTGTTTAACGCATTGTTACTAATTTTTGAATCCGACGTTTCGTTTTTGTGGAACCATCATCAACTTTTTTTTCTTAAATACGGCCCTTATTTTTTGACGTTATATCATACCAAAGTTTCGGTTGTGCAGGTCTATGACAAATAGTCGAATGCACAAAATGCCGAATGGACAAATCGTCGAAAATGCGTCTATGGACAAAACGCCGAAAATTAGAAAACGACACAGTGATCGTAATCTAGCGTCGTCCGCGAACTCAAACTGAATCTGCGGACAAAACGCCGAAAATGTTTTTTGGTCAAGTACGCATTTTCGGTGTTTTGTCCGCAAAAACATTTTCGGCGTTTTGTCCGCAGATTCAGTTGGAGTTCGGGGATGACGCCAGGTTACGATCGCTAAGGAGGCGTTTTCTACTCTTCGGCGTTTTCACCACTTTCGGGCGTTTGTCCACAAAAAGTATTTTCGGCGTTTTGTCATTTTTCGACGAATTGTTCACAAATTCGGCGGTTGGTCCATCCGGACCCCGCTTGTGCTTCCAATGATGCGTGAAGTTAAGTAATATTTTGTATTATCTGTCCTGATTATCTGTTTTCCATTATTTTGTTTGCTATTTTTGTAACCTACTATTTTTTTTTCGTCATTATCGTGACTGGCGCTTGGACCGGTATATTATATGTCGTCATGCATTGGATGTGCTGTTATATTTTATGTTCTTATTTACCTTCTATAATGTTTACACACTTAATTAATATTATTACATGTGAATACTAATACATGTTTAGATTTTAGTGGTTTTCCTAAACCTGAAGCAAATGCTTTGCAAAGACGAACCAATCCACTATTGCACATGGTTTCGTCACCATACTATACAGGTTTGTACTGATCTTCTGGGGCACCATACATAACACTTTCATCACAATACTATATTAAAAATGTACCTAACGATTGAATAAATAGGCACAAACGAAGCACATACCTGAAAAGAGAAGAAGGTTAGAAGAAAGAAAAATAATGATAATAACATGAATAAGAGATATAATAGATTAACAGGTTGACTGCCAAGGGCAAAATCAGAAAAATATTAAAAATTTCATTTTCAATTTTTTCGATATGTAGTATACAAATTGTCGATTTAAAGCTATTGCAACTATTGGTTTTCAATTATCTAATTTATTTATTTGATGTTTATATTAATTGTTTACAAAAATCGTGTGTTTTAATATTTACGATAACGTCAAATTACTTTACACATTTTGACGGCGCAAAATTTAGTTTTGTGAGTTTCGTGTTTGGTCGCTATTACTGGTCAGTTTATGTTACTATGGAGAACGTTAGCCAAAGGTCAAGAAAGCTTGTAGAAATGGCAAGAAGTATGGGACCATCTCTTGTTGGTAATAATTTCTTTGTTTTCTCAAAATGAGGAAATATAAAACTTGTATTTTTTTCATCTAGGGTTTGATGACGCATCGACTGATGAAGACTTTAGTTCTTCTGATTCCGTGAAAGATCCAGAGTATGTTCCACCTAGCAGCGAATCAGAACTTGACCTGTCCAGTCCTACTGCATTTGTAGAAAATATTGATGTTGGGCAAAACGCAACACCTATTGTTCATTCACCATCCGGCATTGCTGAAACTATGCATTCAGATAGTGATAGCTCGAAAAACGAAGATACGGTCCAAAATCTTCATGAACAAGCAACTGATGGTGTGTGGTCAGTTCCACTTGGCCGTCAACAGCAATTTAATTTTGCTGCTATCTCAGGACTCAACGAAGCAGTGCTTTTAGAACTGGTGAATGGAACACCATACGATTTTTATTGTTCTCTAATAGACAATAAAATTATTGATAACATCGTAGATCAAACGAATTTATATGCCACTCAATGTCTGACCAGTGAAGCTGATATTCCTAAAACCTCGAGATGGCATAAATGGCAACCGACTGACAACACTGAAATAAGACGTTTTATTGGGTTGATTGGATATATGGGTTTGGTGAAAATGCCATCAATTGAGAATTATTGGTCTTCTAGTCTTCTTTACCGAAACGATGTGGCAAGAAACACCATGAGTCGAAACCGTTTTCAATTACTTTTACAGGCACTGCATTTTGATGATAATGAAATGTGCCCACCTAATGATAGATTGCATAAAATACAGAGGTTAGTGGATATGTGCGTGACAAATTTCCAACAAATGTATACACCAAACAAGATCTTCTGTATAGATGAAAGCATGGTTCCTTTCAAGGAAGACTTATCATGAAGCAGTATATCCCCAAAAACTCATAAATACGAGATACAAATTTTTAAACTATGCTGCGAAACTGGTTATACATGGAACCTTACCATATATAGTGGGAAAGGCGAACAGAGACAAGTTTCGCTTGCCACTGATGTAGTCCTGAAATTGTCTGCACCTCTTCTAGACGCAGGAAGGACACTTATAACAGATAATTATTATACAAGCCTAGAATTGGCAAATACATTACTGCAAAGAAAAACGCACTTATTGGGTACCCTTCGCAAAAATCGCCGGGGAAATCCAAAGGAAGTAGTTACGAAGAAATTAAGAAAGGGTGAAATGATATCCAGAGAAAATCAGAAAGGTATAACCGTAACAAAATGGCGTGATAAAGAGAAGTCCTAACATTATCGACTTGTCATACAGAAGAAACCACTGAACTTATTAGACGGACAGGACCCGTTTTGAAACCTAAAGCTGTTGTAGATTACAACTTCGGAAAGGCTTCAATTGATCTTTCTGATCAATTAGCAAGTTACGGAACTGCTCTTCGGCGAAGTTTGAAACGGTATCGAAAGATTGCCATAGAACTTCTTTTGGGAACAGCTGTTGTAAATGCACGATTCTTATATAATTTGGTTAATTGAAAAAACATCAAGGTGAACGAATTTAGAGAACAAATAGTATTGGAACTTTTGAAGGGTGAAAATAAGGTATCAGATAGTAACATTGCGCTTGGTGAAAATACTGCAGAACGTACATCATCCACTAAGAAAAAACCTATGGCAAGTTATAAGTTTGTAAAAAAACCTGGAAGTTCCAGAGCTGGTCGAAAATATTACAGGGGCTGCTACGAACGAAAGAAGAATGGAGAAATTCCCAGATCTAAAATATCAAAAGTAACAACCTATTGTACAGATTGCGTCGGACAACCACCGAATTGCCTTCAATGCTTTAACAAAAACATTATTCTTAAGGGGTTTATATATTGTTTTGTATTGATTTGCTTTTTAGAATTATTTAGTATGTATTATTCTTAAAATAAAATTGAAATATGTGACTAAACATTTTGTCTGTTAACATAGGCACTGTCCCAAATATGATGAAGTTATGTTGTGGCACACCTTCTGTGGAGCCATAGCAGACACAGCACTACCGTCAGACTGCGTAGCAGACACCCGTGTCTGCTTGAAGCGTTGCCGGACATGCTCGTAAGCAGACACCTGTGTCTGCCGTGGCAGTCAACCTGTTAAGAAAATTATGTCTCTGTAATTTTTTATTTTTAAGTGTCAGCTGTGGTAGAGAGGAAGTCAAATTAATTTGTTAAGTAATAAAGAACAAATACATTTATTTGAATACAACGTTGTTTTGTTTGGGCATTAAATTAGAACTTAGTACTTTTTTTTAAAAACAGATGTCAACCGTCAATCACTACGAAATATAACTGGACTTCATAAAAAAATGTTAGAAACAAGGCAAATATTGAGCAGTGTAAATAATGTAACACTTAATTTTTGATTTTCTCAAGAAACGTATAAATTAAAACATAAATTATGATTCGCCCTTTAATTTTATCAGCAAAGTGAAAATACTTACAGGTTTTTTATATTAAGTTAATCTTTCAACAAGAATTTAAATACGCATTCTAAATAATAACGGAAATCGATGAAAGAAGTAAACACATAATAAATTAGGGCATATACACTACCAGAGAAAACTTTGTTTTACGTTTTGCAAATGAATTAGAACGTTATTACATTTATTGTGACTGAAGAAGATTCATTTGACACTCAGTAGTAACCAAAGGCACGGATATCTTAAAGCAAGCAAATTACGCATATTACTTTTAAACTTTTTTTTTAAATTATCAAATTATGGACTTCGGAGAAAACCGAAAACAACCAATCAATAAACCGTTAAACGTCTAGAATATGTAGAAATAAAGATCAAAGAATAACATTAAAACAATTTGTGTATTCTGGTAAAAACAATAAGATACAATAACACGTTGAAAAACAGATCACAGATTATATCATTTCTCATAAAAAAATCATTACGTACTGGTAATGTTACAACACAACCTAAAAATCAACCTTTTTCTTAAATAATAAGAATTAAAATCAGTCAACATCATCAAAATGCGTAAAAGTAAATTCCGATAGAAATAATAAAAACTAATTCAAGTTGATCCCCAATGCTCAGCTCTCCATAATAATACAAACATATTTTGTTTATTAATAATTGAAAATGAATTAGAAGAAACGGGGCTTTGAATTGTATTTCCAACATTGATCGGTATATCGGTGTATCTGGTTAACAAATTTCTATAGCCTCGTCCAATGGTTGCTAGTAAAGGAGTATTTTCTGAGTTATCTTTGGCTGGTTTAGTTAGCACCAATGGAACGATAGCACGAACTTCCTCTTCAAAAGGTCGAAATATTGTGATAGGGCGTAAAGTAGAACGTTCCGCAATTATAATACAACCCCAACTTGTTCCAATGTAAAGTTCGGCATTTAATACAGTCATGCTCGTAACCTGACAATTAGTTGGGCTCAAATGTTCTTCGATAGCTATAGATTTTAAACTTTCGGAACAGGGTACCAATTTTGAACAATCTAATTTGTTAACAATTGTACGACTTTTTGTTTCCACTGATAAACGATACACCCAGGAGAAACGTAAGAGTACACTGAATTATCACATGAAATAACGTTGAGCACATTTAAATTTTCTATTAAGGGTTCAAAGTGATTGATGGTTTCTTGATTGCTTACGACGTGTTCTTTTATGCTGTAAATTGAAATTTGTCCGTGCGATTGTCCGCACCACAACTCGCAAATTCTACAAATAAGAATTAGAACAGCACAAAATAATATTCATACTTACGATCCATTTTCTTTAAATAAACCGCATAATGAGTGTAAAGTGTAAGAAGAACCTAGTTCAGTCATAACGAAACTTCCCTCCTCTGATGTAGGCGTGCTCGGTACCGAATCGGTGTTTAAAAGGAATAGACGGCCGTTAGATAAACCGCAAGCAACTCTTTTTAGTGTCGGTAAGTAATGCAGCGTAGTTACGCTGCTACTATTCCCATGTTCTAATGCATACGAAAATACTTTATATCCTTCGGTCACCCTGAAAAAAAACTGCAACTATAATAAACATTTAAATTCAAATTTGTACTTTGCCGAGGCAAAAAATATTGCAACATGTAAACCATGCCGACAATATCAATTAAAGGTCTTGAAATTATTATTAACAAATATCTCAAAGTTACCAAACGTTGAAATATTGTTTTGTGAACGAGAAAGGTCTACCATATGCATTTTATTCCTCAAAGTTATGCCCATAAATTAGCTTAGGTCTACAAAAAATTCACGGTAGTAGTTAGGAGCACTCAACATTAGTTTTTTTTTTTTAATTTAACTCTGAATTTCGATTTCGTAATGTTTTATACGCTCAATGCTCTTATGTTTTCATTTAACTCATCATAGATTCGAAATGAATTTGACTCAAAAAAAAAAACTCACAAAAATAGAAATGATAGTTTTTGCGAAAAACATCTGGACTCAAAGAAAAAGAAATTTTAAAAAATAACTGTAAATGTTGTGTTAAAGATAAATGCTTAATTAATTTCTTCATTATTTTTCATTTAGTTTAATTAATTATTTGTTAAATATTATTGTTCTTATTGTATTCACATCTGGTTTACAATAAATGCCTTCCTGTAGAAAAATTTAATTTTTCCATTATTTTGTTTGCTATTTCTTTAACCTACTATTTTTTTCGTCATTGTCGTGACTGGCGCTTGGACGGTCCATTATATATCGTCATTCAATGGCTGTGTTGTTATATTATAGGTTCTTATTTACCTTCTATAATGTTTAAATACTTAATTATTACATATGAATACTAAGGTGGGTAAGGGTTGGCATGTTTACGTTTTAGTGGTTTTCCTAAACCTTGAAGCAAATGCTTTGCCAAGACGAACCAATCCACAAATGCACACGGTTTCGTTATCACTCTATACAGGTTTATACTGATATTCTGGGGCACCATACATAACACGTAATTATTATTTACAAAATGTGGACACGTAAGTAAGAAGTGAGGGGGCAGGGAAAGAGGTTGTTTGGTGTGTTTGAATATTACTTAACCATAACCCCCGGTGCACAATTACCCGACACAATGTCGTGGCTCCTTCAGGTGGAATTAATCGCAAAAGGGGTGTTGCGGCCTACCTGAATGACATGGTGCAGGTGGAGAGGGTAGCCTTATTAGTTAGGTGTCGCCGATCTGGTCATTAGGATGCCAACTAGGTTGAGCGTCCGGGGAAGCCTCTACTTATTTCAGGTGACATTAGCTAGCTGTCGCAAAGTAAATTCATTTATATAAATACTATATGGAGTAATTAAATTGACCTAGTTAACCAAATGATGACAAAGAAATGGGATGGAGTCCCCCGGTGAGTATACAAATTGTTCTTTGTTAATCAGATAAGTAATTGTGATTTTATTTGCAAATCTCCCGCTATCGTGTATGCTGTCGGAGTGAACCGCTTTGTGAGAATTCACGGATTTCTGGTGAGACAAACGGCCCTCAGTAATTAATATATTTTACAGGTGTAGATGATAATGAGTCCTACGTCATCACTGTTCGAAACTATCAAATACACACGTTCAATATCGAGTATGTGCTGTTTTATAATCAAAACAAAGATGAATGATTATGAGAACGCGAGAAATAAATAAAAATAATTCAACTCTTTATTTTTTTTACCAATTATGACTTCAGTTGTATTTTGAATAAATAAACTCTGTTTTACCGATAATTACAACGATCATGCTTCGGATTATCTTTTATTGTTTGTCAGTTTTATTCACAAAAACAGTGCTTTTCAGAACGCATACTGCGTATTTAATTAAGCAGGTTTGCTAAGGGTAAACTGTACGTTCCCAAAGTTAACAATTTGCTTAAGTTGCTTAATGCGAACCATTTGCGTACGTGATCGCTAACACGAGTCGACACTAGATGTCGCAAAACTTATAATTAACAATTTGTGTTGAATTTGCTGGAACTGTAATTTCAGTATCTAGTGTACCGGGTGGTCCAAATTACCCATGTGAAGTTAGCCATAAATTCCAGCCATAGATTTTCGTCTCCCGTTTATGTACTTAAAAATAAATTGCAAGTATTGAAAACAAATAAACCGTTCAATAATGTTACTAAATAATAAAAAGTACCTATATTTATCAACATTTGTTAAAAAAAATTTTTTTTAACAAATTAACACATAAAATCATTAACTCCGAATTTTCGAAATGACGTGCGTTTCTGATTTTTCTGCAAATCGCCATACATACAGATTAAACATTAATAAACAACATATCAAAAAATTAGAGTGAGGATATTTCGATAAATAAAAATAATCGGATTCGAAGTTGGCGTTGAACGCAACGCGGTTAATAACGCCGACACTAGATTAAAGTCGTTTTTTAGAAATGACGTGCGTTTCTGATTTTTCTGCAAATCGCCATACATACAGATTAAACATTAATAAACAACATATCAAAAAATTAGAGTGAGGATATTTCGTTAATTAAAAATAATTGAATTCGAAATTGGGCGTTGTACTCAGCATGGTGAATAGCGGTGAAACTAGATTAGAGTGGTTTTTAGAAATGACGTGCGTTTCTGATTTTTCTGCAAATCGCCATACATACAGATTAAACATTAATAAACAACATATCAAAAATTAGAGTGAGGATATTTCGATAAATAAAAATAATTGATTCAAAGTTGGCGTTGAACGCAACGCGGTTAATAACGCCGACACTAGATTAAAGTCGTTTTTTAGAAATGACGTGCGTTTCTGATTTTTCTGCAAATCGCCATACATACAGATTAAACATTAATAAACAACATATCAAAAATTAGAGTGAGGATATTTCGTTAATTAAAAATAATTGAATTCGAAATTGGGCGTTGTACGCAGCATGGTGAATAACGGTGAAACTAGATTAAAGTGGTTTTTTAGAAATGACGTGCGTTTCTGATTTTTCTGCAAATTGTCATACATACAGATTAAACATTAATAAACAACATATCAAAAATTAGAGTGAGGATATTTCGTTAATTAAAAATAATTGGATTCAAAATTGGCGTTGAACGCAGCATGATGAATAACGGCGACACTAGATTAAAGTCGTTTTTTAGAAATGACGTGCGTTTCTGATTTTTCTGCAAATCGCCATACATACAGATTAAACATTAATAAACAACATATCAAAAAATTAGAGTGAGGATATTTCGATAATTAAAAATAATTGGATTCAAAGTTGGCGTTGAACGCAACGCGGTGAATAACGGCGACACTAGATTAAAGTCGTTTTTTAGAAATGACGTGCGTTTCTGATTTTTCTGCAAATTGCCATACATACAGATTAAACATTAATAAACAACATATCAAAAATTAGAGTGAGGATATTTCGTTAATTAAAAATAATTGATTCAAAGTTGGCGTTGAACGCAACGCGGTTAATAACGCCGACACTAGATTAAAGTCGTTTTTTAGAAATGACGTGCGTTTCTGATTTTTCTGCAAATCGCCATACATACAGATTAAACATTAATAAACAACATATCAAAAATTAGAGTGAGGATATTTCGATAATTAAAAATAATTGGATTCAAAATTGGGCGTTGTACTCAGCATGGTGAATAACGGTGAAACTAGATTAAAGTCGTTTTTTAGAAATGACGTGCGTTTCTGATTTTTCTGCAAATCGCCATACATACAGATTAAACATTAATAAACAACATATCAAAAATTAGAGTGAGGATATTTCGATAATTAAAAATAATTGGATTCAAAGTTGGCGTTGAACGCAACGCGGTTAATAACGCCGACACTAGATTAAAGTCGTTTTTAGAAATGACGTGCGTTTCTGATTTTTCTGCAAATTGCCATACATACAGATTAAACATTAATAAATAACATATCAAAAATTAGAGTGAGGATATTTCGTTAATTAAAAATAATTGAATTCGAAATTGGGCGTTGTACTCAGCATGGTGAATAGCGGTGAAACTAGATTAAAGTGGTTTTTAGAAATGACGTGCGTTTCTGATTTTTCTGCAAATCGTCATACATACAGATTAAACATTAATAAACAACATATCAAAAAATTAGAGTGAGGATATTTCGATAATTAAAAATAATTGGATTCAAAATTGGGCGTTGTACTCAGCATGATGAATAGCGGTGAAACTAGATTAAAGTCGTTTTTTAGAAATGACGTGCGTTTCTGATTTTTCTGCAAATCGCCATACATACAGATTAAACATTAATAAACAACATATCAAAAAATTAGAGTGAGGATATTTCGATAATTAAAAATAATTGGATTCAAAGTTGGCGTTGAACGCAACGCGGTGAATAACGGCGACACTAGATTAAAGTCGTTTTTTAGAAATGACGTGCGTTTCTGATTTTTCTGCAAATCGCCATACATACAGATCAAACATTAATAAACAACATATCAAAAAATTAGAGTGAGGATATTTCGATAATTAAAAATAATTGGATTCGAAGTTGGCGTTGAACGCAACGCGGTTAATAACGCCGACACTAGATTAAAGTCGTTTTTTAGAAATGACGTGCGTTTCTGATTTTTCTGCAAATCGCCATACATACAGATTAAACATTAATAAACAACATATCAAAAAATTAGAGTGAGGATATTTCGATAATTAAAAATAATTGGATTCAAAATTGGGCGTTGTACTCAGCATGGTGAATAGCGGTGAAACTAGATTAAAGTCGTTTTTTAGAAATGACGTGCGTTTCTGATTTTTCTGCAAATCGCCATACATACAGATTAAACATTAATAAACAACATATCAAAAATTAGAGTGAGGATATTTCGATAATTAAAAATAATTGGATTCAAAATTGGGCGTTGTACTCAGCATGGTGAATAGCGGTGAAACTAGATTAAAGTCGTTTTTTAGAAATGACGTGCGTTTCTGATTTTTCTGCAAATCGCCATACATACAGATTAAACATTAATAAACAACATATCAAAAAATTAGAGTGAGGATATTTCGTTAATTAAAAATAATTGGATTCGAAATTGGGCGTTGTACTCAGCATGGTGAATAGCGGTGAAACTAGATTAAAGTCGTTTTTTAGAAATGACGTGCGTTTCTGATTTTTCTGCAAATCGCCATACATACAGATTAAACATTAATAAACAACATATCAAAAATTAGAGTGAGGATATTTCGATAATTAAAAATAATTGGATTCGAAGTTGGCGTTGAACGCAACGCGGTTAATAACGCCGACACTAGATTAAAGTCGTTTTTTAGAAATGACGTGCGTTTCTGATTTTTCTGCAAATCGGCATACATACAGATTAAACATTAATAAATAACATATCAAAAAATTAGAGTGAGGATATTTCGTTAATTAAAAATAATTGGATTCGAAATTGGGCGTTGTACTCAGCATGGTGAATAGCGGTGAAACTAGATTAAAGTCGTTTTTAGAAATGACGTGCGTTTCTGATTTTTCTGCAAATCGCCATACATACAGATTAAACATTAATAAACAACATATCAAAAAATTAGAGTGAGGATATTTCGATAATTAAAAATAATTGGATTCAAAATTGGGCGTTGTACTCAGCATGGTGAATAGCGGTGAAACTAGATTAGAGTCGTTTTTAAAAATGACGTGAGTTTCTGATTTTTCTGCAAATTGGTATACATACAGATTAAACATTAGTAAATAACATATTAAATTTTTTTAGATAATTTTTTAATATTTTTATTCACTGAAAACTCTAAAAAACCAGGTTCCTTGAAGAGGATAACGACCAAAGACAGATCGTTTTGTAATCACGGAGACCCTAATTGCAGAAATTTTTGTATGAATTTTCTGAATTAATTCATTTGTTTTCGTGCATGTTTCACAAATATGTTTTGTTGGTGAATCTTTGGGTTGCATACTATGCACATTATACATTATTTCTCCTTGTCAGCTTCCACAGTGGAGGCAATTAGTACTTAAACACTAGTAAATAACATATTAATTTTTTTTAAATAATTTTTTTATTATTTTTATTCACCGAAAACCTTAAAAAACGAGAATCGTTGAAGAGGATATAACGACCAAAGACCGAGCTCGTTTTCCTAATCACCAAAGAACTTGAATAAATTTTTGTATGAATTTTCTGAATTAATTCATTTTGTTTTTGTGCATGTTTCACAAATATATTTTGTTGGCGAATCTTTTGGGTTGCATATTTTGTTTTTTTGCATACTATGCACATTATTTCTTCTTGTCAGCTCCCACAGTGGAGACAATGAGTACTTAAACACTAGCAAATAACATATTAATTTTTTTTTATTTTTTTTCAAATAATTTTTTATTTTTTTTATTCACCGAAAACCTTAAAAACGAGAATCGTTGAAGAGATATTGCTATTCACCATGCTGAGTACAACGCCCAATTTCGAATCCAATTATTTTTAATTAACGAAATATCCTCACTCTAATTTTTGATATGTTGTTTATTAATGTTTAATCTGTATGTATGGCGATTTGCAGAAAAATCAGAAACGCACGTCATTTCTAAAAACGACTTTAATCTAGTGTCGGCGTTATTAACCGCGTTGCGTTCAACGCCAACTTCGAATCCAATTATTTTTAATTATCGAAATATCCTCACTCTAATTTTTGATATGTTGTTTATTAATGTTTAATCTGTATGTATGCCGATTTGCAGAAAAATCAGAAACGCACGTCATTTCTAAAAAACGACTTTAATCTAGTGTCGGCGTTATTAACCGCGTTGCGTTCAACGCCAACTTCGAATCCAATTATTTTTAATTATCGAAATATCCTCACTCTAATTTTTTGATATGTTGTTTATTAATGTTTAATCTGTATGTATGGCGATTTGCAGAAAAATCAGAAACGCACGTCATTTCTAAAAAACGACTTTAATCTAGTTTCACCGCTATTCACCATGCTGAGTACAACGCCCAATTTTGAATCCAATTATTTTTAATTATCGAAATATCCTCACTCTAATTTTTTGATATGTTGTTTATTAATGTTTAATCTGTATGTATGACGATTTGTAGAAAAATCAGAAACGCACGTCATTTCTAAAAAACCACTCTAATCTAGTTTCACCGCTATTCACCATGCTGAGTACAACGCCCAATTTCGAATCCAATTATTTTTAATTAACGAAATATCCTCACTCTAATTTTTTGATATGTTGTTTATTAATGTTTAATCTGTATGTATGGCGATTTGCAGAAAAATCAGAAACGCACGTCATTTCTAAAAAACGACTTTAATCTAGTGTCGGCGTTATTAACCGCGTTGCGTTCAACGCCAACTTCGAATCCAATTATTTTTAATTATCGAAATATCCTCACTCTAATTTTTTGATATGTTGTTTATTAATGTTTGATCTGTATGTATGGCGATTTGCAGAAAAATCAGAAACGCACGTCATTTCGAAAATTCGGAGTTAATGATTTTATGTGTTAATTTGTTAAAAAAATTTTTTTAACAAATGTTGATAAATATAGGTACTTTTTATTATTTAGTAACATTATTGAACGGTTTATTTGTTTTCAATACTTGCAATTTATTTTAAGTACATAAACGGGAGACGAAAATCTATGGCTGGAATCTATGGCTAACTTCACATGGGTGTCCAAATTGCTTGTCAGAATAAGACATTTTGGTAACCATAAGAGGTCAGAAAAAACGAGTGGACAAGTCTCGATCTCTTTTTTTGAGAAATGTTTAGTGGTGAAAACAAACATTATTTATCTTTTTTTGTTTTTGTTTTATAGCCAACACTTGAGTTTTATTATTTCTAGCTGAATCCTTCTAACTCGGTTGTCTTTAAAGATACGAAGAAACTGCTTTTACATTATTAAGTAAAATAATCAGTAGAATCGATTACTCAAATCAGATTTTTACTTTTTGCGTTTATCTCTGACCTACAGCATAACATTGATTTTTTTTAAATGTAAATCGTAGTAGGCAATAACGTAGTTCGAAAGAGTATTTTTCCCCTTTTCAAAAAGGTATACTTTATGGTATCGATATTTACTAGTTATGTATCAAAATAAAAAAAAAGCATTATTTGCATTTTTAGTTTAAAATTATGATTTAGTAGCTATGATTTAAAAAAAACAGCTGATTTCTTATGTCAAAATAAATGCGTGTTATAGTTGTTAACTACAAGTTGAACCGTGTGTATTAAGTGCGTTTTAAAATGAAATTTGAAAATTTTGAAAAATATGATATGTTAGAGTGCTACATTATATCAGATAAAAAATGCCGCAGACGCTGCTGACTTGTATTTTAATTGGTATCCTGAGAGAAGGCAACCTAACAGCAGAATATTTAGTAGGCTGAAGGAAAACTTAACTAATTACGGATCTTTCGACAAACCACGACCAAAAAGTATTTTAAAGAAGAAGAAGAAGAGGACACAGTTAATGTTTTGGCAGCTGCTGTAGAAAATCCGAAAATATCTAGCTTGACGGCTAACATAATAATAACATAAGAATAAATGTTTACTCTGATAGTAGAACCAACTGTTAATTGCAATTGTTCTTATCATAGCCATCTAAATGATAATTTTTACATTAAAAATGCAAATAATTAGTTTATTTTAATTTTGATAAATAAATAATAAATTTAGCTCCCATAAAATATACATTTTTGAAAAGAGGAAAAAACACTCTCTCTAACTATGGCATTGCCTACTACGATTTACATTAAAAAAAATCAATTTTATGCTGTAGGCCAGAGATAAAGGCATAAACTAAAAATCTGATTTGAGTAATCGATTCTACTGATAAAAGTGCCTTAACAATGTAAAAGCGGTTTCTTCGTATCCTTAAAGGCAACCGAGTTAGGAAGTTTTAGCTAGAAATTAAAAAAACTCAAGTTTTGGCCATAAAACAAAAACAAAAAAAGATAAATAAATTTTTGTTTTTACCACTAAACATTTCTCAAAAAAAGAAATCGAGACTTGGCCACTCGTTTTTTTCTACCTCTTATGGTTACCGAAATGTCCTATTCTGACAAGCAATTTGGACCACCCGGTACAACAGGGAATATTTAAATTAACACATAAATTATTTTTGTAATAGTAATTTCTTAATCGATAGC
Organism: Abscondita cerata; assembly: GCA_030710515.1. Lineage (NCBI taxonomy): Eukaryota > Metazoa > Arthropoda > Insecta > Coleoptera > Lampyridae > Abscondita > Abscondita cerata. The sequence goes on along the minus strand of JALBCR010002284.1, from coordinate 317,886 downwards.
GTGTCGCAAATGCATTGGAAATTTCTCATGCTACGGTTAAGCAAATAGTTTCTTGCAAGAAATGGAACCCCATTCTACAAGGTTCTGGCAAAACAAGATTGCGGAAGAAGAACATTGTATAATATGTACTCACAGCGTAAGTTAGGTTTATTATTGTTCTAAATTGCTCTAATATTCTTATTTTATAGAAAAACATGTTAGCATTCCGATGTTATTAAATTCAAAAAAGAATCTAACGCACACAAAGTGTAAGGAAACCGGAAGGGTATGATGGAAAAATATTTATTGTTCTACATGCAGGAACAAAATATCGTTAAATAAGAAAGCTTCATTGATAATAAACTGCTTTGTGTGGCGCACCCACTGCTTGATGTTCCCTCCAAAATAAGAGTCGCTAATTGACTTACCCGAAGAGAGGAGTAGTATGAAAGCTAGCAATGTGTTACCAAAGAATATTAAATAAAGGTAAAGAAGCGACAATGACAAAAATAATGTAGTGCGCATGTATATTCCCAAAATGGAGGATTTTGTTGTCACAAACGAACCTAACCTGAGTTACCATAATTAAATCTTAGAACTCTTTCGTAATCTGTGCAATAAATACTATTAAAGAACATTAATACTTTTCTTTGCTATTATCGCGGTTATAGTGATTAATTACATAAACATGGTACGTGTAAAACGTGGCTTTATTTGTGCTGTAAGAGGATGCACTTCTAAAAGAAATGGACTGCAAAGTTTATTTTATTTTCCTAAGGATCCTAATAGGTAAATATTCATTGTGCAATTGTAAATTTGTATTCAGTTATAAAGAATTAGTTCAGTGAAATGTATCTCATATGTTTTACAGACTTTTGGAATGGATTCGAGCCTGTAATCGCCCCGAATTGATTGAAAAGGATGAGAAATTTGTTAGACAAACACAAGTTTGTGGTAAACACTTCGAAACAAAAATGTTTCTGAATGATTTACAAAATAGATTGCAACCTAATGCAATACCAACGTTGTTCTTATCTGAGGAAGAAGAATTAAATGCAACGGCAGTGTCCATGAGTATGAGTCCATCCAGCTCTTATGCGTTACATAATTCAAGGTATATTTCACTTATTAATTTGTATATAATGAATGAGAATGAATTAGTTAAAAAGAAACCAATGTTTCTTTGTTCACTACACGAAGACCTATTTGCATGTTCAACATGCAGCAATTGGTTGTAAAAATTAAAGCATGCAGTTTACAATAGATAAATTTTGATATTTTTACAGTTCTACAGAAACGAACAATTTTGAAGATTTGCCATCTACAAGCTTATCGTCACCAATATCTATTCAAACAGAAAACAGTTTTTCAGCAAATTCACCTAGAAAAAGAAAGTTAAGAGAAGATTTAAAACAACTGAAATCAGACAATAAAAAACTTAAAATAGAAGCAGCGAAAAATCTAGATGACATAACGACTGATGATTTTAAAAAGTTTTTACCTTCATCGAATGCAAAATTGGTGCAAGCGCAGGTGTCACTGAATACTCTTAAAGATAATGGCAAGCGATATTCAGATGAATACAAGAGATTCGCATTACAACTTTATTTCATAAGTCCAAAAGCTTATAGATTCCTCAGTAAAACTTTTATTTTGCCATGTGTAAGAAGCCTTCAACGTTATACACATGGAATGAATTTCGAGCCTGGTCTATTAGATATGGTGTTCGACACATTAAAATTAAAAGTTTCTAATATGACCCAAATAGAAAAACATTGTGTGTTGTGTTGGGATGAGATCAACATTAAAACAAATCTGTTTTATAATTGCTCAAGAGACAAAATTGTTGGTTTTGTTGACAATGGTAATGAGAGAGAGTTTGTACCAACCCAAAAGGTTCTTGTTTTAATGGTAAGGGGCTTATTATCCAATTGGAAGCAACCTACTGCTTTTTTCTTTTCCAAATCTTCATGTTTCAATACAAAACAAATTTTAACTCAATGTTTAAGTAGATTATTTCAAATTTCATTAAATGTTAAATGTATTGTTAGTGATCAAGGTTCCAATTTTGTAGAAACAATGACTTCATTGGGGATATCATTCGATAAACCTTATTTTACTTATTCTGCCGAAGATGGAGTAAAACATATTTATGTTTTCTACGATCCTCCACATTTGATTAAATCAGTCAGAAATGCACTTCTTAATTGCAATTATATTTCTTATTTAGAAAAGGAAAGGGCATGCTGGAATTTTATCGAACATTTTTATAGTTCTGACAAAACGAAACCATTAAGAATTGCAAAAAATCTCACTGATAAACATATGGCACCAAATACTTGGGATAGAATGCGTGTGTCTTTAGCAGTGCAGGTTCTAAGTTCTAGTGTTGCTGTAGGTATTTCTACATATGTTGCATTTAACGCATTACCACCTGATGCTATGGGAACAGCTGAATTTATAGAAAATTTTGATAGACTTTTGACATGTTCAATTCTTCAAAGCATAGGGCAAAAAATCATAATTTACCATATAATGGAGCTAACTATCAAATAGAGTTTTTAAATGATATGTTACAATTTCTGATGTCTATAAAAATAATTAATAAAAAAACAAGGATGTCACAAATTCTTTTAAATGCTTTAAAGGGTGGTGTCAAAATATTAGTGCCTTAAAGTTATTATGGAGGACTTAAATTTTGTACCTAACGTTAAATTCCTACTGACTAGAAAATTAAACCAAGACTGCCTTGAGAACTTTTTTGGAGCAGTACGTGCTAAATGTGGAAATAATAATAATCCCACGGCTTTTCATTTTATTTGTAGTTTTAAAAATTTATTTTCCTTAAATTTAATTGAGCACAGTGAAAGAAGTAATTGTGAAAAGGATTTTGAAACTTTACTGAATGAATTAAATTCTACTAACACGATTGCTTCTGGTCCTATAATTGAACAGCATGAAATATATTTGCCAAAAGAGAATGACTACAAACAGACTGATCTTCCTTATGAAAATGCTGTGCATTATGTTAGTGGGTATCTAATTAGAAAATGTTTGAGTAAACATTCGTGCAACAAATGTTTAGTGTACAGTAATTGCATCAAAGAATTAAGTCCAAGTACGATCATGTGCCATTTAAAAGCTTATGAGACTAAGGAAAATAAGGAATTTGGTAATTTATGTATGCCAGGGTTAGGTTTTATAAATTTTGTAAAAGAAATGGATATTTGTTTTGTACAAAATTTTGAAAATCTTGCAATTAAAAATAATGTAGGTTTAAATTTTATAAAACTGTTCGATAAAATTTTATTTTCTTTGCCATGTGAAGAATTTCCAAAATTTTATTTAATGAAATTGTTTTGCAAGTTAAAAATTTTTTATACCTTAAAAAAAGCAAACAATGAATTTAAAAGTGCCCCCAGAAAGTCGAGAAAAATCATTACTGTTTCTAGTTTATAAGATAGTGTGAAATTCGTTTCAATAAACTATTTAAAATCTTTCTTGTAAATTTTATTAATGATTTTTCCCTAGAAGATGTATTGTATGATTGAATAAACGGTGTATCAAAAATAAGTATATACATGGGAAGTTATTATAAAAATGTGTATATAAATTATACCTTTGTAGTTAGGTGATTTCAGTCTTGAAAATTGATAATCTAACATTTCCGCATAAATTTTATTTTATTTCCAAGTGAAAGATTTTCCCATAATTTGATCTAATTAATTTTAAATTTCAAAAACTAACAAAAATTTCGTTTGTATTTAATCGCCGAATAATATAAAAACAAAAACCTCAGTTACGCCCATGTACTAAACAAGCCCCATGTTATACTAAGTAAGAACGCCAATGAATTTGTAGTTTCAAAATGGCCGAAGGTCATTCAGAAGTATTATTTGTAATGTACGCAAAATCGACTCAGTGTCGCTTCTTTACCCTTTAATATTCTTTGGTGTTACGTTGAGATAAAGAATGTGTTTCCATCCAAAAAATGTACATATTACTTGTACAGGGTGGGGCACTACCAACGAATTATTCTATAGCATTAAAACGACAATTAATGTTAGAAATTTTAAGGCATACATATGTCAAGATTATTTGAAACCACATTTTAAAAATATTTTGGATTGTACAGGGTGCTCTAGAAACACGTACCACATCAAAGTTGGGTTATTTTAAATGGATCACCCTGTATTTTTTTCTATTTTTGAATTGTACGATAAAAAATAATGTATGTTCTTTTACATGTCCCAATACCTACTTACTTCCGTTTCTGAGATAAATCGATTTTACCTGATTTGCAGACCCTCCAAAAAATTGCAATAACTTCCAGATGAATAAGAACAAGCAACTTTGGTTTGCACCACCTTACTAAGAGCCTTCAACATCTGTTTTGCAATATTTACTATTATGTTATAATGTACAGGGTGTTTTTAATAGTACCACATAACACTAACGACATAAAACTTAAATAACTTGCTTAACTTAAATGGAACACCCTACATTTCTGTAGTCTGTTAGAATCAGGAACTAGTTACCTTTCAATCGGTATTAGAGTTACCAACCCCTAACTCTGATAGTTTTCGAGATATTATAAAATTTGATAGTTTAGCAAATGCATATCGTAAAAGCTATGGAGGCTGGTGCTGCATTTATTAATCGGAAATGGATTGCACAGAAACTCGAGCGTTCTGAAAGGTGGGTGACTGATAATTGGAAAAAAGGTTATGAAAACTGTCATGCCACTTTTTCAACGATACTCACTAACCCCTAGCAAAAGATTAATTGCAATCCCGTAGTTGCAATTAGTGAAAATAAACAATCAATTATGTTCAAATAAATTATTTTAACTGCACTAAACCCTAAATGAAAAGGACAATAATAATTGGTATTTGCTTCTAAATTACAACATAAGGTTTACCATGGTGAATTATATGCAGAACTATTTAAGAAATGGCTTGTTGATCGTTTACTGTGCAATTTACAAGAACCATCATTGATAATAATGGATAAAGCTCCATATTATTCGACACTAATTGAAAAGTTTCTTGACCTACCGCTATGGAATCTTATACTCAGCAACACTATAAGTCCTAATAAACATTTTTTTACAAGATGAATTGTGTTTTGTCATTAGTTCTACATGTTCGTAAATATTTCTTTTGAATTTACATTGAAGTCAATTGTACTACCTAATATCTACGTTACCTCTTAAATCGCTTTTAGTAAATAAAAAAATCTAACCTAGAAGTGACAGTTTGTATGTTTTGATAATTAGACTGTGACAATTGCTGTGACTTTAGTTTTTAATATTAAGGCTGTTTTATCACTCGGGACAATTTCAGAGTTCTAGTAGGCGGTTCACTATTTTTATTTCTTGTTACATAAATAGTTATTTGTTGTTTTTTCTGTTTTTAAAACTGTTTAAAGTGCACGTCATGTACAAAAAAAAATTGATATCAACAATTCAACAATATATTATTTATCTATTAATATTAATCGGTTACCAAGTCTGGCCTGTTGCGCTCAGAAAAATTCGCCCGCAGTACATTCATTTCACAATTCTCCAAGAGTTTTCAGTATTTATCGTTTACTTAATGTTAATATTCCTCATTGATTTTAAGTAAAAAATTAAAAAAAAAAAGTATGGTTGTCAGAAAATTATTATCTTCCTTCACAAATAAATAATTATAAAGAAAGTATTTGTTCATTTTAGTTAATTACATCCAAACCTGGCAACTTTCAATACAGTATTAATTGTCAAATAATTAATACATCCAAAAAAAGATTTTGGGCGTCAGATTGGTATCAATTTTTACGTCATACAACCAAAGTAAGATTGCCATTACTATAGTACACTAATATATACGAATGATCAAGAATAGCAGCCCAGTTGATTTGAAACTGATATTTATTTATCTAACCTGAAAATCTGTCAAAACGACGTCTACAGTTCAAATATAAAAAGTAAACTTGATACTTATTGTTCATTATTGAGAATTAAATTTTTTTTTGAATTGCCAAACTGACAGTTAAATCTTAAATTAAATTTTGATAAAACTCATAGATACTACATACAGGTCGAGAAAAAAGTATAGTGTATTACTTGAGGATAAAGTCATGTTTCATTGCTTGGGGTTACCACCCTCGCGTAGCTACATACTCGCATGAAGACTTTGATTTTCTCCTCGTGTAATACAATATACTATTTAGACGACTACTCTCGAAAGTAACCATATCACAAACACAAAGTTTCTTATCTGAAAATTCAAAATATCATAACTCTTTCAAAAGTTAATAGTTTACACTCGTGTCGTCTTAGTTACGCTTGGCAACGACCTTCGGATCAATTTTTTACCACTTGATACAACAAATCAAGTAGGTGAACGCGTACCGAATTTGACACGTTATTTATTTGAAGCACGATAAATTAAAAACTAAAATTGTTTTCAATTGTGACAATGCTTCAATTTCGTCTACCTGTTACACTTTTTCCGGACACATGTTGGAAACTGCGAATAGTAGGTACTAAGTACGCAAGACCTTAAACACTTCTGTTGCAAAGTTGTTTTTCTTAACCCTTAATGAGTAAGAACGTAATTTTGTATTGTGGTCGTCTAAAAAATAGTGTTCCTGACTCGTACGAAAGTGCAAATATCTGTGCTCGTGTTAAGAATCACTAGTACTACGCTACGCTTTGCACTCGTTTAGCTATCAACCCTCGCACCACATTTGCTACTTTCGACCCTTGTTAGGAAAGTAACTATTCTCCACGACCAATATGAAAACTTGACATTTTGTAGTCATAAACCAGTAGAGAAAATTTGTCATATCTAAACGTCTGCAGAAAATCATTTCGTTACTAGTAACGGTATATATACCTCAATTGACTAAATGTAGTTGCAAAAGCTGATTGGTTGCTCGTTTTGATTTGAATCTGACATTTATTTATCTAACCTGAAAATCTGTCAAAACGACGTCTACACTTAAAATAAAAAGTAAACTTGATAATTATTTTACACATTTTACTTATGATCATTGCTACACGAGAGTTTAAAAGACCAACCGCCGTCTTGTACAGTTGTATACCGCACTTAAGTATACACCTCTGATGAGCTCATAATAAGAGCGAAATGCGGCATCAGGTGTTCTTTCGTTGCGTGTTATGCTTCTGTACAAGTTTTTACTTGGCTTTATCGACACTCGTGCGTTTCAAGCATTAAAGCTGTTGCTTAGATAGCGATATGCACGTTAAACGCACACATGTCGTTACAATTAACTGTTGGCATTTTTCTTAGTTTATACTAATCATACGTGTCAATGCTTTTACACGAGATGTCGTACGACACACATTTTACTTTTGATAATTATTGTTCATTACTGAGAATAAAAAAATGTTTAATAGTCATGAAAAAGCTACATTTTTGTTTAAATTGCCTAACTGACAATAGATCTTAAATTAAATTTTGATAAAACTTAGATACTACATACTGGTCGTGGAAAAAGTATAGTGTATTACTTGAGGATAAAATCATGTTTTATTGCTCGTGATTATCAGTGCTCGGGCTACCACCCTCGCGCAGCTAACACACTCGCATGAAAACTGTGATTTTCTCCTCGTGTAATACAATATACTAATTTTCCACGACATACTTAGAAAACAGACGGTTCTTCTCCAAAAAGAGTGAGGAAAAAAATGTTATGTTCCAAGAATGCCGCTTGAAACTTAATTAAACAATTTAATTTTTGTTACACAAATAACTATTATTATTCAATCACTTTGGTTTAATTTGGTATCTTATATTTCGACTTTTAAACATTGTCACCCTACATTTATTGGTTAGAATTACGCGGCTAGTAACTTTGCGCTATGACAGGTTGAGACCTTACCGAGATCTCAGAATAAATAGGCGAGACTATTGTAACCCCCCCATTGTTGACTTTTCCTTTTACGTAAGAAATTGTGACTAAATCCTGTAACAATATGTTACGTTTACAATTAATAGTTTTTCTTTCATTTGGATTGGTTGGTTGGTTTTTTGGAGATGGTCTAACACATGAGGAAAGCCTTTTTTCCACTCGAGCTCGAGTTGCCTCACGAGCGTAGGGTCACATTCCTCACTTGTTGGACAAATAACTATAGTCAGCTGCTTAGCGGCCATGTTATGACGTCATTCTATAACAAACTAGTGTGTTTTATACAAAATATCCTAACAGGTGAACTCTAATTTTTAAGGTGGTCGATATCGTCAATATATAATCAGTTATAATACCAGGAAAGCATTTGATGTCGCAAAACAGCAAAAGTTTTGGCAAAACCGGTCAAACTTAACAGGTACGATTTTATTTGACGTTTATAAAAAAAAATTTTACCAATAACATATTATATTTCTGGAAGTGGAGAAACACCAAAACGGTTATATCACGTCGTTAAGGGTATATTCGCTTATTTATACATCGTAACAATCAAAAATAAAGAATTCTATTGGATCATATAACAATGAGTTATATAATCGATTACAATACAAAGAGAGGTAAGATTATTATCCGCGGTTCGCCTGTTGGGCATAGATAAACAAACTTCATAGAAAACATCATTGGTTTGAAAAGATCTACTTCGTAAAATAATTTTCCGTCGACCTCATTATAAAATTGAGTTTTACGTACTCCTGAATAATCATAAAGTAACACTTTTTAACTGTAATACTTTTCGTCCGCAAACACTTTTCGTCCGCAAACATCTGTCAATGTCAATTATTATTTTATTTCAAATTAAATAAAGTCGAAGTAACCAGTATAAAAACCCATTTTTAAGAAAAGATGAATTTAGTGACTACATAGGATATTACAGTACTTTAGGTACATACTGAAACATTTTAGATACTGCAGAATATTGTTTGTTTACTTCCATTTATAACCTCAATTTCTCAATCCCACACAACTTTGAACAAAAACAATTTGTTGTTCAAATTACAAGTAAATGATTTTAAGTGCTTTGAAATGATATTAATAAATTGTTTATAGTTTCTACAATGTGCGAAGCATATAGAAGAGCCTAGTTGTAATCTCACAATACTCGATACATTGTTTTCAATATGTAACACTTTAACTTCTTTAAAGTTATTCATTTATAAGGTAAGACAGAATTCATACGACTTGAGATTGCTTTAGACAATTTTATTAGGTAACATTTTGATACAGAAGCGGAGTTCCGATACAAAATTTTCACGATCATAAAATACAAAAACTTACAGTAGAAGTGAGTTAATTATGGGTACCTTTCTATTACTGTATTTGATTGATGTAAATAAGTAATAATGCTAATGGAAAACACAAGAACAGTAATTACTTGTGAAAAATCTTTTGAATATTGATTCTGTCGCAGGAAAAACAAAAATAGAATCATATAAGCCATCAACATTACTGGGTTCAAGATTTATTCGTACACAAAAACAAGGTGAATTTCACAGTTTTCAATAAGCTGAAAGAAGATTATTACATTTTTGAAACATTTTCGAAGTGAATCAAAAACTACGTTTGCATACTTTCTTACGGTCAGGCAATATTTTTATTGAATATAAAATGATTATAAGTCTGACCACGGTACAAACTCAGTCTTATAACTATTATATGTCCAATTAGTAAGAATCGACTTTAATGTGTTTAATAGGAGAAACTTCATTACATCTTTGATCATAAACAATTAAAGAAATGCATTAATTTTGAGGGTAGGCTTCCAACTATAACTACATTTTTAAATATACTTCAAAATAACACTACCTAAATGTAATTATTATTATTTTAATAAATTATAAAAAGTACATGTTTTACCTATTACCTATCATAATCAAGTGCTCTTATAAAAATTATGTGATTGTTGTAAACAAATGCTTTATCGGTACAATATTCGAACGCGGAAAGCCTTTATTTCCTTTAATAAATTTTGACACAAATGTTACAATACTGAACGGTGAAGTGAACATTAGGTACAGTAAAATCAGAACAAACGTAAAATTTTTGTTTAAAATTACTAAACATTTTGTTTTCAGTAAACGGTAATAAATAGAAAATTAATTAATTTAAGGTCAACGGAAAAATTAATATGTACCTCGGAAAAAAGTGCTTTTAATAACCTCACCTGTTTGCTTGCCTCGGCCAGCAAATTCAGTCTCGTACATAAAAGTGCACTTTTTTGTCCTTGTTACATAAATAACTATTTTAGTGTTGTGGAGTAGTTTTTCAACCTTTACATAATAGTAGTTTTTCTGAAAAATTTTCCAAAACAGGCTTTACATTTAAAAATTCATAGCGACATAGTTTTGTGAATTTTATAAACAAATCTTACCAGCGACGTTAGACCGGATGAAGAGCGCAATTTGAATACTTAGAAATTTATCCTATGAAAGATTATAATTCTTCATCCGCAAGCAACATCAAGATGAATCTATAGAAAAGTTTGTTACCGACCTAAATAAAAAACAAAGCTTCAGGGTGGGAATTTGGAGCACTGAAAGACGTTTTAATAAAAATGTGGTTTGCAAAGTGATAGTTTGAGACCACGTTTGCTTAAAGATGAGAGATAAAGCAATTAATTTGTGTGTCACCGTAGAAAAATCAAAAGAACAATTTGTGTCTATGGATTCAAGTTCACAACCGACGTTGGAAGTTGATGCTGTTCAAAAAACTAGGAGTGATAAACTAAACATGCACGCCGATAAATCGAGAGGAAGCCATATGCCGACGAAGAAATTGCATCAAAGAAATGGAAACAAATGCGGTCAGTGTGGATACTCTCACGGAAAAAGGTGTCACGCAAAAGGTAAAAAATGTACTTTTTATTACGGGTATAATCATTTCGCAAAAGTGTGTTATAAAAATAAAATACGCGAAATTATACGCGACGACGAATCGATCCAACAACGAATATGAGGAGATAATATTTATATAAATTGTATCGAAGTTGATGCGTGGCACGAAAACATTGTTATGAACGTTAAATATGAATATAAATATTGTGTTTAATTATGGTAGATCAATTAGGATTTTGCAAACAAAATTTAACACAAACCGAAAAAAGTTTTACGCGTATCCGCATACTATGTTAAAGGTAATAGGTAAAACTTAATAACAATGTCGTCGATGCTCATTTCTAGGTTATTGAAGGTTTACCAGGATGTATGCAAAAATCATATCAAAATTGATCCGCATGTTACAAAAGTTGTTCATCCACCAAGAAAATTTCCGTTGCAAATTTAAGATAAATTAAATGAATCATTAAAGCAGCGAGAACGCATTAATATTATTAGAAAGGTAGATGAACCCACCGACTGGGTTATTAGTAGCTGTTAGAAAACGTAATGGTAATTACAGAATATGTATTGATCCCAGAGGTTGGAATAAAGCAATTTATAGGGAACCTAACCATAAAATTAACGAAAAATTGGTTTGGGGATGCCTGAGTACCGGTATTGGCCATAGCCAAATAGAAGCAGTGGGATTATTAAATGTAGCCATAATGACACAAAACCTATATTTTCTAAGAAAACTAAGGTTGTAAAAAAGGTAAAAAAAATCTTATTGATTTTTACATATGTTTAGGTGTGGGAAAATTGCTTTCAAAAGGAAATGCTATCTGCGAAGCACGCAGAAAAAGAAATTGCAATTTCCAAGGGACATGTGAATTCAGAAGAGATACCGTATATCACAGTCATCGGTGATGAAGGTTGGGGCAAAAGAAACTACGGCCATGGATATAACCATTGTTTTTATATACTTACTTACTTACTAGTCAGATGCCCATTTTCTAAAAATGGGCTCTAGAACGCTTAAATTTAAAAAAAATTGAAAAATAGCATCTCATTTGAGTCGCATTGTCGTACCCTTTCGAACGATATATTGCATGCCTATCTTTGCTTAAAATTTGTGACGGCCCCACCTGGTGGGGCCGGTACCCCCGGTGGGACCGACTTCAAACATAGCCTACGCTCTAAGTGGGAATGTTCTAAGAATTTTGAGGTATTGTTTGTCAAAATCGGTCCAGCCGTTCCGGAGGAGTAGCGTAACAAACAGACAGACAGACAAACAGAAGGACAAACATTTAACAATTTTATATATATGATAGTTCCGCAACCCAACGACCTCGATTTGAGCCCGAGTTATGGGCGCTTATCGTGTTAGTTACGGACGCAGCCGCGCCAAAAAGCGGCGACATGCGATCTGAAAGTACTGTAGTTTTTGTTTTCTGGTTCAGCTGCCAAACGATAGATGGATAAAAACAAGTTTGCAAATATTTGATAATTTTAATTCGTAATTGATTAAGTATTTACTAAGTATTTAAACGTAACATATTTCAAACTTTGAAGTTGCATCCACTTAGAACGAATGTTAGAATTGAATTATTGATTAATTGTGAAGGTTGTTCTTGAGGTTCAGAGGTAATCTTCTCATATTAAAAGTACACCATCCTCAAAAATGATTTATTCTTACATATAAAAAATTAAAGTTGTCGACTACCATGGTTTCGATAACATTCTTTTATCATTATCAAGTCTTCTAAAATTAAAGTAAGGTGTAACCTTACATTTTTAATTCTACAAAAATATAATTGCAAGTAAATGAAAATCGATCGATTTTAGACTATTTATCAAATTTGGCATTGAATTGCAATTATGAATACGCTACCAGAATATGTACAAGAAAATGTTCAAAAAGCTACGGAAAATTTGCTACCCGTTAAATCAAAAGCAAAATATGAAAAAGGATACTTAATTCTTTGTATGTATTACAAATTGTATTTAGTAAAATAAATTTGATTGTTTAATAGATCATCATTTAAAGTCAAACAAAAGCGTAAGTTACTTTCACTACTAGAGATGAAAACTTTCACACTATAACAACTGATAAAAAAAGGTCTACTTTCATGTGTATAAGTAGAAAAAATAGTATTTACTACTCGAGATGAATTCACTGTCGCTCGTGAGGAAATTTCTCTCTCACGAAAAAAACAAAACTTTTATCTCTTGTTGTAAAATATACTATTTTTACTTTTATTCATTTGTTATTGATTCTAAATTTATTTTTTTTACATTTACATAAATATGAGTTGTATACTTTTTCATTTTTTTCATATTCTGCATATTTTAAAGTTCAATTACTTTGGTGCCGATTACAAACACTTTGTAACTTTACTGACGATTTCGGAAAAAACTAAAACTTTAATAAAATTAAATAAAAATTAATTGTATCCAAAAAATGTTGAAGACCGAAATCTTAAATTTTTGAATGCCCAAATACATGAAATTCTCATTTTTTAAAATTTACAAACCAAAACATAAAATGTTTTCCTTAAATGTGCCTACCCCCTTCCTTCCCCCCTTTGAATTTATTGTTATGTCATTTTAGAGATAAGATACGTTCAAATCAGCAGTGGACTGTAAATTTTAAAGAAATATAATAAATAATTGCAGTCAGAATTTTAAAAAATCGATTTTTTTAAAGAAAATAAAGATGGCTGTAGCTCGAAGAGGATGTATTTTAGGACACATGTTTATAGAAAAAAAAATCTTACTTTCACTTCAAAAATACGCCATTAAAATATTTGTACTGAATTTTGAAACACCCTGTAGAATTATGGTTTTTAATGTAATTTAACATAATTACCGAAAGAAGTTGAATTTTGTAGATTACAACTGAAGATGGCTTATTATAAAAATATTATCGTTATGTTTCAGGTAATGCATCTTTAGCTCTATTAGATGAACACAAGTTGCGAAATCGGTATTTGTGTAATCTGCATTTTAATGAGCCCGACTTACAAGGCCCACTCCGCCTTACAAATGGAGCAGCTCCTAAGAGATATAATGATGATGACTTTATGGTTCTTATACCTACTAAAACATATGCCAAAAATAAAATCTGTCACAATACTCTACAGTTAAATGATCATAATAATAACGAAACAGCAATCACGAGCCCCAAATCAAGTGAGTGGATAACAAATTTGATCGATTTGTTGGCACATTTACAAGGAACATCCTGTAAACGTCGGTTGTCTATAGAATCAGAAGTAGCAAATCATACTAAACTACAGAAAAAAATTAAATTACAATCACAAATTTTAAAATCAAAATCTGCAAAAATTCGTAATTTGAATAAAACAGTATACTCATTACGTACTAAGAACTGTATGCGATCTAGAATTGAAACGCACTCTCCTTCAAAACAAATGAAGCTAAAATTTTGTAAGCATGCAGCTCTTTCACAAAAAAAAAGTCCATGGACCCTTAGTGAAAAAAAAATTAGCTATATCTTGTTACTACAAATCACCAGCTGGCTATAAAATGTTACAAAAATTATTAGTTCTCCCTTCAATTTCAACTATACAAGCATTGGATAGGGAAATCTAAATTTAGAACGGGTTGCATTCTTTATTCAAACAAATTCAATTAAAGCATCAACAATGAATGAAATTGAAAAAATTTGCACAATTTCTTTTGATGAAATCTATGGATTTTATAGAAGGATATGAAGATCTTGGATCTTTAGGTAGAACAAACAATCTTGCAAAAACGGCTTTAATTTTTATGACGCGTGGTGGGATTTATTCTTCTTGGAAATTACCGTTGTGTTACTATTTATCTGCAGGTCCTACAGTATCCAAGAATTTAGTTCCAATTATAAATGAAGTGTTAAATTATGCTTTTAAGAGTAATTTAGAAGTAAAAATTTTAGTTTGCGACCAGGAAAGCAATAATCGTAGGGCATTTTCTACTTTAGAAATAAATAAAGAACAACCCTATTTTTTTCATAATGGAAAACAAGTTTTTTGCATATATGATGTTCCTCATTTGTTTAAAAGTTTACGCAACAACTGGTTAAACGGGCAATATAAATCCAATAACAAAGTGTATTCATTTCAAGATGTAATTAAAACATACGAAATTGATAACAGGGGTAGTTCATCGAGATCAATGCTAAAAATAACACCTACTCATTTAAATCCCAACACATTTCAAAAGTTAAGCTGCAAATTAGCATTACAAATTTTTAGTAAACGAGTGTCTGCAGCAACGCGCACGGCAATTCTTACAGATGATTTAAATACACCTTCTGCAGCTGATACTGCAGAATTCATTTTACAGATGGATAAATTGTTCGATGTTCTGAACAGTAAAACTCCATGATCGAAATCCTTATAAGGGCGCCTTGTGACTTCAAAATAACAAAGGAACTGAAACATTAGAGTCATGTTTATCGTTTTCTAAAAATTTACAAAAAATAAGCTACACAGGAATAGTTAGTAGACCTCCTTGTCTAGAAGGTATGTGTATGACTATAAACTCAATTTTGTTATTTTTAATAGCGAAATAAAAAACGGTAAAAAATATGTTTTAACAAATCGATTAAACCAAGACATTCTAAAGAATTTATTTTCTATTTTTCGACAAAAAGGTGGATACAATCTACTACACACTTCACACATTCTTCGTACTTCTTTCAGAATCTGTACAATAATAAATTTGATGAAACCAGTAAACAAAAACTGTAAAGATGATGAGGATATATATTTAAATGTAACAGATAACGAAGTCAGTGAAGTAACTTCTCACTAAATAAGATTGGATGTCGGCAATTCTAATTTTAGCTATTTTTGTAATGATCAGAATACATCAAATTTAGATAATGTTTCTATAGAATCATCAGTTACTAATAATGAATTTACCAAAAGCTTCTCCCTAGATACCTGCTCAGTAGTCTACTTTGCAGGATACCTTGCGAAACAATGTTTAGACAATTTTCAATGTTTAAAATGTAAAATTTATTTTCTCAAAGAATCAGAAAAACCGTCTACGTTAACAAATTTGGACGAGATGCTTATAGTGCATAGGATGTTTGATAGCAAATCTCCGACAACACAATCGCTACAAGTTCCTTCAGATTTTTTAATATAAATTTGTGACATTTGTTTAAAGGTGTTTGATGAGCAATTTGATAAATGTAAACATGAATTAAATATTTGTCAAAAATTAATCAACAAAATGTGGAATGTTGTTACATCTAGATTTAATAATGCAAATGATTTATGCTGCGAAGAACGTGTTGTATATGCTCAAACATTTTATTACAGTTAGCATTTATAAACATTGTGTACGAAATGCATGAATGTTAAAAAAACACAATTTTAAATCTAAATTATTTTTGATATTATATTTAATTGATGGAGTGCCCACTGCACACAAAACATCGCCTATGTTAATGTTTCTTTTACTAATGTAGATAGCCAATAATATCTAATTGTTTATAGCATAGGAAGATATATGTATAATAAATTAAATTAAAGTGTATTATTTTAACCTTTTATTGTCTTAAATGAAACATAAAACCTGTCAATATTTTCATATTTCTTTTAATTAAAATTTTCATAAAATTGACGTTACTTCAACAGTACAGAGGACCTAATCCCACTATGAAAATATTTTTATCAAAATTGAATGCTTACTATACTTAGTTGCAGTTCGTTGGTTATTTGAATTGGCGGAATTTCACCACCTTAAACAAGCACTATTTTTTTTTTAGGTAATCGTGCCATTTTAGAACTAAAATTTAAGTTATTATTGAAATTTCAATTTTTAAAAACTATAAAATGTTATTATTAAAATATTAATTTGATAAGAATAATCAAGGTTTTGAATAATATATGGGGTTACAATAATAAGTTAAATATTTTCAATATTAATGCCAACCTTGACTTTTCTGCTATCCAATTTTGTTTAGGTCATTAATGCCATTGTTAAATGTTTATCTAATCTGTTGTAATGGTTGTGCATAACGTTTAAATTGGTTTTCAATCAATCCATATCGTTTTTGCAATTTATTATAAAACAACAACTCGTATCTACAATTCTAATATACAGGGTGTTTCTAAAAGGTATGTCATAAATGTAACAGCGTAATCCTGGGACAAAAAAAGTGATTTGACAAAATTTACCTATATACAAAACGTACTCCTGCAGAGCTACAGTTATTTAAAGTTTCATTTTGATTTTCCTATATTTGGAATATTTAAGCCAAATCTAGAGATAATCGAATAAAATTTAGCATGAGAGTTTCTCTGTAGGATGCAAATAAGCAGTAAAATTTGTACTTACCTAACTTATTATTCAAGGGTACTTAACCTAAAAGAGCATTCCATTTTTGGCCAGAATTTTTTACTGGTATAAGTAGTCGAAATCTAACTTTATCACGTTGAAGTATGTTAAAAGCAAAAAAATGATTCTCTTGTTAAAGGTGTGAAAAGTTAACCATTTTCGATAAAAATCCATTTGAAATTTTCTTCTGTTTTCTTTAACATTTACATGTTTAATTTAGTTGGCTTAGAAAACAGTAACTATGGAAAATAAATCTTACTTGTTAGTGAACAAAAGACTTACGGCTTGTTGTCAAATTGTTCAAACAAGGTTTTGAAAGCACTTCGTTTTAGCTACTACTTAATTTGTTGAATATCGTAGATTTAGATCATATCAATAATGAATGACAACTATACGTTTGGTGAAATGGCAGATATGCATTTAGTGTTCGGAGAATGTCGTTCCAATGCAGCTGCAGCTAGAAGAAGATATGCGGAGCAATACCCTAACAGAAGACTTCCAGATCGGCGTACATTTATTGCTGTTGACAGACGTTTACGAGAACATGGTACATTGAAACCTAAGACCTCTGATTATGGAAGAAATAGGTATGTAAGGAATGTGGATCTCGAAGAAGATATTTTAAATATTGTCGAAGACAATCCACGCATTAGCACTAGAAAGGTAGCCTTTCAGTTACAAGCGTCACATAGTGTAGTATGGCGAACTATTCGAGAGCAGTTACTATATCCATTCCATGTACAAATTGTTCAAGCTTTGCAACCAGCTGATCTGAATTTGAGAGCAGCTTATGGTGAATGGTTGTTGCGACAAAATCGAAGGGACAATAATTTTTTCACAAAATACTTTTTACGGATGAAGCAATATTTACCCGTGATGGTGTGATGAATCATCATAACGAACATTTTTGGGCGGAAGATAATCCGAATGTAATAAAAGAAATGCGACATCAGCATAAGTTTTCAGTAAACGTATGGGCAGGAATATTGTGCGAAAATTTAATTGGACCATTTTTCTACCGAATCGTTTAAACGGCGAAAATTATTTAAATTTTCTTCAACAACAGCTTCCGGATTTATTAGAAGATGTTAACCTTAATACTCGGTCCCACATGTGGTTTATGCAAGATGGAGCTCCACCACATTTTAGCCGTGCAGTTAGGGAATGGCTTAGTGAAAACTTTCCAAGGCGCTGGATAGGACGAGGTGCTGATGCTCCGGTGGTGTGGCCTCCACGCTCGCCCGACTTTAATCCATTAGACTATTGTTTTTGGGGTTTCATGAAAGACGCTGTTTACAGTAATTCAATTACCAGTGAACTTCTGCTGAGGAGACGAATTCTTGAAGCAGCTAACGATTTTCGAAATCTTCCTCATATCTTTGAAAGCATTCGCTTTTCTTTAATGAAACGTGCTAGAAAATGCGTTGAAGTGGGTGGAGGACATTTTGAACATGTTTTATAATTTTTATTATTCGTTTCTCTTTTATTGTTGTTTTTTTATTTTGTAAATTTTATTTAAATCTAACTTAATAAATTCTTTAGGTTAATAGTTATTTTCTAAGCCAACTAAATTAAAAATGTAAACTTAAAAAAAACAGAAAAACTTCAAATCGATTTTTATCGAAAATTGTTAACTTTTCATATCTTTAACAAGAGAATCTTTTTTTTGCTTTTAACATACTTCAACGTGATAAAGTTAGATTTCGACTACTTATACCAGTAAAAAATTCTGGCCAAAATGGAATGCTCTTTTAGGTTAAGTACCCTTGAATAATAAGTTAGGTAAGTACAAATTTTACTGCTTATTTGCATCCTACAGAGAAACTCTCATGCTAAATTTTATTCGATTATCTCTAGATTTGGCTTAAATATTCCAAATATAGGAAAATCAAAATGAAACTTTAAATAACTGTAGCTCTGCAGGAGTACGTTTTTGTATATAGGTAAATTTTGTCAAATCACTTTTTTTTGTCCCAGGATTACGCTGTTACATTTATGACATACCTTTTAGAAACACCCTGTATAGGTGGGATTCAAAATTTTCTGGTGAAAGCTTAATTTCGTTCATTTCATAACAGAAATAAAAAAAAAATGCGCTATTCAAAATAGTATATGTAATCATTGTTTTTTGTAATAGTACTAAAATACCATTGTTTTTTATACTACTAAAACAATATAATATAAAACAAATACGTCAGAGGTATCATAAACGCCACCGCCCTCTTGTAAATGGTAGTTATAACAATTATTATCACTAACCATCATAAACACGGACTTCAATAATGCAAATATGCTATTGGTTTAGAGCAACATGGACTTATTTACAAATATTATATCGGTAAGTATAGAAACAGTACTTCTTTTCTTACAGGAGATGGGAATTCTAGCGTTCATGCAAAAATAATTGAAAGAGTTCCATACGAAAGGAAGGTTATTAAAATTGAGTGCGCAAATCACATGGTCCGTAATGTGACCACCAAATTCAAAAAATTTAGTACAAATCCTCTAGAATTCGGTAAGATATTACATAATAAAACTGGCTCTCTTTCAAGGCTAGAAAGATTGGTGAAAGGAATAAGAACTGCAATCAAAGTGTGTGGTGAAACTGGCGACTCGGATCAGTTGAGGAAAGATATTTTAAACGCACCATATCATGTATTTGGTCGACATTCGAATTGTAGGCAAGTTCCATTTGCTAATATCTATATAGTGTCCTAATTTTGTTTTCATTTTAGACAAACCTTTTGTACGCGTAAACAAAATGAGGAAGATGAAAAAATAAATTTATTATCAATTCCGCATTCTTACAAGCGATAAAACAAATTTTAGATTCCCTTGTGCACAAAGCAGATAGGTTGGCCTTTAATCAAACAACAAATCAAGCTGAAAGGTAAGTATTTGTGTGATTATTTGAATATGAATAAGTTAATAATGCTTTACTGAATGTTAGGTATATGAGTCTTGTAGCTAAGCGCACAAGCGGGAAAAAAAGTTAACTTTGGCATATAACGCTAGGGTTACGGCTGCTGCGTTATCACATTGTTCTGGTCCCAGTCGACATCTTAGCGCGTTAAAGACATGGACCGATAAACCAAGTGGCCCAACAATTACTAACGTACTGTTAAGAAGGGATCCTACACCGAAAGTTAAAAGGGTACTCTGATTATATATATATATATATAAACGATAAGTTTTTCGACATCTAGTGTCGACTCGTGAAAGCGTTCACGTACGTAAATTTTTATACCTGCCAACTGTTATGTTGGCTATAATTATTGAAGAATCGACTATGTAACTGCTTTACATACCTGTCGGCAAAGTTGCTAATATATATATATATATATATATATATATATATATATATATACTGTTAAATATTTGTTTAAAGGGACGCCAAAAGAAAACGTAATAGTACTGCAATGCACAGTAAAAAGCGCCATCGGCAATTCACAACAACAGGTCCGGATGTACATTATGGACCAGAAGCTGCCCGTCCAGATTTAGAAGATAGAGAATTCAAACAACTGTGTTCTGAATATGTGAGCAAAGTAACCACTCTCTCTGCGGAGGCCATCCTTACCATTGAAGAGAAAACGCGAGGACAATACAACAATATTGTATGGTATGAGGAAAGAAAGAACCGAATAACTGCGTCTAATTTTGGTGACATTATAAAAAGAAGAGATACAACTTCATACCATGGTGCATTAAAAAAATTGCTGTATCGAACAGAACTTTATAATGCTGCGGTACAATATGGACGAAATAATGAGGAAAAAGCCATAGAGAAGTATTCCAGGGAAAGCAGTAATCCCGTGTGGGCTGTTTTTAAGTCAGGCGTACCCATATTTAGGTGCTAGTCCCGATGGCTTGATGCAACATCAAAGACCTAATTTGAAGTATTAAATAAATGCGTCATATAAGTCTTCTACATTATTTATTGATAATGTATTAATGTATTAATTACTAAATACAAAATTTCAGGTTGAAAAGAAATCACTCTTATTATTTCCAAATTCAAGGGCAATTGAACATCACAAATAGGGAATACTGTGACTTAATTCTGTATTCAAATTGCGATTTCAATATAGAAAGAATTTACAAAAACGAAGCATTATGGAATGGTACCAAAATTAAAAAGATTTTTTTAGAATGCGTAGTTCCAGAGATAGTAGATGGTCGAATTCCTCGAGACAGAAGGCGAGAGACCTAATGTTCATTATAGATGCCCAAAATAAAAAAAAATGGATACGACATAGAAAATTATATATACCGGGTGTTGATTCGACCGCTCAGTAATAGGATTTTACATGTAAAATTTTACGTTGTAAAAGATTTCAAATTTATAGAAAATATGATTTTTGCTAATTTATAACAACCTTAATTGTTGATTTTCTTTTGCAACATACAATTTTTTGCAACATAGTTTAGCTGAATACTATTTTGGTGAGATAATTTTACATGTATGCAATTTCTAGCTCCCTTAATTGTTTTAAAACAAAAACAAAGTACAAAATTATCCATACAAACTTAACTATTTGTATCGATTTAATTCATAGTCTTTTGCAAAATACTATTTTAACTGAAAAACAAGCAATTACAGTCTTTAATTCTAAAGATTTTTGTATTGTTATATTTATGTTCAAAAACAATTGAAGGGTAGAAATTTGCATAAGTAAGTTTATGTAAAACTCTGTTGCCGAGTGGTCGATTAAGAAGAACCCATTATGTTTATACGTTGGTTTTTACATTGAACAGGTCAACGACGGAATTTTTAATTTATAAATTAATATTTTTTCTATTTTGGTTCGGTTAGAGAGCTTTTATAGAAATTTGAGTTCTTTTATAGAAATAGAACAATTTTTATTCCGAACGGTGGTAACACTGATAACGTCCAAGCTGTCATTACGTTTGGTGTGTATTAATTTAAATCATAATTAATGTTCAGTAGATTTATTTATCTACTTATTTTTATTTCCACCCATTTTTTTTTAATGGAACATATGATAAATGTATTATCTTCTACTACGAGGCTGGTTCAATAAATACACGTTCGAACGGTGGTACATGTAAGCGGTTTATTTACACTAAACAAAATTGCCATTACTACAAAGACATGCATCCCACTGCTTCACAAGACGCTGTATACCGGTGTGGTACCAGTCCATTGGCTGTTCTGCGGAACCATTTCAAAACTGCCTGCTTGACTTGAGCGTCCGACTGGAATCGCTGTCCCTTAAGTGCCTTCTTCAATGGTCCGAAGATCCGGGCTGTAAGGGGGGTGCTCTAAAATCTCCCACCTCATCCGCTCCATCTGTGATTTGATGATGTTAGCTGTATGCGGCCTTGGCAAATCCGCTGTCGATTGTCGCCCATCTGTGAACTTCCGACACCATTCCACGACTGTGGTTTTTGAAGGACACTCCACCATAAACATTTTGCATTCTCCCATAAATCTGAACTGGAGTGTTGCCTCAGCATGCAGAAACTGTATGACTGCTCGGTAATCGGTTTTGGACGCTCCAACTATAAGACCTGCCATAATGAAACGCGCACAACAACTGTCTCCTGTACGGAATATCACGAGGGATGTGTCACAATAGACAGCTATATAGCAACCACTGGCCTACGCAAATTTGTACGATTACAGCTCCACTAACAATCGTTTCACAGCGCTCGAACGTGTATTTATTGAACTAGCCTCGTATATAAAAATAAGTCGGGTTTTCCTTCCTGACGCTATAACTCCAGAACGCACGAACCGATTTCCACGGTTTTGCATTCGTTGGAAAGGTCTCGGGCTCCGTGAGGAAAAAATTCAGGAAAAATGTCAACCGGGAAAAGCGGGAAAATCTTTTTTCACATACAGCGCCATCTCTGATACATAGCATGTACTACAAACCAATATTTTAAGTAGATGGCGCCGGTGCGTCGCAATGACAATTAACAAGTCGTAACGCCAATCGCTTAGTGTTTGCGGGATAAATTTAGAAAATCATTGTTTTTCACATGGGCAGTTATACGTTGCGTGTTCACGAGTTGGGAAACCATCCGCTTTGTTTGTGTTAACGTCAGACCAAAAACAAAAATGTGGTTTACCAAAGTGCACTTCAATGAAACGGATAATTTGCGGACACGTATAACGCTTCGATTCAGTATTTACTTTGGATTCACTTTCATTTACTTAGAGAAGTTCAACTAAATAACACTTCATTTTTGTAATCGAAATTAATTCATTACTGTTGTGAAATGAAATAAAATTTTTCCTTTTCAAATATAAAACAAAAAAAATTTTTTTCTTCATCTTTTAATCACCAAACGAAATGTTACATAAAACGAAGCCATCTGGTGGCGAAACGGAGTTCGCCGGGTTTGCTAGTTAAACTTAAAGTAGTATTTAAACCAAAGTTTAATGAAAATATTACCACCTTAGCAATTACACTTCAAAATTCCCTAAATTTAAAAACTCGCGAAATTTTATTTTAAAATCAATCTGAAAAGCCCAAAATGGAAAAAATTGTATAAAGAATTCGTTTCAGAAGGCATTTTAGCGACTCGTCTTCTGAAACTAGTTCTTTAATATACTATTATTTGACTGTATTTATCGTAGTTTCCATATGTTTATTTAAATATATTATAATTCTAAAGTTTACATTTGTGCCTACTTTTTTATTACACATCTAATAAATAAGATGTTACAGTTATTCAACGTTTTCCAAACTAAAAATGTTAATACTAAATAAAATAATTAATTTCAATAAATACGATATCTTTAAATTCCCTTCAGTTTCTAAAATTCAATAGGACAGGAAAAAGTAGATTTGTTGATGCGTAAAATTGTCAGGTAAATTCCAGTAAGAGGACTAACAATCATGAGGAGGAGCTAAACACACAGTTAAGTAAAACTACTAGTTTTGCCATCTACCGCATTTCACTTGCCCCTAGAGCGTTGGCGAATGACCTTAAGTAAACTTACTTTAGTCCAAAGTCGCTTAGTTTAGGCGCTATGCGGCCTTGAAGTTAAAATTTTGAAATCGTTTTTTTATTATAAATTCAAAACAAGATTTGGTATAGTCAGCTAGTATTATCGGACAAATATTTTGAGAAAATTTCTAGGAAATACTAATACCAGAAGTGAATGAAACAGGTATGACCATTATAAAAATTACATAGTTTTTTTTTGCTGTCTGTAGTAGATACAAAATAATTTTTATTCGATAGAGAATTCAAAAACGATCCAATTATGTCTGTTATAAAATATTTATATTTTTAGTCATTTTCGAGATAAATGAAAAAAGCTTATGGTGTTGCGCTTGAAAAAAGTAATTCATATGATCTAGTCGCCTATGGTTTACATCATCAACAAGTGAGTTTCGAATGGCTAAATCTACTGCTCAGATAAAGACTACTGGTAAAAGAATAATCTTAGTAAAAGTTTATTGTTTAAACTTTTACTAAGCCTATTAGTTTACCTGTCTTTTTGAACAGTAGATTTAGCCATGCGAAATTCATTTGTTTATAAAAGACATCATAGGCGACTGGATTACTTTATGCTTTTTTTAAACTCATCACCATAAGTTTTTTTGTTTTTCTCGAAAACGAATAAAAATAAGAAAATTTTAGAAGAGGCATAATTTGATCGTTTTTGAATTCTCTATCGAATTTTGTGTCACTATTACAGACAGCAAAAAAGTTATTTTAATTTTCACAATGGTCATGTGTGTTTCATTCAAATTTTCTCAAAACATTTGTCCAATAATACTAGTTTAAAAACGATTTTAAAATTTTAACTTCAAGGCAGCATATAGCGCCTAAACTAAGCAACTCTGGACTAAGGTAAGTTTACTTAAATCTGCTTATTTTGGTCTAAGAAATACGTGGTAGGCGTGTAAAGACCTTTACAGACACCCTTTATAGAGGAGGTTGGGGTGAGATGGACAGTCAGGTTAAGTAGGCCACTGATATATATCTATATTCTAATCAAATTTCCCTCACTTATAGCATTAGTCGAGAGTCTCCGAAGAACGCCGAATGTGCCGCAGAGAAACTAACGTCCACCATCTGCAAATGTTGGATGGACAGTCGATCGAAATTTTTCGAAGGTCAAAGTTATTTTGTGTCTGTTGGTTTAAACAATTTTTCCGCATATTGCATTAAAAAGACTTAATTCACTAATACGTCGGTAAGTGGATACGTTACTTTAATTTATATTTGCGCATTATTTTTGATACGAAGTTGTGGAATAAAAGCGAAATATAACTAATAGTAAATATGGTGACGGTGGGGTTAACTGGACCAACTTGAAGTCAGGTTACTTGGACATGGTCCACTTAACCACACTAGACTTATAAATTGTTTAAAACATAGGTAATATTTATTTTAGGTTACAATGCCACGTATTCGTAAAAGAACCACTGAAAATCGGGCATTTTCTGAAGAAACTTTAAAATTAGCTATACATGAAGTGCTAGAGAATAAAATGCCAGCCCGTAAAGCTTCCAATATCTTTGTCATAACACGAACAACCCTTTTGATCCAAAGTGGAATCTAGTGGATTTGAAAATATACATTTTACGCCAAAGAAGGAGCATTTAAAAGTGTTTAAAACCGCTGAGGAGGAGGCATTAGCTAATTATCTTAAACAAGCATCTATGATGATTATGGTTTAACGCTTAAAGATACACGTAAATTAGCTTATGACTATGCCATTGCCAAGCAATATCATTTCAGAAAAGGTCTGGAAAATTGGAATAATGATAAAATGTCTGGCAAAGAATGGCTATTATTTTTTTTAAAGCGGTACAAGCTTTCACTAAGAACAGCAGAGCAGACCAGCTTAAGCCGCGCTACTAGCTTTAACCGCCATAATGTTGCAATATTTTACAACAATTTGAAAAAAGTATTAGATAACAATAAGTTTGAGCCTAGAATATTTATAATTTAGATGAAACAGGTTTGTTATTTGTTTATTTATATAAATACTTTGTCTAATGTCCGTATAAATTTTTTTAGGTTGTCTTACTGTTCACAAACCACCCAAGATTATAGCTGCAAAAGGTGCCAAAAAAGTGGGACAAGCAACATCCGCTGAACGGGAAGTTTAGTTACTTTGTACGCTATAATTGGGTGTACAGGTAGAACTATTCATCTCTACCTAGTTTTTCCAAGAAAAATTATAAAGCACATACGTTAAAAAATGCACCAGCGGGAAGTGAAGGAACTGTGACACCGACAGGTTGGATGCAGGGTGAATTATTTGAAAATGTATTAAAACATTTTGCTAAGTACGAACGGCCCAGCATAGAAAAACCTAAGTTAATTTTGCTGGACAACCACGAAAGCCACTTAAACATACAGGGGCTAAATTATGCCCAAAAAATGGACTAATTCTATTAACATTTCCTCCGCATTGTAGCCATAAGCTAAAACCTCTAGACTTATTGGTGTTCGGTCCTTTCAAAAAATATTATAACAATGCCTGCAACAGGTGGATGACAAATCATCCTGGTAGTGTTATAACTATATATGACAATGCTGATCTAGTAGGTGACGCTTTTTCAAAGGCATTTACAGTTCAAAATATAAATAATGGATTTGAAAAAGCTGGAATATGGCTATTTAATGATGCAATATTTCAGGAAAACGATTTCTTACCATCTTACGTCACAGACCGATCACTTGATGAAACAGTGATGTCAAATATATCTGTTGAAGATAATTTACCAATCAGATTATCTTCGAACATGTCTGCTGAGCCTCAGCCTCAGCCTGGATGCTCGTCTGGTCAAATTCATGGAACAACAATACAAGCAGCTCCTAACTCTTCACAAAGTGTCCAGATCGAGACTAAGAAATACGAAGGTAACAATCAAAGCAACATTATTCTCCCTGAAGCAATACGGCCATTTATAAAGGCACCACCCAGAAAACCGAAAGGAAATAATAGAAAAAAGGGCAAATCGATGGTGTTAACTAGCACTCCGATAAAAAAACTATAGGAACGAACAAATAAAACAAAAGAAACAAAAGACAAGACAGATATAAAAATTAATCCCAGAAGAAAAAAGACAGTTGTCCGCAAGGTATTAGAGTCATCGTCATCTGATGAAGAAGACGATCCTATTTATGATGACTCTTCTGAGTGGGAATAACCAATGGATTATGAAGTTATTCATAAGCACGTAAAAGATTATGGAAAGAGTGATTATTTTATAGTCAAGATACATGGGAAAAAATCTTCGAAGAATTACATTGCAGAAGTGACAAAAACAAATGCTGATGGTTACGATGTTGTTTTTTGAAAAAAGAGCAGCTGTCTAACCGTTTTAGATATACTGAAGAAGATCCGGGTTTTGTTTTATTTGAAGATATAGTGTGCGCTTTGCCTATTCCTTTTAAGTATTCACAGGGTAGATACGAAAATTCGTTTTATTTTAATGCCGATATTTCTAAATACAATATTCAATGATTTTAAATTTTAAGTTTTCTATTAACTGAAATGTTATTTTTCAAAATAAAATGTTATGTAAGTACGATAGTTTATGTCCACTTAACCCGACTGGTCAGGTTATATGGTCCACTTTTATAAATTTATACAAAACATCTTACAAAAAAAGTATGTCATCTTTTAAGTTGAAACACACAAACGTAATTTCTACAATACTTCTTAAATGGAGTGACAGAATTTCAATCGGCGAAACTACTTAGACTAAGAATTACAGCGTGTTTAAAAAAAAGTGTTCCACTTAACCCCAGGCTCCCCTATATGTCTTTCGTAGACCTTTTTTTTCTTCAAGGGTGAAATTGAACCTTGTACAGCTAAGCCATTCGAAAATTTGCAAAATTAGGAATCTTATGTTTTTTTATTCATGTTTTTACCTAATACGGTTCCGGAGTTATAAAAATGTAAAAATTACAGTATTTCGTATTGACAATGTAAAATTGCTTTAAAAAAAATTTTTTTAAAGAAAAATTTTATTACACATTATGCGACAGGGGCACAAAACGAACATTTTTCTTAAATAAACTTTTTCTTTATCGATTATAATTTAGAAATTATGGCGGTTTTAGTTTTCGATTAAAATTTTTTCGGAAAAGTATTCCGCTTATAAGTTTTTGAAAACACGCAAGGTCAAAAAAAAACTAAAACGGCCAAAAATGTTTATTTCTTTATCCGCGTAAGATTCTTTTTGAATTTTGAAAATCGGTGCGAAAATAAGCGAGTTGTGGTCAAATTACGGCTCAATTTGTTTGAAATTTTGTTGACTACTTTTAACATTTTTTTTAACCTCGAAGATGCCCTCGTACAAAAAAATCTAAATCGAAAAATAAAGACACATCTTTCGTAAACTTGAAACTTTTTTCGAAACGAAAATATCTCGATCCGTTTTAATGCGAGACGAATTTGAAAAAAGGTCGATTTTCGCATCGAATCTGTTCCTAGCAACGTGAACAGAGAACCGAGGTGATAAGAAAAATATAAGTTAAAATATTTCTCTGTAAATGGGTAACTGTTAGGAATAAACGCTATTATTATTATTATTATTATTCCAATCCAGTTTATTAAAAGTAAAAAAAACACTTACGAATAAGCGTGAATTTGTCCTACGCAATCTCCAACCCACATATTGTTACCAACAGCACAAACAGCGGTAGGCCTAAGTGGTAATGCCATACCATGATGTTGTAGCCAACCTCTATGTGAAGCTAACAACAAATCAACTCGAGAATTTGCACACATCAGCCACATTTCAGAACCGAACAATCCATCATCTGCAACAAAGCGTAATTTGAACTCTTCACAAACTTGTGATAATAATTACCCGTGATATGTGAAACTGGGGCACTAGCTGAAGCAGTTACTAGGGCAGAATGCTTAAGTGACACAACATCGCTTAAATGAATAAACTCCGGTGCGGTTGCAATAGAAACAATTTGACTCGCAGATGGACGGTCTTTCGGTTGCTGAGACCAGCATAACACCATCAGGTCCAAGCAGTAACTTGGATACAACGTTTCTCTGTAGGATAAGGGAGGTCTGCCACCTTCCAAAATACATTCTTTTACCGATTCGTGACCTTCAAAAGGTTGGTGCAAGGTTAATAACTCATACACAAACATTCCGAACGAAAAACAATCAACTTTTTCAGTATATTCTTCTTCGCCGTTGTATCTCATAATCTCTGGTGCCATAAATCCTTCGGTGCCCCCAAATCCTTTTGTACCTGACGGAAGCGTCAAACGACTTATACCTATATCAGAAATAAAGTATTAACTTTATAATTCGAATATCAGGCAACGTACCATAATCAGCAACTTTTATGTGGATAGGATGATCCGGGTGATCTACGAATGGTGGAGGCATTTCCCAAACCAACACATTTTCAGATTTTAAATCTCTGTAAATAATATGTTGTCGATGTAGGTATTCGATCGCCTTTGCTACCTACATAACCCAAAGAAATATTCGTTTTAACCCGTTAAAAGTAAAAGAAAATACTTGCCTGTAAAATAATCGCTTGTAATGCGTACGGTCCCACTTTCGCGCCAGATCTTCTATAATGTCTCAAAACTAAATCTAAGGCGCCCTGCGGTGCTAAGTCGAGCACTAATGCTAACGGGCTGTTGCAAACACCAACGAAGGGTACAATATTTGGATGACGTAACGCAAGTAAAATATTCAGTTCTTGTCTTGCTGTGCAATAAGCTTTGCAGGCATATTGTAACGGATCTCTATCCCACTTCCCTTGAGCTGCTTTATAGGCTATAATTGCAGACTGTCGCGCATTGGGTCCTGGATGTACTGGCTGAAGCATTTTCATAGCCACATCAATTACGATATTTGTACCACGGTTTTTACATGTTCCTTTAAATACAAAACCAAACGCACCTCTTCCCAACAAATGACCTTTCTTGATGTTTTCAGATTTTATTAAATACCTTTCACCAAGATCAAGAAATACCTAAACAATTAATATAAAAAACTTTAATTTTACTGTCCAATACGTACCACATCGGGAGCTATTAAAGACAGTGGAATATCGGAGTGGGTTGGGCAAGTTACACTTCTATTACCGTAAGCGGCCAAAATACATTCTTCCACCATCCAACTGTAATTTATTTGATTTAAACACTGATTAGTTTGATCTTCAACGTGGATATTTGGATGACCCTCTACTGAAGGCATTCGACTACTATTTGTCGAGTCAGGTCCCACTCCACTGTCGCATTCCGACGTATACGATTCTTGTGATTTCCTAATCCTACGTTGATTGTACGACGGTTCTTGAACGGTAGACACAAAATCCTAAAAAGGTCGTTCAAGGACATGTTCATAGCTATTTATTATACAAGTGTCTTATAATGCACATAGTTGCGAGACAGATGTTTAGCCACGAGAACTTTGCTCGAGCGACTTATTTGCTGATAAGACACGATTATAATACTATAATTTTATCCAACACCTCATTCCGTTAGAGTTCTTAATAAAAACTAGACAAAGCCAGCATGCTACGCATGCGGTTAGTCACAAAAATGAATTAGCTTCTAAACAGCAGACAGTCATGAACAATAATTAGCACTTACATTAACATTCATCAGTTGAGTAATCAATATGAATGCAGAGTATGTACTCCATGTGAATTCGTAAAATGAATCGAGAGTATTCGTGTGTGCGCTCGCAACGAATCGAGAGTAGGTGAGGACGCACAAACGACATAACATATTAATATAGAAGATATAGATGTAGTACGAATAGAAATTATTTATTAAAAAATATTTAGAACCGGATTTTTGGCTCGACCGCTTTAACGTAATTCAACAAAGTTTATTTAGGTGAGATTGAATTCTCTACAGTTAAACCATTCAAAAATTTGCAAAATTACGAATATTTAGATTTTTATTCGTGTTTTTACGTAATATGGTTCCGGAGTTATAAAAATTACAGTATTCGTATAACAATGTAAAATTGCTTGAAAAAAAATTTTTAAAAATGATAAATTTTATTAAACATTATGTGATAGGGTCATAAAAGGAACGTTTTTCTTAAATAATTTTTTTTATCTGTTATAATTTAGAAATTATGGCCGTTTTAGTTTTCGAATGAAATTTTGTCGGAAACGTTTTTCGCTTATAACTTTTGAAAACACGCGAGGTCTAACAAAACTGAAACGGCCAAAAATTTTATTTCTTTATCCGCGTATGATGCTTTTTGAATTTTGAAAATCGGTCCGTAAATAAGCGAGTTGTGGTCAACTTACGGCTCAATTTGTTTGAAATTTTTTTGACTATTTTAACATTTTTTTAACCTCGAAGATGCCCTCGTACAAAAAAATCTAAATCGAAAAATAAAGACACATCTTTCGTAAACTCGAAACTTTTTCGAAACGAAAATATCTTAAGCCGTTCTAATGTGAGACGAATTTGAAAAAAGGTTGATTTTCGTATAGATTTGAAAATGAATCGAGAGTAGGTGTGCGTTCACACTAACGACATAACATATTAATATAGATTATCAAACCCAAAAAATTTTATACGTTAGTTGTCTATGATTTCGTTGCCATGTTGTTGTGTTTTGCTTTGTTCGTTCGTTGACAGCAAATTATTATTTGAGAAAATTTTGTTAAAAACTGTTCCGGTAATTGTAATGTTGATGGAAATGAGAAAAAAAGTTCTCTTCCTGAAAAATTCAATAACTGGAAACAGGAAAACGATGTTTGTGGAGAAAGCGAAGGCTTCTTTAACGCCAAAATCAAAGCTTCATATTTCACAATATGGCAAGTTAATCGCTTTTTTGAAAAACGAATAAAAAAATTACAAGTTCAAGAAAGAGATCATATTCAACAGTTTCCAGCAGAAGCACATAATAAAAAGTATTTGATGATGAAGGTAAGTGGAATTTGTTATTTGAGAATCAAATTTAATTTTTTACATTAAAAACAATATAATTATTGATTCATAAAACCACAAGTGACGTCATAATAAAGATGTGTTGGATAAAATATAAACATTACATTTACCTCAAACAAGTGCTTGTGTGGGTAATCTAACTGATCTCCATGTGGATCTATGTCGGAAATTGCAGCTAAACATTTTGGACACGGAACAAGTCTTGTAATTAAAAACTTTCCTTCAGACGTATGGACAAATCTAGTCCCTAAAGTAGGGTACCAATCTTCTAATAAAATATCGATATGATCAACAGCAAGAGCCAAGAGTTGGGCAGTCGATTCAGTTGTACATTCTACTATTAAATCTTTAGTAAGTTTAACTTTATCCCCAATACTCGAATCTTGTGGCAACGGTTTAATCACCAAGGAATCCACTGGAAAATGAATTTCTAGAATCGAAGTGTTATGAAAATCAACGTCACACCAGATCCCATCTTGTTTTAATTTAAATCTGCAACAACTCCAAGTGTATCAAATTTCCTTTTGCAAAAACATTACACTCACTTTAATTGTCGATAATAAGATCCAGAAGTGTTCAAAATTTCTCTAATCCTAAATAAAGTGATGTCGCCGTATTTTAATTGCAACCCAGTTTGCCACAAAACCCACTCCGCCTTCAACTCTAATAATTTGGCGAGTTCGACGTCTTGAGCTACGTCTTTTGGTAAAATAAAAAACGACCGAATTATGTCAACTATTGCATCGTCTGCTAAGATTCGTGATATCAATCTAGACCAAAATCCGGAAGGGAAATACGA
Source organism: Abscondita cerata (assembly GCA_030710515.1). Classification (NCBI taxonomy): domain Eukaryota; kingdom Metazoa; phylum Arthropoda; class Insecta; order Coleoptera; family Lampyridae; genus Abscondita; species Abscondita cerata. The sequence goes on along the minus strand of JALBCR010002284.1, from coordinate 285,054 downwards.
CATCAGCAAAAGTCTGGTTATCGATTTTCCCGAGGAGTAGTTAGCTACTTGATAATGGAGGTTAGTTACTTCAGGTTCATCTAAAAGTAATTAATGTTAAATGGGTCTAGTAAAGCAGATTCAAGTACCAGGTGTTCCGTGGGAAGTCGAAGGCATCGTCATCGTAAACTTTCCTTTGTTGTTGCAATCTTTATACAAGACGGATTTTGGAGAAACAATAATTTTCTTATTTCTTACAGCCCACCCTCTCGATCGTAGTGGTACTTTAACCTTAACAATCGAATAGTGCAAGCTTGGATGAATTTGAGCTAAATGCGTATCTTCCTCAGACGGAAGTAGAGATGGTATCAACAAAGTTCGCGAGTCCCAAGTTAACGCCACTTCGAACTTATTCAATAAGTTTACAATATAATCTTTGGTATCAATAGATCCAATATTGTTTGCTTTAAAGATGTGTTTTAGATCGTCCAACTTCATAATGCCGGTTCTAGCGAAGGGATTTATTTCTCTTATTGTTACCACGTGAGCCAACATATCGCATAACCATTGCGGATCCAAAAAATATAAATCTTTTAAAGTTGCATCATCGTAATGTAAAAGAACACCTACAATATAATGTCAATTGCCGCTTAATTAAAAAAAATACTTACCGTTGTCGTGTAAAAACAAAGTAGCTTGATGAAGTTCCGCCCAATCTCTAAAAGCTCTGTTACATCGTAACTGCATCTCAGTTGTGACAATGGTGCGATACTGTTCGGCAGTCAACACTGGATCGAGATTATTTACTCTGCGTTCCAAAGCAATGTGATTGACTACATCCTCTAAAGCTAAGTAAGTAGCGGGAACTTTCTGTTCCAACAACAGTTCTTTACTACCTGTGGGCATTTCTCCTTGTAAAAGAAATAAAATATGAGTTTAATACTCACCAGGAGGTCTTAAACTGAATACAGTATCATAAATTAAATTGCACAACAACTTTAGATTATGCCTGGTTTTGCAACTAATTTCAATTGTATCTAGAACTCGAGGTAATCCACACTTTTCAGCATCAACGATATTGATGAATTTGTCACGTATCAATTGTTGGTATTCTTCCGAGATGCTAGAATTAGTATCTTGGACGACGTCGTAATGAGTACCAACGATTATGACAGGAGAATTAGGTGCTCTTGCTTGTATGTTAACCAACCACTGAGATATTTCGTTAACACCTCTATGACCATCTACTATCTTCCAAACAACCAGATACAAACTTCGTTTAGACAGAAAATATTGATGTGTAGCGTAGTATCTGCAATACAAATATAAACATTTCATTCCTTTAACGATTAGCAGTTTTACTCTTTTTGGCCACCAAAATCCCAAGTTCTGAATATTACGGGACCGTGGACAGACTGATTTCGAATCTTTTTCTCATACACCCAATCGCCAATATCTACTCCAACAGTTGACATGTTTGTACCGCGAGATGTTTTTACATTTATGTTCTTATTTCCCATTCGTTTTGCCCAGTGCTAAAAGTATTAAGTAAAGCGTCAAGATAATATACTAATTAAAGTAACACAACGAAAATGACAAATTTTGTCTACGATCGACCTCTGGTAAGTACAAACGTTTTATTATAAAAATAAAAGACTTGTGAACTACTTTTTAATTACCTACACGTGAAAAACTCCCAGAGGAAGACTTCTGACATTGGAGGATAACCTTGTTTCAAAATTTGTCACATTTCATTTTTTCAGTCATTGGTTAACATAAATTTTTTTAAAGCTCTTGATGAGATCTTTTCAAACCTTAAAGAAAATATGCTATGTTCTATTTACAAAAAATGTAAGTTTATGCTGCCACGACAGTAACTGTACTAAAAGTTACATATTTTTTATTAACTGAGTTATCGTCCGATGTCAGAAGTTTGCGCCACCCTGTATATGAGGTAGAAACAAGGGCACAAACTAAGAAAACCATGCACAAAGAACGAATAAGAACGCAAAAAAGTGGAAGATTAGAATATTGAAACCAAAATAGCGCTAGGCGTGACATATTGCGAAGATGGTGTTGCAAAAAGAAGTTAACGACAATTTTGAATTAAAAACGTAACATAAAGGAGTTACTGCACCGTACATCAGTGGGAGAGGGTAGGTCGCGAGATGATTTGTCATCGTGAAGTAGTAAACGGTTTCAAAATCGTCAATAACAATCGATAAATTCAAAGTCGGGAGGGCGCCGAACAAGGTCACGGCGTTAAAGAGCTTCAGCCCTTGTTCACTAAAGGCCTACCAACGGAGTACTTTTCAGTTAAGGGAGCAAACGATTGAATTTACTTTAATTCACTGTCAACAGATACCACTTGCGTCAATTGATCCTGATTTCAAAGAGGTGGCACATGCATGCAAAAAATGCCACTTAAATGAGGTGCTGCACTAGTGGAAACCAATTTTGGTAACATGGAGGTTCATTCAAATAGAGGAAGCCACTTGTTCCAGAATAAATACAACGTTTTGATTGTATTATAGTTGAAGGTCGAAATAAATAAATACGGTTTGAAAGTAAAAACTACTTATACTCAGTATACTATTGGCGCGGAGTAATAAACCATAGTCATTAATTATCGAATCTCCCGTATTGCAGTGGCGTAGGTACATTCATGAAATTTAAAACTTGGACACCACAATTTCTGTAAATTAAATCAATAAACTAAACATGGTTATTTGGGTTGACTGATTATTACTTATTTTTAAATAAATCTAACCTACTAATTATTGTAAGTTATTAAAAAGAAATCATTAAACTCTCTATTCATAATATTTAGTCTTTACAAAATGTATATTTTATGACGTTTCATTTTTCTGTAGTTAATATAAAAGTGAAAATAAAAACTAAGGCAATTCTTATTGTCAACGTATATATTTAGTTTTTTGACAAGAATTTATTACATAATTATAATTAAGATACCAAGTTATAGTTTAAAATTAAATGAAAACTTTTTTTAAATAAAGGTATTACTATATAAATAAATATAAGAAATCAATAATGGGTGTGACCTCCATTATTATTGATACATTCTTGGAGGCGTCTGCTCATTGACGCTATCAAGGTATCAATATAATTAATATTAATCGTTTCCCATGCGGTATCAATGGCTGCAATTAGTGCATTACGGTTTACTGGTATAAAATTTGGCCCTTGTTGTCTTCGGATAACAGCAAGTATTCGAGCCCAAACATTTTCGATAATGTTAAAATCTGGGCTTTTGCTGGCCAGGGTAACAGCTCCAAGTTATTTTCTCGTATCCAATTGCGCACAACCCGCGAAGTATGAATAGGGCGTTGTCCTTTAACAACAAAATACATTATGAAAATGTTAATTCAACAGATCCCGAACTATTTTTGGAGAAAGTATAGTGAAATAAGAATACTTACTTGTTGGAAAATATAATCTTCGTCTGGATAAAACACTTCGACTGAAGGTTTCATAATAGTTTCCAAAATATCTAAATACGCAGCAGAATCAAGACGTCCATCGATAGCCCAACAAACTCCTGGACCCCGCGCGCTAACCCAACCCCACACATTCACAGAAAAATAACCACTTCGTTTTTTAGGACATATGTGATTATTTTCGTAACGAGTTCCTTCCATTCTAAAAACTTTTAGTGGTCCATCGTTGCGGCTATTGAACGTTTTTTCGTCGCTAAAAATCACTCGATTCCAAAATTCGTTCACATATCGCCTTGCAAATTCCAGACGACGTCTCATATTTTCGTCACTGAGAACTTCTTTCGCAGCAGCATTATACTTCTTTATTCCCATCTCCTTTAATCTTTTTGTGCAGTTATACGGCATCCGGGAAAATGTGTATCTGCTATAGCCCTGAGTATGTAGCAAATGGTTGTTCTGTTACGTAATGAAACAACTCGAGATCTTGAGCACGTGTAGATACTTTAGGTCTACCACTTCCGATGGCTCTTTCCAAAGTGTGTTCAAGATTCCATTTTACTCGGTAATGCCCTACGGTGCTTTTTGGTATATCTAACATACGTGAAATTTCACGCACGCTACGGCCCGCCGCTAATTCCGAAACAATCCGCGCTTTCAAATCAGCACCGAGATGAGGTGGCATTTTCACAACACTTGAAATTTTAAACTAAAATGGAATTTACATTTCTTACTTTATTTATTGGTTCACACTACCCTTCTCAAACAGTAGGTAATTGTTTATTTATTACATACTTCTAATGACCAATGTAACAACCCTTAGAGCAATATGACTCAAAGGAAGTAAATTAAACAAGCAAGGATATTCTATTGTTATTGAAACTTATTCATAAAGTAAAAGCCATTTCCTTATAATGCTAATGGACAGGATTTTCTTTTAAGTATTAAGATTACAATAGAGGACTTATAAACTTTCGAAAATATCTAATTATAAATATTTACACTGCAATTGCGCTTTTTCCTTAATAATTTCTTAGCAATAACATATACGTTCTTGGTTTTAAGTTGTCATAAATTTGATATGATATAAATTTGTGTTTCTAATATTACATCACAAACTAATCTTTATTCGCCAAAAAATTGTTGCTTAAGTTGTAAAGCTTCGTACACACCTGAACAACAAACCGAGCAACAAACATAACAACGAACCGAAAGTCAAACAGAACGACAAACGATCTTTTATGATTTCCACAATCCGAACAACAAACGGAACGTTTGTGCTGTTCCCATAATTATTTTCAGTAGTTTTCAGTTCATATATATTTATTATTGAGAAGAGAAAATTGCGAAAAACAAGAAGATAGTGCCATAGTGCCAACCAAATTTTTACGCACAAAGAAGAGTAAAAAATTATAATTTACTTCGCTTTTTTTCTTGCATTCTTAAATACTGATTAATTTAAAACATTTTTCTTCTGTCAACTCCATAATATTACCTAAAACACAACAAACCCACAAAAGGGAGGACAAAAATAAATAATTTAATTCTCCCGCATAAGTTTGTTCGCCGTTTTGTTTAGATTCGTCCAAACCTGCAAACGCATTCGCGCGCATTTTCTTTGATGTCGGAGAAAAAACCGACAAGTTGCGCGAACGCCGCAAACCGTTCGTGGAACAATCAGGACTTGCGAATCTGTTCTAAAATTCGTACGTAGCACCGTCCAAATTAATGTTCGGTTCGTTGTTCTGTTTGTTCCTCGGTTTGTTGTTCAGGTGTGTACGAAGCTTTACAATAAGCATATTAATATGAACTATATCTTATGAAAGGAGAGTTATGTAACTATAATTAACGACTTAACGTTACGTTAGTAGATTCCATTTACTATTTACACATATTTTCTTGGAACATTCGATAATTAACTATCGGGATATGATGACCCTATACTTCGCAGGTTGTGCGCAACTGGATACAAGCAAATAACTTGGAGCTGTTACCCTGGCCAGCAAAAGCCCAGATTTTAACATTATCGAAAATGTTTGGGCTCGAATACTTGCTGTTATCCGAAGACAACAAGGGCCAAATTTTATACCAGTAAACCGTAATGCACTAATTGCAGCCATTGATACCGCATGGGAAACGATTAATATTAATTATATTGATACCTTGATAGCGTCAATGAGCAGACGCCTCCAAGAATGTATCAATAATAATGGAGGTCACACCCATTATTGATTTCTTATATTTATTTATATAGTAATACCTTTATTTAAAAAAAAGTTTTCATTTAATTTTAAACTATAACTTGGTATCTTAATTATAATTATGTAATAAATTCTTGTCAAAAAACTAAATATATACGTTGACAATAAGAATTGCCTTAGTTTTTATTTTCACTTTTTATATTAACTACAGAAAAAAATGAAACGTCATAAAATATACATTTTGTAAGGACTAAATATTATGAATAGAGAGTTTAATGATTTTTTTTTAATAACTTACAATAATTAGTAGGTTAGATTTATTTAAAAATAAGTAATAATCAGTCAACCCAAATAACCATGTTTAGTTTTCTGATTTAATTTAAAAGTTAAAAATTTATTCATTCGCGGTACTCATACGTGTGTTATACACTCAACTAAAATCAGCGAGAACCGATCATCGACTCACTTAAGAGTCTTCGGTACCGTCCAATTCCCATGTAAAATTCCTATGCAACGAGCGCCACTCAGTTTTGTAATAAAAATAATTTTGGATTTCACTATCATAAACATCTGTTTGTTACACAACTTTGGTCAGATCCTTTTTTTCCTTAAAATATCCTGATTTGGTATAATTACGTTTTGAAAATAAGGCTGTTTTCCCCAATTTATGAATTGATCTCGAATTAGAAAAGCTTCCGCACAAAGTAGGAGAGAACATTGTAGAATGTGAAAAATCGTATTTCAGAATATTTCAATTGCATATAAGGGTGTTATTCTGGCGCTTCAGAAACATGTAATTTGTCCCTGTAAAATAGCGCCACGAAACGGTAAAAGCAAATCACAATAAGACAGCGAACATTTATTTTATTTCAAGGTAAAGTCGATAAACTGGCACGATTTGCAACCATGCAAGATAAGGAAATGGGACAATATTAAACGAAAACAATTTTTTCTTGTATTATTTTACAGAAAAAATTCCAACAAGGTTACAATGGAGCAAATAAAACTAACAAGTCCACGGATGTAAGCCCTAGGTAGGTAAAAGAAAATATGAGATGGTTTGTCGGCATAGAAAATGTGTTGATAACAACAGCCCAAAACCGAAGAACATGAAAAATATTAAGTTGGTCTACATTCAAAAATGATGGACGCAAAACGCCGTATCACAGGCTAGTAGTGAAAAAATATTACTGCAATAAGTAAAGACTCTTAATTCTCTAAATTTAAATTCGGTAAATTGTAGCGACGAGTCATTAACTTGGGATTTACTGTTAAGATTAGGTCCACCAGATATTACACCACTAAACAACTCAATAAAAATTTCTTACCTCAACCGGTTTTTTCCTAGAAATTCCTTCCTGCCGTAACTGTTCCAAAAGACTAGTTTTTCCAATTCCCTGAACTCCAACTATCATTAACTTCATTCGGGCGTATGGTTTCGCGTCTTCGAGTACTGATTTCAAGTATCCAATGATATCCATCGTTTTGTATTTTTTGCTTTCGATCATTGATTTTAAAGGTTCTTGTAGAGAACAACCGCGAGTGTTCAAATTCCAAAGCCTTGATAACAAACCCATTTGAGGAGGAAGTTCAGTTATGCCTGCAAATTTTAATTTAATACCGTTATAATACTCTAAAAATTTTGTGCGTACCCGTATTCCCACTGATATTCAAAACCGATAAATTCGTTAATTCGTAAATGTTCAAAGGTATCTCTTTCAATTTATTATTAGTCACATCGAGCATTGATATGTTCGGAAACATGAGTCGAGCTTTTGCCGAAATCGCATTCTAAAATCAACACTTGCTTCATTTAGTATGACAAGACTTTAAGAAAGAAACATACACGCTCCACATCTTCTTCATCGCCAGTACTATCACCATCATCATCCGTTGCCAACTGTATTCGAGTTAAGTGGTTATCGGCTAGTATTAATGTACGTAAATTATCCAAACGTAAGTGTCTTCTATGAGAGCAAACAGATTGAAGAACCATATTTCGTACAGATTGTCCAGATTGCCTGTGAACTAGAACAATTTTAGAATCACAATTGACTTAAATTGGTAACTTACTGTTTATCGGAGGTAACTTATCTTTAGAGTTATTTACACCATAACATGCAAGATTGGCAAGTTCCATAGTGTCGTGAGCTTCTACTTGTGGCAAGCTTGGCCAACAAGTAATTTGGTTGTGACTTAAATCCAATTGCTTCAACGAACTTGGGTAACTCGTAATATGTGACATTGATCTTAGAGAATTAAAAGACATATTCAGTCTAGTAAGATTAACGGCTAAACATGGAAGCACTCTGGAACACTTGCAAATAAATTGTGAGCAAGATTAAGAGCAAAGAGCTGAGAAGCTTTTTCCATAACTGACTCATCGTTATGCAGTATTTGTTCGGTTACTTCGACGTTTTTACTCCAAATATGATGCTTAACTAAATCTATTTGTCTAAAAATGTAACTTATAAAGTTATAAACGAAAAAATACAGTAATTATACCTAAGGGACCTATCCTTTTTTCGGTAACGTATTGTCGGGGCAAACTCATCGGCATCACTCTCAATATCTGAATGTATATCAGCTTCCATATCAACTTCTGCATAACTAGACAACTGACTATCACTAGAACTAACGCTCATTCTATCATACTCTTCTTTGGGATTCTGAAAGACTATTTTTAGAAAAAAAATTTAAGACAAATTGTGCTACATACATCACAAGGGTTACATGGAAGTTCTTTCAAAAGATTAAATGCGCAATTTAATTCTTTTAATTTAGGAGCGTGCCACATATTGAAAGGCAAATGTTGGAGTTTATTGTTTGACGCAACTAATGAAACTAAAGCAGGCAGTTTAAAAATCGCGTCCGGTATGTGATCCAATCTATTATCTTGTAAATACAGCTCTTCCAAAACAGGACAACCGTATACTAAATCGTCTTTGCTAGTCTTTTTACTCCTATTGTTTTTCTTTGTAGGCGATTCTACAGGTAAAGGTAATTTTTCAATTTTATTTTGTGCAACATTTAAATATTTTAAACTGTGCAATTGAAAAACTGCTAAAGGTAATGAAGTTAAGCTATTATTTGATATATCTAAGCGAGTGATCGCATACAACGCGATATCGTAACTACGTGGATTCTGCTTCAGTTTTTGATTCAAATGTAAAGCAGCATCCGTAAGCCATTGTGGTCTTATTTGCGATAGATGACAACGCAAATTGTGCCAATTAATCATTGTAGGTGTATTTGGAAACAAAGAACTATACGTAAGATGAGTAACATTTGCAAATATTGAGAATTGAGGAGAATTTATGCTTTCTGTCATGGCTTTTTTGTTTATTTTGTACTCTGGGTCGGGATGCGCCTGAGAAAAAATTTATGTATAAAACGTAATCAAACGAATAATCAATTACTTTAACCGACAGTAATTTTGCAATAAGAGTCTCGTCTTTATTTTGAACTGTCAGCGCAATAGCTCTGCACTCGTCATCTCTGGCTCCATATTTCAAAAGTAAATCTACTAAAGGTACGTCTCGATTTCGGCATGCTTCCACTAATGCTGTCGATTGACTGTAATTGAGTTCTTCGGCAGAGCAACAAGTTAGACTCTACAAGCACAATTTAAGCAGAGACCGTAAAAATCAAATTTAACAACGAACGTTATAGAACGTGTCCATTAAATCATCGTTTACGTCTTGATAACTTCTAATCACCATGTTAGGACTAGCACCGACATTCAGTAAAGCCAGAGTAATATCGTAATGTTTTCCCCTAACGGCAGCATGCAACGCAGTCTCGGTGTTATTATTACAGTACATATCGATTTTCAATGGACATATCATTGATGAATTTACATCTGACTAGAAAAATACAATCAAAATGCCACATTAATTTTAACAAACATGAATTAACCTACATCCGAACTTCTATCAAACGAGTTTTCTTTGGATAAGTTAAGTTTAGTCATTATTGATTGTATTCCGTCAGATATTCGACGTCCGGTGGGACTTAAAATTTTCACTTCAGTGCTGGGAGTCGTTTCTTCCTCGTCCTGGTAAAGATTGTTTTATAATCCATCATAACAAAAATATAAATACTCACAGTTTTAATTCGTGTAGCTTTAACTCGAAATTTTAGAATTAGGTCCAATAACTTTTTATTTCCCAACAAACACGCTACATATAAAATGCTTTGACCGGTTGCGTCCCTTTCGTTAATATCGAACGGCATAAAATATTCCCACTGATCTTGAGAATCCCTAGTAAATATTTATTAGCAATAAACGCTGTCCTAATGAACTCAATTTAGTTTTAAAAAAATTAAGCGTAAATTAAATGAACGGTGACAAAGTGTAACAATTAAATAGAAAGGATATCGGGAAAACAGGGCGTCCGTTGCAAATAAAAAAAAATAGGGAACGGAAGCTGAGTTTGCACTACCAAATTGTTACTACAAACTTATACCGTGGGATTATTATTTATATACACTTTTTCAAATATAGAAATCATCATTTTAACTGTAAATGTTAAATTTACTTATTCGTATAATTACCCTACATTTTATAAATAAGATGATTTCATATAAAATAATTTTAATGCCTAATTTTTTCGACGAAATGGAAGTAGTAGTGCTTTTTAATTAAGCAAAAAAATTAATTTTGTTTCTTCATACCGACCAATCCTTTTTCCGGTTTTGCATCTTCAGTTGGCTAAATAATTATCCCTATATTGATAGTTAATTTTTAATTTTTTTACAATAACTTTGGAAAAACTTGTATTTATTTAATGGAAAATGTATCCCGTAAGTAGGGAACTTACGGGAAGTGGGTGACAGAATTATCTGAAGAAAACAGAAAATGTTCTTGTCCTAGGATCTATTTTGAGAATTACAACAAAAAATTCACAAGTCTTTTCTCTAATTTTCTCAAGAACAATTGAAGCAATTCACAAGAGAACTTTTTTACTCAAGAAATTTTACATTTAAGATTTTACTGTAAAATATCGTAATTAGGGAGCCTATGGAAATTTTCAGTTTTCAAAATAAGAAAAAAACACCACGTATACTTTTTAAACCAGATCCATTCATGAAAGTACTCCCTGTATATTTTAAAATTTAAAATTCGCTCTTGATCATTTAACTGTTTAGTCGGCGACAATTGTGCACGTTAAACACTTTTTTTATTTTATTATAGATTTACGATTCATTCCTTATTGTTCAATATAAATACATGATGTTTGTAAAGGAAATAATAATGATTAATCGTAAATGTCGATAAAATTTAGCAGTCAACTAAACAAAATATCTTATGCCAGATTATTAGCCGCAATCTATTGTATTTGCCAAAATTCGTAAAGTTTCAAAAACTGTTCTCTAAAAAATAAATTGTCATAATTTCACGCCAGGAACACGCACTAGAATTTAGAGACTCCTTGTATCACCCATATCTGATTGATCCACGCTTAACTAAATATTTCCGTCCACGAACAGGATAAGAACCTAAACCTGTTTTTTTCGTAAACGTAAAAATTGTAGATATTTTAACTGAAAGTATTACGATTGAGCATTAACGTATATTTAAAAAACAACCCATGACATTAAATAGATATTAAAACAGGACACAATTAAATTCTAATACACAACTACTGAAAACATGGTAACACAAAATATTACATTACACATACTAACACCCCCCCCCGTTAATCGTAACATTTTGTAACAAATTCAAGCTTCTAAAACATAATTTGGGTTTAGCAACAGTTCTAGTAAAAGCATCTATCTGCTAAGCTAACATACTTTCGGTTGAAACATACTAAATTTTAACATTTTCTTCGCTTCTGGTAAATCAACTAAGCACCATCTTCAAAAGAATCTATTTCTTCTTGCATGGCTTTAATCCATTTATGTTTATCCTGCCTATTCATTATTTCTTGAGCTGACACAAGGTCTTCAACACTTTCAAGATCCTTACACTCCGTTTTGTATAAAATATACTTCCCATTTTATGCGGGTATTGTCTTACTGGTTCAATTCCGGTTGTTTCCTGTAGTGATGATGACCAATTACCTTCAGAAGGTAAATGTAATTCAATTTTGGTTTCCTGTAGTTCATCAAAATTGGGCAAATCCAGTCTCCAGTTTATCACTTTTAACATCCCACATCTTATTCTCCATAAAAATAACATCTCTTCCATTAATAATTTTCATAGTTTCTTTGTCTAACAATCTAAATCCCTTTGAATCCTCAGAATATCCTATAAAATAACATTTTTTGCTTTTACTTTCCCACTTATTTCTATTTTCTTTGGATACATGTACAGGGTGTCCTGTTTTCGACACTTTTGCAGGGTATCTCCGTTATTATTGCAGTTCGAGTTTTGGGGTTTTCGCGAACCTGTGTCACTTTTTTGTAAAACAAACGATGGCGCAGACAGATTTATCATCGCCCTCTTCGTTTTGAAATACAGAGTGAAGTTGAAAAGTGTGCATTTTCAGACACTCTCTGTAATTCAGGTATCTGATAAGTTATCGACTAGGTAAAAACGGAATCTTACACATTTCTTTATGCAGAATCCAGTGTCTGCTTAGTTTTTTCTAATTGTCCCCATTTTTAAGAAAGTTACCAAAGTTAGGATTTTTAAACAGGGCACCCTGTATGTCAATTTGTATTTACATTCCACTCATCTTTCCAGATGTGTATAATAGTCACACTTTGTTCCCAATCGAAGGTTAGAATCTCCTTTTTTTTAAATAAGCCTAGAAACCAATAACTGGTAAAAACCAATAACGCGTATATATATATTTATAGGTGCCAATTTTGCATTAGGGAAAATGGCAACCATTTTGAACAACACCTACAAATATATATACGCGTTATTGGTTATTGGTTTTTACTATAAGTTTAATAAAAATCAATTTGTTTGGCTTTTAGTTTCTAGGCTTATTTAAAAAAAGGAGATTCTAACCTTCGATTGGGAACAAAGTGCCGACTATTATACATTTCTGGAAAGCTCTTAATGAGTGGAATGTAAATACAAATTGACATTTAAAAAATCCTAACTTTGGTAACTTTCTCAAAAATGGGGACACCTAGAAAAAAACTAAGCACGTCACTGATTCTGCATAAAAATGTGCAAGATTCCGTTTTTACCTAGTCGATAACTTATCAGATACCTGAATTACAGAGGGTGTCTGAAAATGCACACTTTCCAATTTCACTCTGTATTTCAAAACCGAAGACGGCCATAATAATGCTGTCTGCGCTATCGTTTGTTTGAGTCATATATTTGACAATTATCTTTTGGAAACACAACAGTCCATTTGTTATCGGTCATCTGAGATAACAGATAATAAATTTGTCGATAACCCTAATACATAAATAACATTTTTAATGTTTGTAATGGCATTATCTACTAATTATCACCTGTACCACTAGTCCTAAGCGACAATTTATTTGCGCAAATAATTTCAATACCAGTCTTGTTGTTATTGAAACCGCTAATGCAGTCCTTAGTTTTAGTCATATGACTTGTAGCTACCGAGTCAATATACCATGTTCTTGCATTATCCGCACTACCTCCCAAAGCAGTCACTTTGCTTGTTCACAGTTTGAGTATTGTTTGCCAACACCACGTTTTACAGTTACCTTTAAAGTGACCCTTTTGCCACATCTGTAACACGCATAATTTGTTTTATCTTCTTTTTGTAATTTACTTGTTTTCCTTTCATTAATAATGATTTCTCACTCGTCAAATCCACTTTTAAAACTCTCTTGTAAAGTTTTCCTTTTACCAAATCTTTCCAAAGCCATTAGGTAGACCACTTAACAAAATTACTGCCAAGACATTCATCTTCAATTGGATAACTTATATATCCTAACTGCTGAGCTCATGACATTGCTTTACTCACATAAGCAAGCATCCATTGATTCAAATTGTTCCAACTTTAATGCAAACAAGGATTTCAACAAACCTAGTCTCCTTGTTAGACCCTTTCGCGCATACGCTTTTTATAACTTATCCCACAATTGCCTGGCTGTTGTCACATTTACACAATGCGGATAGCAACAACTTTCAACCATTAGATTAATACATGCCTTACACATTTTATCTAATTCAGCATCTACCATTTTTGAAGTATTATCTTCATTTTTTCCCACTTCCACAACTTGTCTAGGGTCAACTGCATTTCCATGGCAAATTTCCAATTTTGGTAATTTTCCATTCCCACCAACTTGCCAAAAGTAGGTGTACTTAAACTAATAATTACACTTTCCTTGCTCGTAGCCATAATTTGTGAAATTTTATGTTCACGTGCAATACTTAAACCACAAAGCCGTTGTAACACTCAAATTATTTTTTTTTTGCGTTAATGGTTACTACACAATCGCAATTACCGTATCTCCAGGGCCCATAACCTGTAGATATTTTAACTGAAAGTATTAGATTGAACAGTAATATGTAAAACATTAACGTATATTTAACACATGACATTAAGTGGGGCATCAGAAAATGTCAAACTCGTAACATCTATGGATGGCGTTAGTATCGCATTATAGTTCCTAAATTAATAAATTTTTATAAAAAAGTATAGACATCCACCAGTATCGGTAATTTCGTAATTTCTCTAACAGAAGGCGCTGTCTTCAATAAGGTGTTTTACACATTTACATGCGGCGGTGTTGCAAGTTATACACGCAGATATGCGAAATACAATTCAGCTATTAGTTACATACTTATTATCAACCCCCGAATAAATCTTGAAAATGGGGAATGAACATGAGCACTCCAACTTGTCTTTTGTGTTTATCTTCTATGATTTATAAGTCGAAATTATACAATTGTGGCAACGCTGCACATTAACTATCGCATTGGTATTAGTGGTACACATTTGTTGCGCCATCTTTGCCAATACTTCTGAACTTCAATTAATAAATGTTAACAGAAAAGTTTCTTGTTAATACAAACGAAACATTTGAGAAAAGTCATATTCAAGGATTCGAAACATTGGAACTTACCACGGGATATCTTATGTTTTAGTGGTTATCCGTAATGATAAATTTTGAATTGTTATTGTTTTCAATTGTTGATAAATCAGTAATTATATACATTTGATGAATCAAAAATGGAATTGCCTTTTGAAACCTTCTACTTCAATTACTGTTTACCGTTTTGACAGTAACTAAGCTTGTTTTAAAAATTAATAGATTTTAGTAGGTGTATGTTTTTCACTATTTAAATGCCCCTCTTAAATAGATATTAAAATAGGACACAATTAAATTCTAATAACCGGCTCAAAATCTGAGCTCAAGTGGTATTTGTTAAAACAAGAATTAAATATCTTATAAAAAAGATTACGAATTCGCAAGAGAAAAAAATAAATATTTATCTACTATTTGATGATTAGATGACAGGTTTATTTTCTGCCTAAAATAATACAGGGTGCGTCAGCTTAAACTTTATATTTGATTATCTTTGTTATTTTAAATTGCTTCTCACTGTTATTTAGTCTTAATAAAGGCTGGATTTCCCTCTTTACATAGGGACTACAAAAATTAACAAGGATCTGGACAGAACGTTAAAGAAAAAAATAATCATTTTCCAGCATTATAATTTTTAACATGCTTATCAAATGTTTCTGTGTAGATGTTCTGCCCAATAATCATCCTGGTGCTTATTATTAACCAATAAATTAATTTTAAATAATGATAATTTCCAGACTTTATTAACCAGTGTGTAGTTACGTAAAAAAGACTTAATTTATTATTTGACGTCAAAGTAAAAAGTGAAATCTTTTAAATAATCTTTTATGGAAGATGATGTTCTCACAGCAAAAGAAAATATTCACCGATACTTTCGAGCTGCAGCAAAAATTCTTCAGGCCCGTTACGAATATGATAAATTTTCTGAAATGAATATCAGACGACTGGTAAAGTTGTTTGAAGATACTGGCAATGTTAAAGAATTACCACGAATAAGGAATTCACTCCACAAAAATATTAACTTTCAAAATACCGTTATTGATGAGATAATTGAAAATCCAAATACAAGCAAGAGCAGTGTAGCGGCTGCACTAAATGTCTCACAAAGAACGACTATTAGAACTTTAAAGTCTTTGAGTTTTCATCCATATAATTTGATTCAAAGTCAGAATGGTGTTTATTCTCACATTTTATTCGGTGATGAGTCTACATTCAGGAGTGACTCCATAGTAAATAGGCATAATATGCAGTATTTGAGCATTGTGGACCCCTATTGGGTTCGTCACGTAGACCATCAACTTCCATGATCTGTCAACGTCTGAGGTGGAATTATAGGAGAATTATTGGATCCTCACTTTTTTGAAGGTCATCTGAACGGTGAAATGAACTCGGCGTTTTTAAGAAATGAACGTACAAATTTAATCGAACAACTCCCTTTAAATGTCTTAAGAAACATGATATTCCAGCATGGCGCCGTACCTGCACATTTCCACAATCAACTGGTAATCTATATAAACTTATGTTATGGAGAGAGTATTCCAAGAAATACCCACAACAAGAGAAGATATGATAGAACGAACACAACAAGCATTCGTCGCAAGAGAGACATTAAGAATTAAGAAATTTGGGAAGAAGTTTTTGTTCCAGAATTGAGAGGTGTGTGGAAGTTAATGGTCGAAATTTTGAGCATCTGATTTAGTTATAATTATTTTAACTACATTTTTTAAATTTTCTTTGCTCCTAATTGTTTTACATTGTTAAATTTATTGCAGATATTTTAATTGTTTTATTTAGTAGGTATACATAAATTGTTTATTCACCTTCACCTTCTCTACAAGCTTGACTACCCACTTAAATGATAGCCACTGTCATAAATAAAACCGAAAAATAAGAAGGGTACCCTGTACCTCTTGATTCATTGTTTCAAAAATAAAATTAACAACATTTGAATCGAATTTATTGAAAACTTACTTTAAAGTAAGTAGTTTAGTGTTAACAAATTAAAGAAATAGTTAGAAAACAACGTAAATGCCTCCCTGCAGGCTTTCAGCAAAGACCATATATGGACCTATTTATGGTCTTAGCTTTTCAGGCTCACGCACCGGTGCTGTAGTATACAAAACATTTCCACCGCTAACATTAGTAAATTCAGTAACAATAGAATCTTAAATAAGGTGAAAATGCCCCGTCAAATTGACGTATCTAAATTATTTGTTGTGAACAAGTTTTTACGCAGAAACTCTCTATTGAACTCAGCTGGAAAATTGTTTCTTTTTAACACTAATTTATTGCCTAGTCACCAGTAAAAGTGTAATAAAAACAATATGCAGAGGCCACAGATGAAAAGTTATACTCCGTAATCTGAGAAAATCCAAAAACAATTTTATTTTATATTTATTTTTATAAAAACCTTTTCAGATTTCGTTAACTTTTGTTAAGCGCATGTGGAGAGGTCAATGAGAAATATAATGTTGCTAAATATTGTTTACCTTAATTTATAATTAAAAAAGATATTCGAATATAAATTTTTAGTAGACGCACCCCGTATAATGTACTAAAGTGCCTATATTTCAATGTAATAAAAATCTGTTTATTTTTAGACGGGTCGATAGTTAAATTCAATTATTCAGATTAATTAAAAATTGTGACGGTGAGAGAAATTTAATCAATTTCGTACTATCACCATTGGGGAGACTTTTGAAACTTACATACATATTTAAATCACACAGCTACATATACGTACTTAAGAAATCTTTATGCCTCAATAAATTTGCATTTTTATATGTTTTGTACCCGCTCTCTAAAATTACCGTTTTATGGATTCATTTGATTCCGCTGCTTTTTTCGAACTTTACCATCCCGATTTTCCATTTTACATGAAGAGTACAGTTATGGCTTAAGCTACCAGACAACGTCTATAAATTTAAATTGATGTTTAAATGTATTATAACTTGACCCAGTTATTGGCTAACACTATCTGAATACAGAATGCGACTATATGATTTTAAAATGCATCTAAGTGCTACATTATGTTGCTATGATACCGGATTCTAATCATACTCTTGAATAGATTTAAGCTATACAACTTTTGGAGAGCTATTACAGAAACTAAAAGATAATAAAAACTATTGTCGACAAATGTGTTAGCAGTTACATAAGTCGATCCTTCGATAATTATACCCAACTAAGCGTTGGCAAAAATAATAATCTTGAATAGCCGCAAGAAATTGTGCAAAACTGAGTCGGCTATAATAATCGAAGGATCGACTTATATAAATTGCTGTGTGCTAATCTGTCGACTAACTTGCTTTAATGCGAATACATTTTCGTACGTGTTACGTTAACACGAGTCAAAACTTATCAAGAATAAAAACTATAATACTAACCGAAATTTCCGAAGTACGTTAGCTGGATACGAAAAATTGAAAAGAAGCTCTAAAACTCCCAAATGACCATTGATGGAACACGCATGTATAGGTAACCATCTTTCTACTGTATGTTGCTGCAAAAATGAGGATCATACAATAATTAGTAACTAATATGCGAAGCAATTACTTGAACTAATTCTGGAAATTGCAGGAGTAACATTTCCACAATGTGCTTATGACCGTGATAACACGCGATATACAAAGGCGAGTATTTGGTAACGGGATGATATCTACCGTCCGCTCCGTGATTCAACAAAATCTTTACAATATCTTTATTTCCAGTTTGGGCGGCACTAAAAATGTTTAATAGTAAGTCTTTTACTAATTTTATTAAATACGTTACATAAACAGCAAAGTATTAGCTCCACTTGGTGCCATATTAACTATTAACTCAGCATCTTTCGAGAGAGATGATACAAGTTGTTGCACTGAGTTGGCATCTCCATTAATGCACGCATCCCTAAGGGCAGCGTGGATATCCAGCTTAGCTTTCTCTTTGGCATCTGAAACATTTACTTTTTGAAGTTATTATACACATCAGATAATTCAAGATACACATATAAACAGGTTATAAGCGAAACTAAAATACTTGCCTTTCACAAAATTTATATCAACATCATCTACGAAATAATCACAAGCCTCTACGGCAACCTCTGGAGAGGTTTGAGAAGTCTTTCTTTTGAACATATTTAAATACAGCAACAGTTTAAAAAACTAGAATTGTAAACTTGAAATATGGTTAATGGTAGATTGTTATTTAAAACGTATTAGTTTATTTAAATTACTTGGACCCGTATTTATTGTTGTGTAAATACATTCGTAAATATTTAACGCAATTACTTAAAAAAATAAAATGTATATCCTTAAAGTAGGTACAAAATAGTAACAAAATGTTTAAATGTCACATGCCGGTATATAACCCCACCCTCAGAAAGTATTCAGGGTGCAAAGAGGGAGCAGTCTGCAATCAATACTAAGGTACACTATCCAACGAAAGTACTGTAATATAATTACGATGTAATAATATACTTGAACAAATAAGTTCTTTGTGGTTAATGAAAACAGTTCATAACAGTATCATCTACTCACAATTATATGTATTTAATTCAATATCCTGATGTTGTGTTTTGTTCCATATTATTAAACTTCCTGTGTAATAAAACAATTATTAAATACGTTAAAATTAGCACTAAAATAGCTGTAAATACACATCTGGACATTGCAAATAAACTCATTTGTTACTTCACTAATATAAATCGCGTTTATTTACTCAAATATACTAAGAAAAACATGTAAGTTGCTACAATTTGTATTGTATTAATAACCATGTTAAAGTGAACTGTTCGAGATTTCACTCAAATAATGTTGTGCTGACATTTGATAAGATTGTGATATTTACTTCATACCTTGACATTCAATACAAAAAATTAATATTTTTATTATCTTTGTGGCGAAAAAATAATTTTATATAAAAGCTGTAAACGCAACATGGAATTGAATGTTTAATTTACACTGCATATTTAATCAGACCATTTTAAAAACATAAAGATTCGTGTATTTCTATTTTTTATTGACTAATAAAAACTTCCTACTATTTATGATTTAAATTTAAACATTGATTATGTACTTTTGCAATTTAATTATTTATAATAAATTAATTTTAGTAAAAACATTACCCGTGGAGAAAAAACCACAAATAATGATAACAGTTCTCTGTAATAAATTCCAATTATAATGTCAATTAAAAATTCTATAACCAAAAGTTCAAAAGAATATTAGGAAAAAATATCGAAGGTTTTAAAACTAAATGATATTATAATTTAACAAATATTATTGTCCAAATGGAATTTAGCAACTAATTAGAATGAACCAAAAATATATTTAATACAAAACAAGCCTTTCGCGCAGAATTCCACATCGCTCCGATGCTAATAAATGTGTATGGAACGACTCTCGCTCACTCTCTGTTTGTAAAAATAAATTATTAACTTATAAAAATAATAAATATTAATTAAATAGTATTTTATGTTATAAGGACGAAAAATCAAATATTTCGGGCGTTTTGCTATTATTGCCGGATGAGACGCAACTCTAATGAAATTCATTATGATACAAATTTTTATTACGATATTGATTTAGCACCAACAGAATTACGACATTACGTAATTATCAAATGTTCCATGAGTAGGATACAAATTCAGAACTAATAGAAATACACTGTTGTCTATTGCACTTAACGACTGATGCTGTGGCTAAAAGTCAAACAAGTTTCACAATTCGTAACAAGTAGTGCTCAATTATAAAATTAGGGCTTCTATTTAACATTATCGGATCGTAGAAAAATAGTGTATGCAATTCCGAATGTAATGCATTACATACGCATTGCAAAATATACTATTTCGTCCTTGCATCATACATTATTTTTTATTTGATTATATATAATTAAAAAAATCCAAGAATAATATTAAATGACGCTCGAAATTAATCAAGTTGACATGATAATTTCATTGTAATTGAGATTTTTGTATATAGGTTCTAATTCACATAATTAGTAATTGTTATTTTTAGGCTTGGATGGTTAGTTAATTATTAACACCATATTCGTTAAAATTGAATCCTTGGCTCTTCTTGTTAATTAGTAAATGTTTCAAATAATATAGAAATATATAATTTTGTCAACCCAAAAATATTTTTCTGTCTAGGACGAAAAATACGTTACCCTAGCTACTACAATGTTTAACGAAAATATCAAGTTTTTTTTGGTCCAAAGAGTTAAACCGAGTCCGTACTGTGGATGTGATATTTTAAAAAGTTCAGTTCAGAATTTTCAAAAAACTATAATATCATCTAGAAGATTAAATGAAAGCTAAACATTTATAGGCAAAACAATTAAATAAACACAATAGCGGCCAAAAAATATATTTTTATCCAACAGTAGCTAAAAATCAATTTTTGCAGTCTTTAACCAGCCGAAAACATTGTATTTTGCACGCCTAGCC
This sequence comes from Abscondita cerata, assembly GCA_030710515.1. Lineage (NCBI taxonomy): Eukaryota > Metazoa > Arthropoda > Insecta > Coleoptera > Lampyridae > Abscondita > Abscondita cerata. The sequence goes on along the minus strand of JALBCR010002284.1, from coordinate 264,010 downwards.
GAGATAAGAAATACCGGCAGGCACCTATAGATCTCGACTGTCAACAATAATTGCTGGCCGCTTTCTTTATTGGCTGCCGAGTTGACCGCTCTAGTGTGGCGTTATCTATCAATATTTTCTTAACTTACATAAATATATTGACTTAACCGCCAATGTTTTTGTCTGTCACAGTCACCATAGCACATTTATGCATACTAATGTTCAGTAGTAGAAGCTTTGTTTTACTCAAAAACGGACATGCTCACCTCAAATTTCGTGAGCACCACTACCAAAAATTTCGTCCTTGTTTGATTTTTGGATTTGGCTCTCAAACTCCTCCGAAAGATACATTTTTTGACTTTGATACAAAAATAACTATTTTAACAAAAATAGTTATTTGCCTTTTCTGATATGATCAACAATCAGAACGGCTTTACAGCCTTGGCACACAATTTTGATACTATTTCGATCACCTTTTTAAAAAACAAATTTTTTTCCGAGGATGTGTAGAAGATTTGGTGGAAGGGGCTATAATTTTTAAATCTATTGTAAAAACGGAATACTTTGAAAATTGAATTGTATACATTCTTACTCGAAATATGTGAAATTATACTATGTATATTTATGAAAACCTTTGTTTTGATTGTTAACAGACCGTTAGCGTCTTCCAAAAAAAATTCATTATCTGCTGATGTGCCGATGAGAATGCCATTAACACACCACGATAAATATTGTTAACACAAGGTTTCAACAACTATCATTCACAAATGATGATTATTTAAATTGAGTTAAAAGCCTGCTATACAATAGGAAAAATATATTTGAGCTTCCCCACTCCTGATGAGTACCAAAACGATGAAGTAGATCATACGGAGTTATAGTACACAAGTAGAGAAGACATTTTTAATGTTGTCAACGTTATCAGGAACGTCTTTGATAAAAAAAAATCAATTATTATCTACTTCTGCTGACAATGTTCTGTATTTACTAATATTTGTCGATCTCCTCTTAATAATACAAAACCGGTCCCTCTCGCTAAACCCGTGCTAAAACCAGACGCTTTTTCTATTACGACATGTAATTCGTGATATGGAAATGAAGGTGCTTTCCGACGACGTCTGTTTTTCCTGAAATTTCCTACGAGATATAACGAAAACGCAAACGAAAACAAGATATTTCGAATTCTGTTTTTTCTCACATTTTCGAAACAATTTCGGAATTTTATCGCGTCCTTTGGAAGTGATTCTCGTTTATCGTTTATTTATCGAAACGGCGCCAAATTTTCGAATCGAGAAAGACGTGTCGCTGAGAATTATGGCCGAAATGCGAATAAATTGAAATGTCTAAGTCGTATTTTTCGAAAAAACACGTTCCGTCCGCACAAAGATAATGATTCCAAAAGAAAACGCGTATGATTCTTCCCTCGGGTGCAGTAGAACAGAAAAAACTAAACAACTTAGAAAAACTTTAAAGAACGCATGTCGAAAACCATTAATGGTGGACTACGTCAGTTTGTGTCGATATTCATAAATATCGATGCAAAGAAAAAAAACGTATATCGAAACCTGCCTATTTGAAGTAAGCATCTACAATAATTGTTTAATCTAGGACAATGAGTTAGTTTTCGACACCAGAAGTAGTAAGTATGGTTTATTTCACCGGCAAATCGAGTTGAGTTTAAAAAAACAACTACAATTGCCAAAACTATGAGAAAAATACTAAGAAACATGTTTGTACACCCATGAAATTTAAAACTTGGACACCACAATTTCTGTAAACAAAAGTTTGCACATTGTGAAGCGGGCTTAAGGGTATCATTTACAATTCTAACAGCAGGTAGTCTCAGCAGGGGTTATCTTATAGAAAGACTGTAGAATGAATCATTACACTAAGCACGTTTTAGAAAATAGGTAATTTACGTTGCTTACTTAATTTTTTTCTTTAAAGAATATATTTGAAGGTATCGCTAATTAAACACCATAGCTCGATTAATTATCGAATCAAAATTTTGTTTAGGAAATGTTTACAAAATAAAATTAGAAATAATTTTGATTTAAAAACGTCTACAAGCAATAACTTTTAAATTAAATCAAAAACTAAACATGGTTATTTGGGTTGACTGATTATTACTTATTTTTAAATAAATCTAACCTACTAATTATTGTAAGTTATTAAAAAAAATCATTAAACTCTCTATTCATAATATTTAGTCATTACAAAATGTATATTTTATGACATTTCATTCCGAAACAATCCGCGCTTTCAAATCAGCACCGAGATGAGGTGGCATTTTCACAACACTTGAAATTTTAAACTAAAATGGAATTTACATTTCTTACTTTATTTATGGGTTCACACTACCCCTTCTCAAACAGTAGGTAATTGTTTATTTATTACATACTTCTAATGACCAATGTAACAACCCTTAGAGCAATATGACTCAAAGGAAGTAAATTAAACAAGCAAGGATATTCTATTGTTATTGAAACTTATTCATAAAGTAAAAGCCATTTCCTTATAATGCTAATGGACAGGATTTTCTTTTAAGTATTAAGATTACAATAGAGGACTTATAAACTTTCGAAAATATCTAATTATAAATATTTACACTGCAATTGCGCTTTTTCCTTAATAATTTCTTAGCAATAACATACACGTTCTTGGTTTTAAGTTGTCATAAATTTGATATGATATAAATTTGTGTTTCTAATATTACATCACAAACTAATCTTTATTCGCCAAAAATTGTTGCTTAAGTTGTAAAGCTTCGTACACACCTGAACAACAAACCGAGCAACAAACATAACAACGAACCGAAAGTCAAACAGAACGACAAACGATCTTTTATGATTTCCACAATCCGAACAACAAACGGAACGTTTGTGCTGTTCCATAATTATTTTCAGTAGTTTTCAGTTCATATATATTTATTATTGAGAAGAGAAAATTGCGGAAAACAAGAAGATAGTGCCAACCAAATTTTTACGCACAAAGAAGAGTAAAAATTATAATTTACTTCGCTTTTTTTTTATTTTGGAAATTTCCCGCCCAAATGATGCTAATAGGGACATCATTTTTTCTTGCATTCTTAAACACTGATTAATTTAAAACATTTTTCTTCTGTCAACTCCATAATATTACCTAAAACACAACAAACCCACAAAAGGGAGGACAAAATAAATAATTTAATTCTCCCGCATAAGTTTGTTCGCCGTTTTGTTTAGATTCGTCCAAACCTGCAAACGCATTCGCGCGCATTTTCTTTGATGTCGGAGAAAAAACCGACAAGTTGCGGGAACGCCGCAAACCGTTCGTGGAACAATCAGGACTTGCGAATCTGTTCTAAAATTCGTACGTAGCACCGTCCAAATTAATGTTCCGATTGCCGTTCGGTTCGTTGTTCTGTTTGTTCCTCGGTTTGTTGTTCAGGTGTGTACGAAGCTTTACAATAAGCATATTAATATGAACTATATCTTATGAAAGGAGAGTTATGTAACTATAATTAACGACTTAACGTTACGTTAGTAGATTCCATTTACTATTTACACATATTTTCTTGGAACATTCGATAATTATCGGGATATGATGACCCTATACTTCGCAGGTTGTGCGCAACTGGATACAAGCAAATAACTTGGAGCTGTTACCCTGGCCAGCAAAAGCCCAGATTTTAACATTATCGAAAATGTTTGGGCTCGAATACTTGCTGTTATCCGAAGACAACAAGGGCCAAATTTTATACCAGTAAACCGTAATGCACTAATTGCAGCCATTGATACCGCATGGGAAACGATTAATATTAATTATATTGATACCTTGATAGCGTCAATGAGCAGACGCCTCCAAGAATGTATCAATAATAATGGAGGTCACACCCATTATTGATTTCTTATATTTATTTATATAGTAATACCTTTATTTAAAAAAAACGTTTTCATTTAATTTTAAACTATAACTTGGTATCTTAATTATAATTATGTAATAAATTCTTGTCAAAAACTAAATATATACGTTGACAATAAGAATTGCCTTAGTTTTTATTTTCACTTTTATATTAACTACAGAAAAAAATGAAACGTCATAAAATATACATTTTGTAAGGACTAAATATTATGAATAGAGAGTTTAATGATTTTTTTTAATAACTTACAATAATTAGTAGGTTAGATTTATTTAAAAATAAGTAATAATCAGTCAACCCAAATAACCATGTTTAGTTTTTGATTTAATTTAAAAGTTATTGCTTGTAGACGTTTTTAAATCAAAATTATTTCTAATTTTATTTTGTAAACATTTCCTAAACAAAATTTTGATTCGATAATTAATCGAGCTATGGTGTTTAATTAGCGATACCTTCAAATATATTCTTTAAAGAAAAAAATTAAGTAAGCAACGTAAATTACCTATTTTCTAAAACGTGCTTAGTGTAATGATTCATTCTACAGTCCTTCTATAAGATAACCCCTGCTGAGACTACCTGCTGTTAGAATTGTAAATGATACCCTTAAGCCCGCTTCACAATGTGCAAACTTTTGTTTACAGAAATTGTGGTGTCCAAATTTTAAATTTCATGAGTGTACTGAAGAGGATATGCAATTTGACATCGTTATCGTTATCAGCAGTTGGGAATCCTACCGTTGGAGTACGACATATAGCAGACAACGTTGGAGTGTTGAAAACCCCTGTAAACAAAGTGTTGCGAAAAAACAAAATTCAATTTTGTTATACATGCTTGTCTATCAAAAATCCACTGTTAGTCGTGAAACTCGTTTTTATAGAAAATGATCATTACAAAATTTAGGCGATGAAATGCGAACGTCAAAAGTTTATTGCTGTCACGGTTGTGTTAGTCCAATTTATCACAATTTTATTGAAACTTTATATTGTTAGTAATAATGAGTGATTTTCCACCGGAAAATCAAATGGAAATTGTTTATTGGTAACTCATAATTATAAAGCAGATAATCCGGAACTACAATGATATCCCCGAGCTGAGATTCAAAAAAACTACAATTGCCAACTATGAGAAAAATACTAAGAAACATGTTTGTACTGAAGAGGATATGCAATTTGATATCGTTATCGTTACGTACGACAAATAACAGATAACGTTGGAACTTTGAAGACTTCTGTAAATAAGGTGTTACGAAAAAACAAATTCCATCCTTATCGCCTACATCACCATATCTGACAAGACAGATTTTTAATGCTAACACGTTTACTAGGAATTCTTCTCGTATTTGACATTTACAGTCTATTCAGATATTCCTTTTCGTTATTTAAAATAATCTGTCCAGCGATTTTGTTGTAAATTTTGATGATCTATTTTATAATTTCGAGTTATCAATAAAATGTTTTGATGAAACGTGTACTTTTGATGAAAACACGAGTTTCACGACTAAAGGTTGAGTTTTGGTAGAAACATCAATAGCAAAGTTATAAAAATTTATTTTACATTGATCAGGAGAAAAATATACAGTGTGTTCTATTTGATTTTATCAAGTTATTCATTATTTTCGATTACAAAATTTGACATTTTTTTGTCATACACTGTATAACCAATGCCAACTTTTAAATCATGGAAGTTAGGTCGTTACCATCCTAAGTGTGAATAAAATTTGAGTTTGATATTTCAGATAATAATTTGATTAATCTGAAAGTCGATATTGACCCCAAAAAGTGTATGTATCCACTGAGGAACCCAAAAGAATGATCAAGACTGATTTTGAATAACTTTTCCTTTTAATATTGTTTACTATATTCACAAGAAGACATTCTTAAAAAAAATTTTTATTCAATTAGATCTTGGAATATTAGCAAAAATATTCATTTTACGCATTTTTCTTGATGTAAACGCTGCTTGTAATTGAATTACACAATTACACAAACCTTTTGTTTAAATTATTTTCTGATCCTATAAGTAATTACTGACATATGGCAATCACGTGGCTTAAGTTCTTTGTTAAAGATCTTTAGGGTACTTTCCAAATTTTAAAGTCAATAATAAATTACGTAACATTTTAGAAAACAGTATTTCAGTTTTTTTTTTCAATTTATCTACCAAAAGTTCCAACGTTTCCATACGTCTTTCAGTTTATTAGTATCCGGAAGATGTTACAACTCTTAATTTCCACCAAGAATAGTTTGCAAAATAGATGCTATTGTAACATTCTCAACTAATTGCGTTACGATCCGCATTTAAGCGACAAAGAATTAGTTTCAATAATTCGTTCTCATTGGTGTTCCGTTTATATCATACATAAAGTTGTAGATCTCAAAAACCAATTCGATACCCATGATGCCGCTTGCGTCAAATATTCTGCACATTTCACAGTATTAATTACTATAAAAATTTAAAGTGGTGGGTACTCACCTTATCAATTTCACTTTTTGAATTTAATTGTAATTAACTTTTAAGAAATTAATTATTTGAAAATCTCAAAAATTCGATTTTACCGAAAAGTAAACAAGGTTTATTTCGCAATCGCAAACAACTGAATCAAATGAATCATAAATATTCTTTTTGAAAATCAGGCCACACAATTCGTACGAAATGATTCTGAAAACATGCCATTTTTTGGTTAGTCATTTAGGAAAATGTCCCATATACCAAACGAATCGTGTGAATTGATTTTAGGAATACATTCCTCAAAACTGAAGAATGAATGTTGAAATACCGCCATAAACATTACATGGGCTTTTTCTTTTGATGAGTCTTAATTGCAATGGCATAAGTCGGCTCAATCAAATTGAGCGCTGTTATGTTTATCAACTCCTTTGAAGAACTGCTTTAATTAATTATTGAACAAGTGAAATTTACTATATCCGCCTAGGTAGGACAGTGATACGCCATAGAGATGCACTCTAACCATTAGTACTTATCTCGAAAATTGACACCCACTATAAAATAATCAAACGGCTTATTAGCACAATTATTCAAAATATATATTAAAAATAATTTGACGACCTAATTGGTTTAAAAGAAGAAACCACCATTTATTTAATCGTCGATTAATGACGTACTTATATCTATAGTCATTTGCTATACACCATAAACTCATAAGAGTAGAAATTAGTTTTCAGAGTAATGTAAGTAAACATTAATAAAACGTATGACATAATTTAATTGTATTGTAGGTTTAATCTCCAACTTTTTGTATGCCCTCGAAAACAATATTTATATAAATAATGTACATAAAGTGTCTTTTAAAGATAAACCACAGAAACACGAACTCAACAATTATTCACGCAAGTTAAAGCTGAAGTCTGTTACGCAACTAACGTATTTATTGAAGAATTTTATTATATATGGCAATGTCGTGAAACCAAAAGAGCCGTCCGTAATTTGAACGCTCGTATCAAATATTTGCGAGCTTCTATCGCTGGCAAGTATTAAATGACGCGTGGTAGTTTTAGGTGGATTATTTTACTTGTTAGTTACTGAATTTTCATCAATTTAAAATACGATTGACTAGGATAGATTTTTAAATGTTAAGAAAACTTTTAATTTAATAAACAATAATAATTTCTAAACGGATTCAAACCTATGTAACCGCACTTAATTCAGCAAGGTTATACAGGGTGTCCCAGTTGAAACTGACACATTTTAAACTTAATTATTGACTAAAGAAAAAATGATGGAAATGTGCGGTTTTTACAAATTTCGAAAAGTTTTTTCCCAATCACAATAAAAAATTTTTCCAGTTATACAGGACGAGAAAAAAAATGCCTATTTTTAATTAAAATTTACTTGAATTATTTAAATAGAACACCCTGGATATTATTTCACCATTCAAAAGCTTAGTTATTTAACTTCTTAAAAATGTTAATATGTGTAATTAAATTTTTACAAATAAAAAAGATATGCGAATTTTTGTGATTGAAAAAGTTTCGGCTATTCAACGCTGTGATTTTTTTAGGGGTGTGCAATTTGAATTTTTGAAAAATGTAAATCGTGAATACCAATGAAAAATTTTCTTTTTTCCATATAGTTAGCAGAAAAAAAAATATGTGAAGGTAGAACAAGCCTTTGTCTATCATTTAATACAAAACCTACCCGCCGGCGCGATTGAGTAAAAAATGGTCAAATTTTTCGAAAAACCGGATATAAGAGCGAAACCGCTAAAGTTAGGGGTATAACATGTTACATAAAAAAAGAAGTACCCTTCAAGTGCTTTCCAAATCTTCAATAAAATATAGGGTTTCCCATTTAAAAAAACATAAGTTTGATAAGCCACTGTAATACGCCACGCCACTGGTAACTAAAAATATTTTAGAGACATGGCGACGATAATTGCGAACAATTTTGCTCCTAAACTTTTTTTGATAACTTTAATGGTAAATGAGCTATAATCCGAGAGAGTTTAGGTGCTACACCCTGTATATTCAAAGATATTTTACAACAATGGACCAGACGTTAATTTGACTTACAACGTGCAAAGGAGTTGAAACTGATTGCTTGGGTGGTGTTGATGTATATATAAAATTTAAATAAAACATTTTTGTAGCAACACAAAAAAGGTGTCATAGATAGAGGAAGGTTTATTGTAGGGTAAATTTTTTACAAAGTTTTTGGTAAAATTTGGTTAATATACATTCCATTTCAAGAATATTTTATAAGAAATTCGAACAATAATGGAACATTTTAAAACTATTTATTATGTAAATTCTATGTATAATTTTAAATGCATGCAGTGATAAAAATGTGCATTGTGAAGTGTATTGCGGTGATTAGAAATTTTCGACGGTGATGGACTTTAAAAACCTGACAAAAGAAGGGCTTTAAAACTCCTGCGGTTGGTATAGCTTTTAACAGCCTGTGGTCCGTACAACAGTTTTCCGCATATTTAGATTTTTATAATTATTTTTTCAAATATTTAATATTTTTATTAATGGTTTAAGAACAAAGAAGTAAATGTGCACCGCGAAGCAATTTGTGAAATATACAGGGTGGGGTAGTTTATACGCGTCGGTCGATATATCCAATAGTATTAAAGATTTTGAAAATCTGTTTCATCTGATTTATAGAGAATCTTAAAGACTACATTTTAAAACTATTTTGAGATATACAGAGTGTCTATATACAGGGTGAACATATCAAAGTTATGTTTTTTTTAAATGAAACATGGTGTTTTTATGACATTTTTGAATTCTAAAGGCAAGATAACTATAAGTTGTTACTATGTTTCCTATACCAAAAATCAACTGTTTATGAGATATTCACTTTTCTTCGAAATATTGGAGTAAATTTTAAATTTTGACCCTGCTTCAGATATTGTCATTGTTTACTCAAAACCGTAACAGGTCGTGAGGATGGACTACAAAGCGTACTGAAGTGTATTTCGATAAATTATACAAAATAATGAACAGTGGTCCTCAAACTTTGGCATTTTATTAAGTCGTATAATTTATTTTAAATGAAACACACTGTGGAGGTGATGGTCAAATCTGTAATAAAATTTAATGGTCTTCTAACAAGTATAAGGGTTGTCTATACCTATCTTTGGTAGTTTTTGAGATATTAGCTTTTTTATTTATTAAATATGTGCGTTACCGTATTCTAATCATTATAATATATCTGATATGTGATATAAAAAACTTGGATATTGTATTATTTACACTGAAAAAGCTTCTTGAAATTCAGCTAGTTTGTATTAGCAGAACTCAACGCCATTAGTTATGACGTCAAAAATCGTATGTAGAAATATGTTCGCCAGATTTTTTCTCTAATTTAGTATTTTAGTATACTTCCAATTGACTATCAACTACATCTGCAGAAAAAGTTTTAAGACAATATTTTCTCCTATCATTCTGTATGTCATGTAATTTTCCAAATCCTGTTTAAACTTCAAAGGCAAATGTAATAAAATACAAAATTAGATTAATTGTTAATGAAACAATGAGATTAAAATGATCATATGCTCTTTGCCTAGAAACTCTAGATACTTTTCGACAACTTTTAGGTTTTTTTGAAGCTCGAATATTGATGGTGCAATTAATTCGATTATCGATAATCTACTGCAGTCTTCGAACCAAGCAACCAAACATGTTTGTATGTCTGAACTGGTTGTACTAAGCTTTAAACCACTTCTAAACGTCTACTTGTAAAATGTAATAAAATACAAAATTAGATTAATTGTTAATGAAACAATTAGATTAAAATGATCATGGGCTTTTGGTACACAAAAATAGTAGATTATTTTACTAGGAGTTAAACAATATAATTGTTGAGCTTAAAAGTTTGCAAATTAAGCGAAACAATTATATTTTTTAACTCCAAGTGAAATATATTATTTTTTCTTCAAGCGTTTATTGCTAGTCTTAAACTTTCGAGATTCTCGTAACGTTTTATTCTCGACGAATCAAGTTGGTACTTTACTGTTACATTCATAATATGACATAACCGAGGTACCAACCTCTAAATAGTTATAAAAACAAAAGAACTGTTGCTTTTTAATATTTAAACAGTAAAAAGCGTTTTTAGCGTCTGTCAGTAGTTCAATAATATGCCGTTTTATTGTCGCTTGAAGAAAAAAGATTTTATTGGTGTATGTACCCAGGTGTCTGACTAAAAGAGGTAACCCGCTGTATCTCAGAAACTATTTTGCGTATAACTTAGAGAAAAAACAAAGGGTTACCTCTCTTAGTAAAAAACCTGGTACACTTAGGTTAACACAACCTGAAGAAGGCACTTTTTGGGTGGACACATTTTAAATTGAACAAAAAACCGAACTCTTTCGAAAATATGATCTGTGGTAATAGTCTCAATCACAGAAACAGCAGCACGGCGATGGCTACTTATACAACTCATGACGTCACACGTCATAAATTTGGTTTAGGCGGAAAAATAAATTTTTGAATTTTTAAGACTAATTTCTCAAAAACTGTCATCCAGATTTTTTTTTATTTAAACATTCTCAATAGATACCCACAAACTTTAATATTGAAAAAAAGAGTATCACCCAATTGTTACAATAATGACCCAATTGTAGGTTAAATTTCACTTTGTCAGTTTTGACTAGGTGACTATGATTTAAAAACTGAACATGTAATACTACATAAGTACGTAATGTTTGAAATAAAAACGTTAATATCTCAAAAACTACCAAATATAGGTATAGAGAACCCTTATACTGTTGGAAAACCGTTACATTTTATGCCCGATTAGACCATCAGTTGTTCATTTAAATTAATAAAGTTATACGGCTTAATATGATGCCAAAGTTTGAGGACCACTGTTTATTATGTTGTATAATTTACCAAAATACACTTCAGTCTGCCTTGTAGTCCATTCCTTCTGTTAACGACCTGGTACGGTTTTTCCAAATTTCCAAAAAAAGTGAATATCTTATAAACATTTCATTTTTGGTACAAGAAACATAATAACAATTTATAGTTATCTTGACTGTAGAATTCAAAAATGTCATAAAAACACCATGTGCCATTTAAAAAACATAACTTTGATATGTACACCCTATATATGAACACTCTGTATATTTCCAAATAATTTTAAAACGTAGTCTTTAAGACCCTCTATAAATCAAATAAAACATGTTTTCAAAATCTTTAATGTTACTCCATATATCGACCGAAGCGTATAAACTGCCCCACCCTGTATTTAGATAACCGCCAACAATTGTTAAATGTAATAAGTGATAAGCCATTATACAAACGCTAACGAGTGCTGTACAGAAAGCGAAAATGAAAATTGCGCTTTAGAAAAAATGGTTCAAACAAAAGCTATAGACAACAAAATTTCCAACAACTTTTCTCTCATAACTTTTTTATAATTGATATTGGTGGAGATATTTAACAACAATATGATTGTTATATCTCAGTAATTATTTATCGAATCAACAAATAGTTTAAACAAAAGTTGGGTATAATTAAATTACAAACAACTTATTTTTCTAAATATTTCAATAATTCGAAAATCTGTGTAGGTGGCCCTTTTGGCTTGATAGATATGCCCAGAATCTAATCAAGTCTGCGGTATTATAATTAAGAACCATGTGAAAACTTTCATAAAAATCGAACGTGATATGTATTTGAATTCGTCCGAAAAATTTAAAAAAGGAGTGTCGCGTAACTCCCCATCTTATTTATACGAAAAGAATGTAATTAATTTATTATTATGAAATTTTTAACTAGTCACAAAGATTATTTTTACACAAATGTAAGATTTAGGTTTGCGTGACAGTATCTATGCGTGACAGATTGTTGAACGACGTAACTAATTATACTTTCCTTTTCCTTTTTTCAACAGATTAATTATTACAGTAAGCAAAACGTCGATTTCTTTTCACTTCTAATTACTATTTGATCCATAATACACAAATACATTAATATTTGATTGTATTTACAATTGAATCCTAATATGATATGTTGCTCACGTTTCATATTTTGTTTAATTGTTATAAATTTACTAAATATTATCAAAACTGTATACTTATAGATAGGTGAACTGTTTTATCTCTGTATAAAGTAAAACAAAATTTAGAAATCAAGCTTCGAAGAACAATTGTTTCCAAGTTGCTGCTTGATAGTTTCCCACAATTTTAAGACTAATAATGAATTAAAAATTAAAATGATTTCATAGCCTTTATCTGTACATGATTCATCAAATTTGTACAATAATGTGACGATTTAGCACATTGTCAACATTTCTATAAATGCAAACACATTTTAATTATACATAATTACAATCTTTCAATAGCTCTAGAATTACATCACCTATTATTAAGTAAAAACAGAAACATACCTGCAGCATCTTTTAGAACATTCATGCATTTGACATGTCCCGCTTTATCAGCTAAATCTGAAGCTGTCATCCCGTTTGTATCACGAAGCAACATATTCGCATTGTGTTGCAGTAATACATTAATATTACTAACATGTCCATGTTCGGCACTTAAATGCAAAGGTGTCTAAATAAATTACAATTTAGTTAAGCGCAATTAATGTAAAATTAATTTTACCTTATTTTCTCCTCTCGGCCCACACTGAATATTTGAATCAGCTCCTACATTCAACAATATTTGTAAACATTTCGAATGCTCAGTAATAGCTGCAGCATGAAGAGGTGTTCTACCCCAACTATCTTGTGAATTGATGAATGACTGTTGACCCCCATCTAATAAATCCTCTAACAACTCAGTATTATCCCAAAGAGCGGCCTAATAAAATTTAATACAATTTAATACACCAAAATTTTTTAAATAATACCTGATGGAGTAACCGTCCAGGAAAATCCTCATCTTCGGGGAAGAATCTAACATTTTCTAAAATTTGCCTTAAATCTACATTATATACACGAAACGAATTTTGTTGATATAATTTTCATAAAAAATTCAGAATTCACGATTTAATTTAAAACAGATACATAATTATTGTTGACACTTCAGTTAACCGCAGTAATTATGACAGCTGACATATCAAGGTTACTATAATACCAACTTCCCAAAACTAAATTAATATTTGTTTTAATTATCTTATCATAATATTGTGAAATGAATTAAGTTGTAATTGTTGTATTACTTGTTGCAAAATAATTGTTTTCGTAAATTTAACTAAAATTTTAGTTGTTCAGTAGCACTTCTGTTAAGGTGTGTTACACATTTTATTAATTACTTACAGTTGCCTACATTAAAAAAACATGGTATGGCGGGTTGCCTAAAATTCCAAATTCCTTTGATGTTTTTCTTCCGTTCCGAAAGTTAATTTAGTTTAGTTTAATGCACTGTGAATAGTAATTTAAGAATAGAATTATTTGCGTGTAATGTTATTGTTAAAATAATAGGTAAGTTTCCACATGAAAATTTCTTTCAAATTTACTTTTTTGATTTTAGTTTATAAAAAAGTTAAGACAATGGATGAAGCAGCTGCTTTGCCTCATGGACCCCCGATGAATATTCTTCCGCCTACCCCTGCAGGTCTCGAAAGTCTATACACACTTTGCAGGAAAATATATCCCGATCAACCTAATCCTTTACAAGTAACCGCATTGCTTAAGTATTGGTAATTATTATTTATATTTAATTTAATAATGAAAAAAATTTAGTAGTAGTGTGTGGTTAAAAATAAATCAGCTTCCCTTTACTCATCCCTTGCTTCCTGTTTTACAACCATCTGTTTTTTTTAAAGGCTTTTATACAAGTATAAATATAGAATTTTTTTGTTACAGGTTAGCCGGTCCAGATCCTTTAGATTATATTTCTATGTATGCTAATTCAGGAAATTCTCATGAAAATATCCCACCACATTGGCACTATATAAGGTAAATTTATTTATTGCCAGATGCAATTTTCAAATTTTTACTTTAAACGGTTTAAATAAGGACAATATACGTTTTATTTTTGTACTTCAATTAATGTTCTAAAAATATAATAATAATGACATTAGCATCATGTCGCACTTTGCGGAATTGGTATAATTCATATTTATTATGATAAACGGAACACTCAAAAATTAGGGAAATCAGTTTGACAACTAACTTTACGCATTGTTTTTATAGGCTCCTAGATAAAAATGACAAAAATCAGTTATTTTCATGGCAAACCTCGTTCAACTATTAATCTTATTTTCTAACAAAAATTCTTATGTAAGACCCATATTTTTTTATATGGTTGTAAAGAGAATAAAAGGTACTACCCGAAATATTAAAAAAAAGTATATTATGCTATTTGAAGAAAAAAAGTTGAATACCGCTACTATTATATCAGTGCAGAATTTGAAAATCGTATTTACTTATCTTATAGAGAATTTAATAAAAAATTAATAAAAAATAACGGAAATACAAGCCTGTGGAGTGATCTCTGGGATACCCTGTATTGCTCATACATGGGTCCACTGTTTTTAAAATTCAAAGTGTGTTACCAGTCTCAGTCATTGTTCATGCATTCACGAATGCATAAAAGAAAAACTTTGGACGCGATACCTGTTGGTGACGATCCATACAGGGTGGTACTTTTGAAAACGGGTCATGAGATTTAGCATTGTGAACTGGTTTTTTCGAATTCCTGCTCGCCCTTTCAAGTGACAAAAATGGTTTTGGTATCAAAACGCAGCTAAAATTATTGCGCATAGCGCTCGCTATCAGAAATCAGCTGAATTACACGATCTTTTGAAAATTCATCAATTAAAATTAGTAATTTTTGATGTTTATTTATTGTAACCTTCCTATTTAATTTAGTTCTAATATCATTCGAAGCTGTTCCTTGGGAATAATGCTTTTATTTGCTTATTAATGACTTTCCTTTCAGCCTTATTGTCAAAACGTAGGAATGTTGATTGTTTAGGCAACCCAATACTATTTTTCTTTCATTATCAAAACTTACTTTTATTTTTATTGACAAATTTTTGAAAACAACTTCAAATTCAGCTGACTCCTAATAGATACGGACTAATTTTAGCTTCATTTTGATACCAAAATCATTAACCTATGACCCGTTTTCATAATCACCACCCTGTACGTTCGACTGTTATTATTTTTTTATTTATCCCCGTTCATTCGGATTGAGCCCTTTATTAAAATTCAATTTTTGACAATTGCTCAAAGACCTGTTTTTAGGGTAAACACTATAATACCTCAACATTGCCTTTTTTTAAAAACTGATGATCAAGGACTCGTTTTACTCATTCAATTTACTTTCTTTTTAAATTAAACGACATTAATTAATACTTATTTTAAGATTTTAAACCCTTTCCTCATGAGATCTATGTTCTCCTAATCCATCCTCACAGATTCTACACATCATGTCTTTGCCTCTCCGCCAGTACTTGTACTCATTTCCTACTCTAAACCTTAGTATCAGGTTCTTTCTATTCAATCCCTTCACTCCCATTACGGATGCTAGTTTCCCTTCTTGTTATTATTTCCAGATACTTGTTTTTGTATTTCTGTATGTCTGTGTTCCACCACTAACGGCACGGAGTTTCACGTCTACGTCTTTCGGTATTTGGAATTTATTCAAACGGAACATCAGGTAGGATAATAAGGGCTACAAACTAAAATTATTTTCAAATATACAGGGTGGTTCATAAACGAGTAACGCATCAAAGTTATGTTTTTTTATGGAACACCCTGTATTTGACGACAATTTCAAATTCTACGAAAAAAATAAGGGCCAGCTTCTTCAAGGATCCCTCTACCTAGCTATTACGGTTCTTCAGATATTTTGATTATTCGATAAATGTGCGGTCTTTTTAAAAAAATATATTTTCCGATGCAAGATGAAATCGAAGAAAAAGCACACCGGTTTTCAACAAATAACTCATTACTTCATCAACCACTGGAGTAAAAATTTCGGAATATTTCACAGGGTGTTCAAAAATTCAAGTGTCATTATGAATACATTCAAAGTAGATTGTCTTGCTTATCTCAAATAGAACATTCTGTATTTTGTTGGCTCTTCTTATAGAGAAAATAATTCTTTCATATGGTATTAGGGTTACCTTATCTAAGTACAGTAGTTATTAAGCTAATCACACTTTTTTTATTATAAACGATGTATTTACATTGAAATCAAATTTTCCAACACAATCTAGTTTTGTTACAAGTCTGATCATAGATAAACGAATGTAACATTAGTTTTAATCATTGCATTATGTTGGTTGTTCTTTCTTAAATCGGTACATAGTGCTAATATACCTAATTAAAAAATGAAACAGTACTCACTCCAAAAAAAGATAGACATGATACTATGCATTGCAGAATGTCTAGAAAATTGTCTTTTTGGCGTCAAGATTCTAATATGCTCAAAAATACCCTAATCGAGAACATCCAAGAAAGTACGTATTCGAAAGATTATTACAAAGATTTTGTGCTACTGGTAGTGTTGTGTACCGCTGTATGTTCGAAGGAAGATGTGGTTCCCAATGGATGGCGCACCTGCTCATTGGATAGGCAGAGGGAGTGAATACAACTGGTCTGCTACATCTCCAGGTTTGACCCCTATTGATTTTTTTCAATGGGGTTACATTAAAAATATTAAGTGAAATGCATGTCTTGCGATTCTCGTGTATAAAGAACGTCATCGCTTAGATAACAATTTGCATTTAAACATTCAATCGTCGTTACAGTTATCTGTTGGCATTACTTACGTTTATTAAAAATATTGTCTACAATACGCCACCTACAATTCGATTTGAAAACTGAACAGCACTTTGTATTGAACAACATGGTAAACATAGAGAGCATCTTTTATAATTTTCATTTTTCGTCTGTTTATTTATTTATTTTTTTTTTTAATAATTTGTTGTTTGATATTTCGTTAATTTAATATTCGCTTTTGTTAATTACATATTAAAATTGGTTGATCACATACATTTATTCTCATTTCACTTCAAGTTGTTGATCCTATCAAAAAAATGACATTATAGGCAACTGAATTATGTGGAAAAAATCGTCTCAATGTAAAACATTTGGGTATAGGAACCCTAGTATCATATGAAAGAGAATTATTCTCTCTATGAGATGACCCAACAGGGTGTTCTATTTGAGATAAGCAACATAATCTGCTTTTAATGTATTGATAATGACACTTGAATTTTTGAACACCCTGTGAAGTATTTCGAAATGTTTAATTCAGTAGTTGATGAAGTGATGAGTTATTAGTTGAAAACCAGTGAGTTTTTTCTTTAATTTTATCTTGCATGAGAATATTTTTTTTAAAAAGACACATTTATCGAATGAAGAACCGTAATATCTAGGTAGAGGGATCCTTGAAGAAGCTGGCCCTTCTTTTTTCCGTAGAATTTGAAATCGTCGTCAAATACATGGTGTTCCATAAAAAAACATAACTTTTATGCGTTACTCGATTATGAACCACCCTGTATATTTGAAAATATTTTCAGTTTGTAGCCCTTATTAACCTACATGATATTCCGATATTCGAAATAAAGAAAAACGTGGACTTGAAACTCCGTGCCGTTAATGGTGGGACACCCTATATATCTCCTCATCATCCCTTTTAGTAGTAAATCTTACTTTCATTTCGCCATGTTTTATCTTTTGCGACTCTGCAACATTTGAATAAGATATAATTTTTTTTGTTACCTCATCGCTTTCTTTCTTTGTTGTATTCTTATCGTTTGCAGTTTCTTTTTCATTATATACTGAACACTCAATTGTTCTATTTTAGGCTGGTTTCCACATACCTTCTCCTTCCTCCTCTATTACTCCACATCTTATGAAATAAGATGGGGAGTTATGCGGTGGTTTCCAAACCGAAAATTTTAACACCCTTTTTTTTCACTTTTTCCGACGAATTAAGAGTTAGTATGTTATAATCAAGCAAAAAAATGTATGTCCGACGGCCGGCCGTATTTAAACAATAAAACCACCCGTCCGATTTTTATGAAACTTTGTACAAGGACCATTTTCGAAGATCTGATTAGTGTTTGGGCATAATCCATGCAGCATAAAAGGCCGTTAACCTACACAGATTTTCGAATTTTTGAAATATTTAGAAAAATATTCATTTTACACATTTTTGTTTCAAATAAAAGTTGTTTATAATTTAATTTTACACATTTTTTGTTTAAACTATTTTTTGATCCGATAAGGAATTACTGAGATATAACAATCACGTGACCATTATCAATTTTACAAATAAAGTTGAGGGAGAAAAGTTGTTGGATATTCTATTGTCTATAGCTTTTGTTTGAAAATTTTTTTCTAAAACGCAATTTTATTATCGCTTATCGGTGCGATGTGGAGTTCTGCGGTAAACGCTTGTTCTTTCTGTTTGATCCTTATTAATTTCATTCTCTGATTGTAAAGAAATAAGATAATGGCTTAGAAGACATTCTTAAATTAGTCATATAACTCTTTTCCAAGCTATCACATGATATTCATTTATTATTTTGTAAAATTTAACGCCACATCGGAGTTTGTGAAACTTATAATATTTGAGTATTAATATATTAATATTTTTTATACAGTTTCGGATTATCAGATTTACACGGAGATGGTCGAGTTCACGACATATCAGGACCGGATGGCGTTTCAGGTTATGGCTTCGAGTTAACATTTAGGTTAAAAAGGCAACCCGAAGAAACCGCACCCCGACTTGGCCTGCCACTTTAATGCAATCTTTAGCTAAATACGTATTTCAATCAGGTACCTTTTCTGCACAGACATCTCGTAGGTTCACGTAACAGTTACTGTTTAGGTAACACACTATGTGCTGGTGATCATGTTTCGTGGCATTGCGCATTAGACAACAGCGAATCTCGAATACAACACATGCTGATGACGACAGATGCGCAATTAAAAACGACGCAAACTCCTTTCGGTGCTGTAGATTTTGTACAAATAGTCGGCGTATGTGCGGACGAACTAAGAGCTGCTCAGCAATGGAACGGTGACGGAGTTTTGAAAATGCTTAGTCAGTTACCATTGTAAGTTTAAAAATTTGCGTTCGCAGAGTAACCATTCAACTTAAATTGCAGAACTGGTGGCGCTTGGTTGATCACAGACATGAGACGTGGAGAAAGTATGTTTGACATAGATCCCACTGCACACGAAGAAGTCGAAAACGGATTTGAATTGGAAGGTTCTAATTTAAGTGGCGTTAGTGCACGTTGTTCATGGGCAGAACAAGAGTGTTCAAATCAAGATGTTACGTTATCTCTATCCACTCCAAATTTTGAAACTTTATCGAGATTAGGATATCCAGAAATAATTAAAACTTCGTTAAACTCCAATTTACAAAGTACAAATATGGATCACGATCCTGGGAATTACAATAAATCGATCGATTTTCGCGATAAAGCGAGTATTTTAGAATCGGCAGAGTTGGTACACGTTAAAAAACTCGAATCTTTACATTTAGTGTTTAATTTAGAGGCCGGTAGCTTACTGCCACTCGCGATAAGGTAATTTATAGTTAATTTATTTGCTTGTTGAATTGAATATTCTTGTTTATAGAGGCCGCGTTAAACATGGTCGTCACTTTACATTTAAATCAGTTCTTGGAGAAATTGCTATTACGTTAGTAGCAAATTCGGTAACCGGAACATTGGTTGATCACGAATTTCCTTATGTAGCACAAGGATCGTGGCTGCAAGTACTGATCCCAGACGATCTTGCGCAAGATATGGCAGCAACATTCCAAGTACTGTCCACTCCTGAAACTCTGTCCCTACCTAAAATATTTGCTTGGCCAGATCGTAAATTATTTATTACAATTGTTGCTGACAAAGTGTAATGGCAACTACTAGGTTTAAGTGAAACTGTTACAATGGGTGACTATAAATTATTTAAATTATTATGCAATACAATGTATACTGTTTTATTATATAAAACATATGTTATTAACAAATTTACTGTATTAATTTTACTCATCCTCAGGGAAGTTTTCACTATTCAACTGACCTTCCTCTGTATTACATTTAGTGGATAATACCATACTATTTAACTCCTCCTAAAAATTGTGTTAACATGTCTCTGTAATTATGTAGGTTCGCATAATTACCTCAGCTCCTTCGTAATTTAAAATAGCCATGCAACTAACTGGTATGTACTTTAGTGTTAGGTTACCAATTTTTCTTCGCTTTAACGTAAACAAGTACATCACTTCGTTTTTCTTACATAATTCGATAATTTCTCGCACAGCAAAAGTCAATGCATCTGTAAATTAAGAAATTAAAAATATATAAAGAAATTGTCTAATCTTGCCATTGGCTTTTACAAATTTTAAGTCTGTCGCGATTAGGATAAGTTTGGCTTTATTTAAATTTAAGTACTTTTTGGTTTCGTGAAATCCGACAACGTATCTTCTCTTATATTTTCCTTTTAAAGTATCTCTTTTATAGAGTTTCTCTTGCAACTCCACTATCCTAGTTATGAAAATGCTTGCCTTTTCATCCACTTCCTCGGTTATAATAATCTCCGGAAATCTAAAATGTTTTAGAAATTATAAGAACTTCCACTACGTCTTTAGGTCATTTCGAGTGAATTAAGTGAATAAGATTTTGTGTGAAATGAAAATTAATAAATAAATTGTTGCACAAATTACCAGTATTATTTTAAGGGCAGAGGCGTTTATAAATCGTAATATGATATAAACATATAGTCCAATCAATATAAACAATAGGTCGAATAAAATTAACGAATCGATGAAATTAGGTAGTTAAAAACTTTCTTCAAGTGATAAACCTGTGATTTAAAAAAAAAATTACAATTTTTAATTGTTTCAATTAATACTTATTTAAATGAAAAAAAAACGAGTTGTAGTTTAAGAACTTACCTACAACTTGTTTGAAAAAATTTTTAATATCTCAATTTGTAACAAAAATACAGTCGATGCGCAACGCCTTAGAGTTCTCTTATTTCAATCATTCATTCTTTGATTAAGATCAGATAGAAATATAGTATTGAAAATTACTATTATAAATCCTAAATGTTCAGCGAATAACATTTTTATAAAGTTTTTCATGCCTAAAATTAACTTTGAAATGAGGTATTGTACGTTTATGTTATTTCTACAAATTTTTGCTCATATTTAATAATTAATAAAATGCATATTTCTTTTGCTAACTTTTTTTCTAATACCTACTTTTTTCAACCTTTCAATTTCGAATTTTTTTAACACTTTGTTGAAATGTAAAATTTTAAGTTTAAAGTACGTATAATTTCAATAATATTTGACATAAAAGGTGAGGTAAAAAGCAGGTTAGAATGCCGAGAGTAGACGCGCCAATCAGTCATGTCCAGTTCAGGGGGATATATGTTCCCGAAGTTAAACTGGGCAAGCGCACCCGAGTTTGAATGTTCTCTGCGGTTTTGAATATCATAACCTAAAAATTAATATTGTTATTTATAAAGTTTGTGAACGTTCAATTACATGCATAAATATTGCATACTTTTTCTGTTCTTGACATTCTGGCTGTGACATTTGTCAGAACCATTTAATGTCTTCAGGTGAAATGCTACCTTTAATAAAGTTAAAAAACCGAGGACCATATAAATCCTTCTGAATCTATAATACAAATTTGTTGTGTTATTGAAAAATTGTTATGTCAACATAATGACTTAATTTTTACATCAAAATTCACTAACTATATTATAAATTTAGTGCTTCGCAAAATGGACATTGCATTTAATACACTGAATGGATTTTAATTGCAAGTCAAACTAGTCGAAGTACTAGATAACTAGACAATCACACAATCAAAAATATCGTAAGTCTTATTTAAAAAACAATAAAATGTAATACTTCTACCAAGTTTTCCATGTTTTTTAGCATTATAAGTTAAATTTAGTAAGGTTACGTTAAAAATTCCTTACACATTTTTATATTCGCGTTTGCGCAGTAAAGCGCAAGTAACATATGCCCATCTCTCTTTCTTAAACATGTTATAAAGGATTTGATTGCAGCATTTAGTATACTAAAGTATTAAGTATATGGGATATACAATATCGGTTAAATGAAACAAAAGTTGCGTACTTATATCCCTATAAATATAATGTGGGTTCACTTTATTAAAAAGCAGCTTAAATATTTAAATACACCAAAAATCGGTGTTTTAGAAAAACCTTAATAAGTAAAATGTGTGTCTTGCGACATATCGTGTAAACATTGACACGTATGAATAGTATAAACTAAGAAAAATGCCAACAGTTAACTGTAACTGTAAAGCTATCACTTAGATAGCGCTTTGCACTTTAACACACATATGCCGTTACAGTTAACTGTTGGCATTTTTCTTAGTTAAAAACCTTAATATTTCACTTATTATAAGAGGCACGTCTTTTTGGAATCATCGTAAAAAATGCTTTTCAAGCATCTAATTACAAACGGACATATAAAGTACGAGAAAATTGGAAAAATAATAGTAATGTAATAGTCATAGAAGGCCCTGATAGTGATAAGAAATTTAACTGAAATTAGCTTAGCTAATCCCGTATGTTAACAGTCTCAGCAAGAACTCTGTTAAAAATTTGCAAATAAAAAAAAACGATAATTTTATATCCAATTTAAAACTAATTTGTCCGAATCCGCGACGGATATGAATAAACCATTATTCATATCCGTCGCGGATTCGAATTTTTTCCTAACTTTGGATCTAGATAGATATCAAAGCTAATCAATTAGTTTTTTTTTTATTTTAGGTATAAATACATAACTGTTTAAGAGAAGCTTGCAAGTTTGGTCAAATATCAAATTCGTCGGTGGGCGTAACAAGTATAAAGTGGGCCTGATAGGTAATTACTGAGATATAACAATCACGTGAGACTAATTATTGTAACAATATCTCCACCAATATTCATTTTACAAAAAAAGTTGAGGAAGAAAAGTTGTTTTGTATTTGTTTGAACCATTTTTTTCTAAAACGCAATTTTATCTTATCGGGACGATGTGGAGCTCTACGGTAAACGCTCTTATAATTCTAATTTTTTCGGCTGTAGAAAAAATGCTGTATGTACCTCGTGCCCGAAATTACTTTAGGGTTCTCGAATGATTCTCGATCACCAAAGTTCAATTTCGCGGAATAGGTACATTATAACTATTAGGCCCCTGTTACACTACGGTGGCAAGCCACGACGCTAGCCACGCCGCCTGAGACTGACACGGTCGCTGATCATAAAACTACGCGGATGCTTCATCATCTATTCAGTTTGCTAGTTGTAAAGAGTCCCAATGAGCAGGATTCTTTTCCACTTCATAAATAAAATCTTTGGTATTCACTTTGTGATCAACGACCCTTGACAGTTCTTTCTTCTTTCTTACCGATTTTTATCTTTACATTATTATCTTTAGGCGTTTCCTCATCATTTCCACTACCTCTAACGTCATCCATTTTAGAAGGAAATAAACTTTACACTAAAGTAATTATACAGGTAAAAACAAACCACTTTCACTGACAAACAACACTCGGCACACTCTGATCTCCAGGTGCGGCCACCGTAGTGTAACAGGCTCCCGTATAACCCAATGTTAAACGGTGCATTTCCACAGCGCGGAACAGCCACGGCCCGGGTGGTAGCCACCTTATAGTTGAGAACAGCCACCGTGTCCGTGGCTGTTTTTGCGACCCGAGTGGCTTATTTTCGGCCACGCCGCTAGCTACCATAGTGTAACAGGGTTCCCATCTGATTCAGTGGAACACATGCACCTGTAGCCGGCCATGTCACCAGCGACGTGGCTGGCCACCGTAGTGTAACAGGGGCCTTAGCTGGAAACAAACGCGAAACTGAGTGTATTTCTGAAAATTGGAACTATTGAACTGTATAATAGCTTATTTACATTAAGATGAACATCCCGGACATAAAAATTGTGGATGTGCTACACACAGAATCCTTTTTTACATAACTTATAAAAATTTTCGTTTTTGTCTTTAGTAAAGTAGTAGGGTAACCTCTTAGAATAACATATAAAGTGCTAGCGGTGTTTGGGCCTCTTTAGTTATTTGTCAACATTCAGCTACGTTTTACATTGGCATCATAAACGATATCCTCTGCTATGGAAACTTATTTGTAACTTAGTTCATCAAGCGGTGTACACAGTCTTCTTTTTCTTCGTAGTTCATAGTTCTATATGATTCTATGATTATATAAGATTTAAAACTGATTCGCCATCGAAAAATAGCTTCTTCTTTGTTGTTGTTAAAACTGTATAAAATTTTGAAACACGAGTGGTCGCGTCAAGTCTCACAGACCCAAAGCCGTAATAACATACTGAGTTTATCAAATAATAAACATTAGTATCTTCATCGCGTTATAGATTATTTCTTTTAATAAATTAATGTTTTTTTATACAGTACTAGCAAACCCGGCGAACTCCGTTTCGCCACCAGATGGCTTCGTTTTATGTAACATTTCGTTTGGTGATTAAAAGATGAAGAAAAATTTTTTTTTTGTTTTATATTTGAAAAGGAAAAATTTTATTTCATTTCACAACAGTAATGAATTCATTTCGATTACAAAAATGAAGCGTTATTTAGTTGAACTTCTCTAAGTAAATGAAAGTGGATCCAAAGTAAATACTGAATCGAAGCGTTATACGTGTCCGCAAATTATCCGTTTCATTGAAGTGCACTTTGGTAAACCACATTTTTTGTATTTTGGTCTGACGTTAACACAAACAAAGCGGATGGTTTCCCAACTCGTGAACACGCAACGTATAACTGCCCATGTGAAAAACAATGATTATCTAAATTTATCCCGCAAACACTAAGCGATTGGCCTTGCGACGCACCGGCGCCATCTACTTAAAATATTGGTTTGTAGTACATGCTATGTATCAAAGATGGCGCTGTATGTGAAAAAAGATTTTCCCGCTTTTCTGTTGACATTTTTCCTGAATTTTCTTTGCTATAAACCCCACGGAGCCCGAGACCTTTCCAACGAATGCAAAACCGTGGAAATCGGTTCGTGCGTTCTGGAGTTATAGCGTCAGGAAGGAAAACCCGACTTATTTTTATATAGTAGAAGATATATTAACAATAAATTGTAAATATTGAAAAATGCGTTTTATTTCTAGTTATAGCAACATGCACATGTATTGTTTTAATTATTGACTTTAATGAAAACTTTTATCATTGCTAATTTTTTCAATGATGTGCCTCTTATTCATAAGACATCTTATTACACATGTATGACGCCTATGACGGTCTCATTCGAAAGTGGGCGAAAACTATTATTTTTTCTGAATTGTTTGTACGACGTACATAAATTAATTTCAAGGGCGTGTTGGAGACTGCATGTAATCAAAGCTTGTATAAAAACTTTTGATGGTCTCCGATATAGTGATACAAATGATGCATATATGTTTGTAGTTGTTGCATGTAGTAACGGTCCTTTTAAATTATACTTTTTGGTAAATATATCTTTCATTTATTATAACAACAGGGCGTACATAATTTACCTAATTTAATTATTATGTTTCTCCGCTCATCTAAAAATCATAATCATTTTGAAGTTACGAATTAATGGATGTACCTTCAAACGTTTTAAATTCATTTCCCTTTGTAACCTGACACCGGTGCATAGGCAGCCGATAATGGAACATTATCGAGACTAGTAACCCAAACATTCGCCTACGTGAATCCGTCCGTCATCGGTTTTTCCGAAGTAATTCCGACACTAAATTGTAATATTGTTGACGAGAAACAGCTCACCCTGATGGATACCGGCCCCCGAAATCAAGCGCCCTGTAATTGCTCGTTACCCAGCCAACATTTTGGAGTGAATTTACACTCTATACTCTTGTCGAAGTTTTAAGACAAAATATGCAAAATTGACCGGCCAAATTTTTTTGTTAGGTTGTAAATATACCATATTTGTCTGTAAAGGGATATCAAAATCCCTACGTGTCCTAATAATGTCACAAAAAAATCGAAAAGCTGTCATTAATAATTACTTTAATTGCTAATTCATTATTAAACCGATTACTTTGAAAATACATCACAGCAAAGCGACAAGTGTGTAGATGACAACAGTGAAAGTCGCATATGAATATTTTCTTTAGTTTTCCGTTAAAACTTCGACAAGCCGAACGCACATTTTCCCTATCTCAATGCAACGCCGCCCTTAAAACTTTACTAGAAGATATAGGTAAGATTAAAGAAAAAAACTAGTGTTAGAAACCACTGATACACATGCCAAAGATGAGACTCAGCCTATTAAAGGTGGCCTTAAACGTCGGGTACACAATTTAGTGATGAGGAGAAAGAAAATTGTGTCAAATGCACACAATTTTTCTAAAGCTGTAAACAAAAACTCAAACGTACAAATAATTTTGTTGAATGATGAGGACTTCAGTAAATGTCATGAAGACCTAGCATTAGCGACGGTTTTTGAGACAGGTATAGCTATAAAGAACATTAAAAAAATGCACAAATTTTACGTAAATAAATTTAATTACGTCAAAGCCCTGCAACTATCTCGCTTGCAAAAAACTACGACGTATGAAGAAGTGTTTTCTGATGAATCGACAGACGATGATGAAAGAGATCTTCTAATGCCTCATAAATCACCAAACGAAAAAGAAAATAATGCTCAAATATTAGAAGTTGGGTCTAGTAGTTTAGAACTTAGTGCTAATAACATCCGAAATTGTGTGTTTGTACTGGCACAGTTTGCCACAAAAAAACAAACATCAGATGTATCGTTACGTCACTATTTGCCAGACTGATTTAGATGAAGAGGGCGAAGCCAAACTTATGAGCCTAAAACTAACAAATGATTCTTAAGGGCAATAGAGTCTATTATAAGTTTCCAAAAAGTCTAGATTTGAAAATAAATTTCAAATGTAATATTAGTAACAAAATGCAAACCGGATTTCGGAAAAATAAAAGCACATCAGAATCATGTATTACCAAAAAAAAAGATATGGATAAGGCTTTTGACAAAATACCAAGACAGAAAATATGGGAACTAGTAAACAATAAGAATGTGGACCGAAAACTAATCAGAGTAAGTAAATGTCTATACCTACAAAACAAGCAAAAAACTGTTTATTATGCTCATTCAGATTTTGCTAATCCGAGTGGTTGTGGAGATGTTCGCAGTCTCGAAAAACACAGTTTTCAAAAAACTAAAATATTTCCGTTATCGTGAAAGTTATGAACAAACAAAAATTGCTGTTTCGTTAAAGTAAACTCATAACTTAAAAAAAGAATTACTTCCACGTTCGAGATAGTAACTTAATTTTTTATCTTAGATTTATTATATTATCTTGATTTCAAACTAAATAAAAGTCTGACCTGTCAATATTGAGTTATTAATTATAATACGTATGATATATACTTCTTATGTTGATTCGAAACATGATTATTGCTTATTTAGTGAGAAACTGGCTATTATATAACTAATAAATCAAAATTGACAGCTCAAACTTTTGTTTAGTTGGAAGTCATGACATTATGACAACAAAATGCAAATGTTTTCAACGCCTACTTAGTGTAATACAATAATTTTTAAATACGTAGCAATTTATTACCTGAAACCTGTATCTTGAATAAGATGCTGTGGTTGATATAACATAAACACTGTGTATTTTTTCTACCGCGACTGTTTATTTCGAAAGCTATGCTATGCTCTCAACTTCAGCAGAAGACAGTATTAATCTTCTGATGAAGATGAGAGTACAGCTCTTGAAATACATTTATTCAGACTTAAATAAAACAGTTGTGGTAGAAAAAATATACAGTGTTTACCTGAATCCTAGACTCTTGTACAATAATGGAAATAGGGAAAAACTGAAAATCCAAGATGGCACCTATTTTAAAAAGACAAAGTTAGTAGCACTATCTCGAAAACATTGAAAGTACATAATTCTTTATTTTTACGAAATAAATAACATTTGTTACAACTTGCATGATAACGTAAATATTGTCTTTTTTAGAAAACATGCAACAAAATATTATATTTGGTGTGCTTTTTAAGTATATCTCCTCCGCTAGATGGACCTGTTGAGTTTACATTTGTTACACACCTATGACTTAATAAAATGGTTACGCTATTTAATTACTAGTTGTCGCTGTAAATTGACCCAATTTAAAATTCCACTTCTGAATTCATTACTCACATTTTAAAAAACTGCTTATCCGCAAAATATCTTATCGAATAACACTGGAATGTGTATAATATTACTGTGTTTATTTTATGTTTGTATCTTTCAAAACGCATGTATCAATTTTGTGATTCATCATAATATGATGTTGCAAGTTACGTATATTTACGAACGTTCTTTGAATAAAAAAATTTGCTTTACAAAACATGGGAAAAATGCAATCTTCGTAACGAAATGAAATAAAGATGTACGTTTGCCATTTGTTTACTCAGTTCGATGTTACTCCACATGTTTTGTAAATAAAGTGAGTAACATCGTAAGGCGATTTGAAAACCGTGTGATAACCATTTCTATTGTATTCCCGGTGATTAGTGTGATTTAATAATAAATTAGACACATGTACTGATACTGACGTATCTTATGTGAAATCATCAATGTTTCACAGATTACTAGTTCGCTGTTGACATTAGGTGCGATTAGTTTCGGGCAAAAGCTTCGTTCTAATTAAATGTGCATAATTTTATTACCAAAAATCGCTTCACCTTTATTTACCAATATATCAATTACATTAATTATACAATAAAATTTGAAAAAAGGTTGTAAAAAGTAGTAGAGTAGTGCGAAGAAAAATTCATTATGTTTAAATACTTTTTTTTTGACAGAAAAATTAAAATAAGTCAAGCAAAATTTTTCTTCTTAGAATTTGCATCGATCATTAAATGTTAACGTTGATTTAAATTGGTAAAGATAGTCAACCTTACGGGATTATGCGACCCCGAAATTTGTTCTAAACATCAGAGGTCGGTAGTATCGCTTTGTGCTAAGAAAATACGTCAATTGTATTGTAGAATTTACAGAACAGTATTGCCGATAAATGTGAAATAGAAAACTGTAATTTTGCTGATAGTTTATGCTAAGGCACGACATTGTTGCCAATGCATCATGCCGTTGATTGAAATATTGGTGCATTGAGTCGATGTTGACAAACAAACAAAAACATGCGTTCTACAATATACAAGAATTTATTGATTTTTGTCGACGTACTAATTAAATGTGTGTCCTTTGTTATATATTTTTTTCTATTGTCTGTTAATTGTTCAATGTAATAATATTTATTTGTATCTTTCTTACGTAAGGTTATAACAATGGTTATACCATCATGACAAACACATATATGTACAAAGATTGTATACATACACATGTGAATAAAGTTTATTATTATGAAAAAAAACCTGCAGATTTAAAAGTATTAATTTCGTAAAGAAATCGTTGAAAAACGTTCTCCCAAAAAAAACAATTTCTTTAAATACTTTTGAAAATTCCATACTCATATATTTATTACATTAACATCGTTTATCCGTTGAAAATGTTTTAAAATCTATTAGGCTTACGCAAGTAAATTTCTAAATTTTGGTCATTGAAATTAAAATTTTTAACATAGAAACGCTATCCCTTTTATGTTGGAACGAATGTTGAATTTTCTTATATTACAATCTAACGTACTCAACTGTTTGCATCTAAACAATATTATAACAAGCCTACTCATTTACTAAAGGTGTTGCTAAAAGTATGCAATTGTAGAATTTCTGACTAAGCCGATAAGGAATGTGACTCATAAACGATAATCCGGAAGACTCCTCGTAATACATTTGTTTCAATATCAACTTTAGGTGTACTTATATTTTAAGATATGATAAACGCATTAAAGAAGCATCTATGCAAAGCTTAATGATTATCTGTTTATTTGTTACAATGAAAATATTACAATCAAGATTGGTTTTTAAGTATGTATTTCCTGAGCTTTACTAATAACAATGGTAATAACATTTACAAAAACTATCAAAAGAACACAAAATAATCGAAAGTAATTTTGATTTTTTAAAACATTTCGGTAGTTATTATTTACATGTAAGATCGGATTGCTGGTTTAAAAACTTATCCATTAAAATGAGTAATACTATTGCGTGTCATCGCTGTGTATATCACGGTTGCAATAATTCGAGAAAAAATTGCCCGACGATCAGCTTTTATCGGTTTCCTACTAATTGTCTAAATAGA
This sequence comes from Abscondita cerata, assembly GCA_030710515.1. Lineage (NCBI taxonomy): Eukaryota > Metazoa > Arthropoda > Insecta > Coleoptera > Lampyridae > Abscondita > Abscondita cerata. The sequence continues at coordinate 233,453 of JALBCR010002284.1, read as the reverse complement.
TGCAAAAATTGGGTGATGAATTGTGGTAATTCAAAGCTAGTACTACTAGATGATCTTAATTTATTACGAGAAGCATTTTGAATCTAGTAGTTTTCGAGATCCTTCCGCTGCGAAGAAGAAACTTAATATTACTGCAGTTCCTAAGAAGTTTGTTTCGGGTAAGTAATAATTTTTGTTCAGCAATGACAATTTGCTAATACTTATTGGTAGCGGTCTGGTAGGTACCCAGTGGTGAGAAGTATCTTAACGTTCTCAAAACTCAATTTTTTACATAACACTTTTAACCACTTTCATGTCTTCAATCTTCTCACCACTACTGGTATCGCAAAGTACAAATTACAAAATCAATTTCAAGAAATACTTTCATTTTTTATTAAAAATTTTGCCAATACATAAATAAAGTTCTTTTTAAAAAGCCCAAATTTCAAGAAATACAATTATTTGCTTTGATTGCAGATGAACCTAAACAGGATACATCGAAGTCTTTGCGATTAGAAAGAAATCCTACTCAGAAATCACCAGAAGTTCTGACAGTTTATAAATCTGATAATGTGCGAACTTATGAAAATATATTTTCTAGCGGAAAGTATTTGCAACGTAATTACAACTATTTTCTGTCAGCCAATAAGAAAAAATTGAGAACAACGCCGATTCAGTTAGTGATGCCTCCTTTGTGAATGTTCTTCAAAGTGCAACAATCAGTGCAAGTATAAGTTCTGATAAACCTATACAGACAACCGTTTCTTTTAAAATTAAAAAGTTTAAAAATAAATTGAATAGTCAAAAGTGTGAAATATTTAGATTGAAGCGCAAACTTCAAAACAGCACAATTTCGGGTCTTTTAAAAACAAAAACCGGCTTTGAAGACATTTATTAATATGCAATGTTTTCATCGAACACGAACTCCATGGAAGGATTCAGAAAAACAACTGGCATTATCATTGTATTATAAATCGCCTACCGCTTACAAATTTATGTTGAACCATTTAGGATTTGTTTTGCCAGCAATTTCAACAATCAAGTCGTGGTTGAAAATTGTTAATTTAAGATCGGGGACAAATAATGTTCTTATACAAAAATTAAAAAAAAAGTTGAAGGAATGACAGACAAAGAAAAGCAGTGCGTGGTAATGTGTGACGAAATTACTTTAAAACGAAATTTAAATTATAACCAATATTGGGACTACGTCGAAGGATATCAAGATTTAGGGGAATTAGGACGTAAACCGTTTTTAAGTAACCATGGATTGGTTTTTTATTTGAGAGGAATATTGTATAATTGGAAAATTCCATTTTGTTATTTTCTCAGTAGTGGTTCAGTTAAAAGCGAAATATTATGTACTCTTATAAAGCAAGTGATGCATAAGTTGTTTCAAATTGGATTGAAACCTCGAGCGTTAGTTTGCGACCAAGGATCTAATAACAGAAGTGCTCTATCTTGTCTAGGCGCCACAAAAGAAAATCCAACAATTCAAATCGACAATAACAAAATATATGTAGCGTATGATCCTCCTCATTTACTAAAAAGCTTAAGGAACAATGTCATGAACAGCAAACTGGAAATAGTCGTCAACAATAAAAAATTCAGTGGACCGATTTTGTCAACACTTTTTATATTGATCAGTGTAGCAGTGTAGCAAGATCCATGTTAAAATTACGGACAAACATATTAACCCATCAAATTTTCAAAAGATGCGTGTTAAATACGCCGCTCAGGTATTTAGCAATTCTGTATCTGCAGCAATTAGCAGTGCTGTGATGACGGGTCAATTAACAAGTAATACGGCGTTAGATACTGCATCTTTTTTAAAACAATTAACAACATTTTTGACTGTTTAAATAGTTTTTCAGTAAATGATCCGAATCCCTACAAGCGTGGTCTTTCAGTTTTTAAAGACATGCCATGCGAAACGTTGAAACGTTCTGTACAATACTTCAATTCCATCAAGTTTTATGAGAACGGTGTAGAAAGAAAAAATATATACTGTATCGCAGGTTTCCAATGGACTATAAATTCAATTTTAAGTCTGTGGGAGGACTTAAAGGGAGAAGGAACTTTGTACTTTTTAACGTCACGAATAAATCAAGATCCTCTAGAAAATGCTTTTCAATGATTCGTGCTAGAGGAGGTTATAATGCCCAACCGTCTGCCCGCGAATTTAGGCTTGCATTACAACATAACATGCACATTCGCTTGCAAATACCAATAGAACAAGGGAATTGTGAAAAGATAACGACGAGATACTATATGGTATAGATGAACAATTTAACACTAACTATGAGGAAGAGGATAACAAAATTGGGACAAATGAAAGTGTAGAAAATAATGAAACAAAGAGATCGTCTAGAACCTGTCTGGAGAACAAAATCAATGAAGACAATGTCGTAATTAATAGTTCTTTAGAATCTTGTTCAGTGTCGTATGTTGCGGGTTATTTAAGTCACTACATATATAAAAAAGTACATTGTAATACGTGTAAGGAAATGCTAACAGTTAACGACTCAAGTGTTTTCAATGTGAACGAATCATTAATTCTATATAAAGATTACAGCAAATCTGATGGAATTAAATACTTACACAGACCATCACCCGAATTCTCAAAATTTGTGTTTTTTTATTGAAACTTTTTACTGAAGAATTTCATCTTTTAAAACAGATTATGGTTTATTGGAAAAAATTAAACTCCGTATAAAAATGTCTCAACAGCAGTGTGAATTCATGGTTCAGAGAATGCGACACTCATAAACTGTTAATTATCGATCAGTTGGTTAAAATAAAACTATATCGAACCTTAAAGTGGGAGGCTAATAAACATATTTCTAATAGCTATAATTACAGTGATGTCACAAAACCACACCGTAAAATAAGAATATTATCTGCATAAATAAGTGTAAATGTTTGGATATGTTTTATGTATAGCATTGTATTAGGTACGTTATTATTTATGTGTAAATTGTTTGTAAATTATTACTATTATTTTAGATCAGTTGGAATTGTAATTTTTGAAACAATGTTTATAATTAATGAGCTATTTTTACTTTAATTAAACTATTTTAATTCGAAACCATGATATTTTGATACAGTTTCAAAGAGTAAAATCTAACTTTTTATCTCTACTAACAGATAACAAAGTGTCACTTTTCGTAAATTATTTTTTCCCTCGGGAAAAAAGTGAGTACTATTTTTAACACCAAATTTCCCTCAATAATTTTCTAATTCTATTGTAATATGATTTTTCAATATTAAATCGTCATTTATTTCGTCACAGAAAAGAATAGTGTATTATACACGTATTATCCGCACCGCGTCGGGAGACAACACACCTCAAGCTAAAATCTAGTACTTTTATTTTTAGAAGTAATAGGAATAGGTTTTATTACCAAGTGAATTTAAATTTGAAGGTCTAGTGGAACCCACTTTCCCTAAAAACACGGTAACTTGTTGCCTTTTGAATTGAAAAATTTGAAAACCAATTTTTATTTAAAATCCTTTTCAACTGAACACGTAAAAACAAGTAGATACAAAAACCAATAATTTTGCGTTTCTGAACTCTAGTGGTATTTCTCCCAGTATGTTCTACTTTATTCCTAACGAAGTTATTAAATGACAAACAAATGTCAACATTATTATTTGCAAGTTAAAAAATAAAGTGCAAGCATAATTTGTAAAATAATTGTTTCTTATTTATCTAACACCGACCAAACCAAACTGTTTTAACAAATAACGCTTCGCATGTATTTTAGTAAATTATTAAAAAAAACATTGTCATTAAAATCCAAGATATGTATCATCAATGGTATTATTCATAAATGAAAAATTCGTCACTTTTAATTACTAGTTAATACGTTTACTAAATATTTGAAAACGTTGCAACATTGTATTGACAAAAGTAAATTTTACGGATTGTATGTTGCGCCATTTTTACAACGGTGGAATAAATTGAACTATTCTATTTCAAGAATCGTACACATTATAACTTAGCGCTTCAGTACAGGTGAAAAAGTAAACAAAAACGCAACCCAACATGCATATGTGAATTGCATCCGTGATACAAGCAAATACAAGCGGTTGACTATCTTTACCAATATTTCAATCAACTACCAATATTTCAATCAACGATGTTAATTACTGTCGTGTACAAATTTTTTTTTTACAAGCTGCAAGCTCCATCTGTTGATGACGGGAAAATATTCGAGTACTACTTCCATATACGTTGGAATTAATACGTATATGACTACTTCAATAGGGAGATTTTGATTTAGGTCTTGAATAAAAATTAAATTTAATCTACAACAGCGCCGCTTTCTTAATATGCGACGAAATTTATAAACTTTTAACGAGTTCCCCTCTTAATTACTAAAGTACTATAACCGTGATTACACGTTATCAGTAATACAGAATCAGGTATTTTAGACAACCTAAGATGACATCATTAACTATGAATTAGTTAGCTTTACTCAAATATTAACTGTACATATAACAACTTACATATCCGTTAAGCAAACATTGGACATCTCTTTGTTTTTGATAAATTCTGCTCTATCCTGGTTAATTTCTTGTTTTAAAACACTACACTTTTTTGGTTTAGGTATTTCTCTATGTTTACCTCGTTTTCTCACAGGAGCATCTGAATCTAGAGAATTACCTGCATAGCGTGTTTCTATCACAGCATTTGCTTTTTTCAAAGTACTGAATCCTTCAGACTTAGCAACAATAAAATCTCCTAAAGATAACACCTGCTTATCACTTGAAGAAGGAAAGTTATTTAGAGAACTAACATTTGCAGCATCTCTTTTAGTTACTCTATTTTTGTTGCCAAGAGCAGGGAAATTTGTTTCATTATTCGAAATATCGGCAAGGTTAGACACTGAAGGCTTTCCGATAAATTTCTCAGCAAAATCTTGAGTTATTAAGTTAATGTTACCACCAATTGGCTGAATTTTAAGGAGTAATTGTTCTTGCTCTCGTTCTTTTTGCCTTTCAAGTTTCTTTATAGTTTTTTTAAGTTTGTTTTTTATGGCTCTTTCTTCCTTTATCTTAAGTCTATCTAAACTTTCCACTACATTTGAATCTTGATTCATTTTTTAATTGCTAAAATCAAAAATGCCGAATATGTTTTAAATGCGATCATTAGATAAAGGGCACGGCTGTTTTTAAAATAAGATAAATATAATGGAAGTGTCTCCCGTACAAACAGAATATAGCGGGAAGGCACATAAAGACTAGTTTTTACAGATACGAACTTCAGTTTTTATCCAAAAAATTGGCTGTCCAAAATTTAATTTATGTTAACTCGGTCCGAACTTTGCATGCGAAATTGTAGGGTGAACACACCAGTTGTCGTCACCTTAGTAGCTACTCGGAGTCTCCTATTGTGGCAAAAAATATGTTTTGCCTAATTTTTTATTCACCTCCGTCTAAAGTTTAGTATTTTAATGAATTAGAAAGAGAGACAAAATGTTTAAAAGTATAATCAAATATATAAGCTCAACTTCTGTTCCTACCAGGTTCTCGCCACCCATCCACCATTAGTGAACTTTAAATGTCCCCACAGTTGTGGCCACCATGACTTTTACCCTTTTTAGAAAGTAAACTTCAACAAAATCATTTTTTATTTATTTATTTCTGAATAAATAGGTAGATACAAATTTAAAATAGGAACATTTGCAAAAAAACAAGCGATTACCACAGAACTCCACATCGCTCGTTAAGCAAAAATAAAATTGCGTTTTAGAAAAAAATGGTTTAAACAAAAGCTATAGACAATAGAATTTCCAACAACTTTTTCCTCAACTTTTTTGTAAAATTGATATTGGTGGAGATATTGTTACAATAATTAGTCTCACGTAATTGTCGTTATATCTCAGTAATTACTGAATGGATAAAAAAATAATTTAAACAAAAGTTGTGGACAATTAAATTATGAACAACTTTTATTTGAAACAAAAAGGTGTAAAATGAATATTTAATCTGTTCATGATCCTTATTATCGTACCTCACCGTATATCCTAGGTATTTATACTTATCCACCATCTATATTTCTTCCTCTCCTCACTTCCATTCCCTCTCTTTGGTCTACCTTTTTCTTCTTAAATTCCATAATTTTTGTCTTTTCTACATTTACTTCTAATTACAACCAAAGTGTAATTCAACTTCTATAATAAACCGTTTATCTATGATAATAACGTTATGTTTCAGTACCAACAGTTATGTTAGCGATTCTCTCCAGAGGGCGCAGCAAGGTGCAAAATTTAAAATGTGCACAGTCCCTATTTGTATGCTGCATTTTACACTTACGGCTAAAACATCCGCCTATAAACTCTTTATATTGCAACTAAATATAAATATTATTTACAGAAATAAATTTAATTGCCTTATAGGTGAGTTTTTAGAAATCTTATACTAACTTTAGTTACCCTAATTTTACCTAATTATTACTCAAATTTTGATTCTGAAATTTTTTTTTATTTAAAATAACTCACAGGCTACTATGTGGCATTAATTATCAATTTAATTGAATTCTATTAATAGTAATAATAACTAGCCCAATTTCTAATCAGCTCTTCCTTGTAGTAGACCAGACTTACTGTGAAAAAATCACGGTTCTAGATGTTTCCTGTGAGGCGCCATCTGGACGATTATAAATGGGTAGCAACTTGATGTTGCTACCAGAATTCAAATAAAAATAACCCAAAAAAGTGATTTTTTACAGAACTCAAAAGTGTTTTTTCGTGGGTGGAGGGTGGCACCATCTATCAATATTTTCTTAACTTATACATGGTGGGGCACTACCAACAAATTATTCTGTAGCATTAAAACGACAAATAATGTAAGAAATCTTAAGGCATACATATAGTGTGTCCACGGATGGGTACCTATCCTATATGAAAAACAATTTTAAATTTTAGTTCTAGAAAAAAATGTCATTCTTGATAAAAAGTTTTGCTTGTTCTGAAACCCCATAAAATAAAATAAAATTCAAGTTTTTCAACGAATTGTAATCACGATCAAAAATAACAATACAGAGTAATCATGTAAGTAAACAGTAAACAAAGAACCTCTATTCAATATATCCTCCTCGCCAACTTCAAAATATCTCTCAATTTTACCTAAGCTTAACGCGCTTGTTGGTACAACTGTGTCGGTATTGGTCGCTTACCTGTTGCTGTTAGAGGGCGACAACGAGGTTACTCATGTTAAAACCACAAAACCGTCAAACAATCTAAGCTTAAATAAGAAATAGAAATATTTTGTATCAATATTGTTTGAATTTTCTTACCTTTATTGAAATCCTTAGGCGGCTCTGAGTTTTTCTCGTCTCACGATACTTTCGTTTCCCTTTTTTTTTAGCGTCGCTTCCAAAACAAACACACGTGTATCGCAACCTCAAAATAGTTTGACAGTCACTCAAATGCAGAATATCAGTGAGCGACAGCAAGAGCTGTTAATTAGTGGCAGCAGTGCCAACATGAGAGTTTTAAATCACTAAACCATGAGGCGCGAACATTGTTAATCTTTATTCATGTTATCTTATAGACATACACCCTAACATATTATCTTTGTCTGGCAAACTGAAACGGTCCATTCTCCTTCTAAATTCTTTATAAACGTTTCGTAGCATTTCTGGGGTAATTTCATTATTTTCAAACTTAGTGCAAAAATTCATACGGTTTTCATAAAACTGACTATGAAATGAGACAGATTTTGAAAAACTTGAATTCAATTTCATTTTTTGGGGTTTCTGAACAAGCATATAACTTTTTATCAAGAATGACATTTTTTGCTAAAACTAAAATTTAAAAATTTTTCACCTCCTATAGGATACCCCACCCGTGGATTGGATTGGATTGTATAGGGTGTTCCAGAAATACGTACCATAACTTCACCGCCTATGCCACACTTTTCTTTCACAGTTACCTTCATTGATAATAAATCTTTGATAATCAGTTGTCAATTAATCTTGTTTTATAATAAGTCACTAAAATTTTTTGTACATTATTTCGTGATTGATTGATTTTTGGTCCTCGGTTATGCCTTGGCTATTAATCTGTTTTGGCCTTGATACACAAATAACTGTTATTGTTCTTATACGGCCAAATAATCACGTTTAAAAAGTTACCACTACCCCAACAAAAAAATAAATCAGTGTGGGCCTCACATAATTTTTAAATAATAAAGTAAGTACAAAAATGTATTATCAAACTGTTGTTCTAATTTTTTTGTAAATTAATGTATTTTACATAAAATATTTAGAGGATTCTGAACCTCAAACTTTTTTCCTCGCATTTTCATTCCATTGATCTTGCCGGTTTCTTTGACACTACGGTACAAATTCAAAATATTCTTATATTACCGTTATTGTGTTTTTCTTCGTAATTTGGAGAAAATAACAAACACATCTTTTAATAATTATGGATATTAATAAAATGGGACAAAACGTTCACGGAACTTTTATATCTGAAAAAATCAACAAAATACGTTGGAGACCGGACCCATTTAATCAGTCGCATTCATTTTTAACGGGAAGTTGGGATAACGATCAAAACAACGTGAAATTGTGGAATTTTGAACAAGGCGAAGATGATACGGACATTTATCCTTTTGTTATACAAAATTACCCTTTCGAAGGATATGTAACTGAAGCTAAAGTAAGTGGATATAAATTAATCGAGTATTAAAGTTAACCAAAAATTTGTAGTTTATAGATGCAGATTATTGTGTAGTTTCATCATCGCTTGGTTCACTTCACTACCTAAAAATCACAAATACTTTAATTGGTGATATTGAAATTACTAAAGAAAAATGTTGGTCGAACATACATAGATTAAAAAATAATGAACCTGTCTTATGCTCATCGTTTACTGTGTATGAACATGATGTTGTTACAGTTGGTGAAGATGGAAGCATAAATGTTTTAAATGTGGAGAATGACAATGTTCTGAGACGAATTGGTAAAATTATAAGGTTTTTCTTTATTAATCAGAAAATGTATTTATTTTTTAGAGGAAGCAGATAGTTGTTCTATAAACTGCGTAAGTTTTGTAAAACACAGTGATGTATTGACTGGGAATTCAAGAGGTCAAATGAAGATTTGGGATTTACGTTCAAAAGAGAATAAACCTTCAAACAGTTTTATGTTAAGCGGTGATGAAGTAGCTGCAACCTGTTTGGCGTATCATCCAAATCAACGGCATATGGTGGTTGCTGGTGATGAGGAGGGTAAAAATAATTTTATTCTTTATATCAATAAGTAGGTGCTTTATAATTTTAAGAGTTTACAGATTGGCAATTTGTTTAAGTGTCAAATTTATTATAGTTGATGATAATTAAAAACATAAATCATTTTTAGGTTCATTGACAGTTTGGGATTTGAGACAGAACGCATTTCCCGTAAATTTACTAAGTGCCCACTCCGAAAGCGTATCGGAAATACAGTTTCATCCAGATCATCCGACCAAATGTTCAGTTGTTCATCATCTGGGGAACTTTGGCATTGGATTACGAATAAACCAGGTCCACATGGTGGAAAATTTCTCAATGTGTTGGAAAAAGAAAATAATTTGTGGTTATCCACAGAAAGCATTAAGGATAAATTTGAAGTTTTTATGCTAATGCCTAAATTGCATAAACCCATTAATAGTATTGATTTAAGCAGAAATCGAGTGTTGTGTGGTTGTGACAATGAAGCCATTTACTTAATTGATAATGTAAACATTTATAGCTAGTATTTTTTTAATGTTTTCTGAATATGTGTTTTTTTTAAATTTTATGCATAATAATAAATAGGTATAGGTACCTTTTTTGTATATTTAATAATTGCCAATGTTGCACCAAACTTTCATTCAAAGGCTATTGAATCCACTCAATCAGTCTCACTTTTTTGATTGTAATTTGATTCAAGCTCATTTCAGTTTAAAATAATTTAGATTCCGGATTACTGAAACCATTGACATGACATAGTAATTAAACTCAAAGGCTTAGCTTAAGAATGCAGATTCTTTAAGGAGTTACAAGCTTATTATATTAAGTAGAGCCTTTTTAAACATTTTACCAGATCTTACTCATTGCTCATTTTGATCTTTGCTTTTCGGTTAAACAGTTTTGTTGAAAATGACTGAATCTTAAAAAACGCAGCTTACTGTTGAAGTGCCAACACATTATTTTAAAGAAAGCTTTTTTCACTAACGCACAAGTTTAACAAGCCAATAATATTAGATTTCTCTATAAGTGATGTTAAAGTTTTATGTTCATACTTGTGGACGTGACATAGCACCGTGTAGTGTAATATTCTGCAATTTCAACTTTATGAAGTTTTTGTCTGGGCTAATGAAAAACATGTTGAACTAGAAACATGCGTTTTTTGCATTAATTTGTACATGCATAAACTAATACAGTTTATTGAATAAAAAAAATTTGGATTATATATAGCACATAATGAAAATATTACTTCAAACGGTATTACTGAGACATCTGGATTATCGTAACACCACTAATTTCAAAACAATCTTAATAGAAATAAATACAACATTCCAAAAAGGCAATAAACACATGAAGCTCATCAAACGTCCACGTACGTAGCCCCCTCCCCACATTGTTGGAATTGTAAACGCCAATATCAGAAATTATGAACAATGTGAGCTTTTGCAATAATCTCCGAAAGATCCCCGCATTTTGTAAATCGCATTCATATATGTACCCTGAAAATATGTCAAACTGAAATATTATTTTGCAAGAATATACAGGGTCACTGGTAATTGGATACATTCCTTTGGAGATCTGATAGAACAAGAGGTAAGGAGTAAATTTAACCCTAATATGTATTATACAAAACTCAATGGATTTTGAGATATTTCGATTTTCAATTTTTCTTAAAAAGTTGATGTGAAAATGTAATTTTCAAAAATTTACGCCAACTTTGTGGAACTTTTTTGATGGAATACTTGCCCAACACTATTGGTCTTCCGTATGGAATAAAAATATCCCTTAGCATTTCCATCATGTGATAATTTCAAAGAAAAACTTGTACAAAATAATTTTTCAAAATCAGATGTGATAATTCTTTCAGGTTTTTTCAAATAATTTTCAACGCTTCTTGCGTACAAATTGTGTTAAAACTTCCTTGTTGCAACAGCTATCGAACAAGCTGCGAATCTTACAACAAACCCTTAACAGTTCCAAAAAAAAAATAATAGAAATTAAGAAGTCGACGAAATTTATTTAACTGCTGTCCACCATTATACGTTTTCCATGTGAAGTGGGCGGATAAACAACTGAAGGTAGAATATGACGTTTCACTCATAACTTTTTGACAGTCTTAAGTTCATATTTGAAGATTCTTTGTTATAACAAGTTGTATTAAGTTCGGTTTTGCAGATTTTCGTTGTTATTGTTGTTTAACTGAAATGGCCGCTTATAGCAATGCAGAATACGCCGACATCTTATTTGTATACGGATATTGCGATGGGAATGCTGCAGAAGCTCGTCGGGAAACGTCGCTTTTCAAACCGTCGCACACCGAATGTTCGTGTATTTAGTACGACATATCGAAATGTCGCAGAAAATGGTTCAGTGAAACGTCGGCGAGTGGACGCCGGTGCTCCTCGCGTATATCAACCAGATGATGAGGAAGAAATATTAATCCATTTTGAGGATAACCCAGGCACTTCAACTGCTAAAGTGGCGCGGCAAACTGGTGCGTCACAATGGAAAGTCTGGTCTACGATACGCGGAGTTGGATGCCATCCTTACCATTATACCCTGTCCAGGGCTTAGATGAAGGTGATCCTGGAAGGAGATTAGAATTCTGCCGCTTTATGTTAAATTCAGATGCAGAGGATGAAAACTTCTTAACCAACATTTTATGGACGGACGAATCTAAATTTAATCGCGTGGGCATAACCAATTTTCATAACATGCATTATTGGGCTGAAGAAAATCCACATTTAATAAGAGAAACTAGTTTCCAAAGGAAGTTTTCAGAAAATGTATGGATGGGAGTTGTTGTCTTTATTTAATAGGGCCTTACTTTTTACCTCAACATTTAAACGGAGAGATCTATAAAGATTTTCTAGAAAATCACCTGCAGGAGCTTCTAGAAGATGTTCCTTATGCCGCCAGAGCGCGAATGATTTTTCAGCACGACGGTTGTCCAGCGCATTATAGGCTGACGGTACGGAATTTGTTGAATGAACGTTTCCCTAACCGTTGGATAGGAAGAGGTATGGGGTCGTATGAAAGATATAGTATACGCAACCCCAGTCAATACAAGGCTTGACCTTAGTCGACGCTGCCGCATCCATACGGAATACATTGACCACCAGAGTGGCAAAAACAGAAATAAGAAGACGCTGCAGTGCGTGCGTATACGTAATAGGGGCTTCCATTTTGAACAAGATATATAAAAATTAAGTACCAATGTACTTATTGTTAATTTAATTTACAGCTGACTTCTATGTATAAGGTCTAATGGTGGACAGCAGTTAAATAAATTCCGTCGACTGCTTCATTTATACTATTTTTTTTGGAACCGTTAAGGGTTTGTTGTAAGATTCGCAGCTTGTTCGATAGGTATTGCAACAAAGAACTTTTAACACAAATTGTACGCAAGAAGCGTTGAGAATAATTTGAAAAAACCTCAAAGAATTAACACATCTGATTTTGAAAAATTATTTTGTACTTTGAAATTATCACATGATGGAAATGCTAAGGGATATTTTTTATTCCATACGGAAGATCATAGTGTTGGGCAAGTATTCCATCAAAAAAGTTCCACAAAGTTGGCGTAAATTTTTTAAAAAAACATATTAACTTTTTTAAGAAAAATTGAATATCGAAATATCTCAAAATCCATTGAGTTTTGTATAATACATATTAGGGTTCAATTTACTCCTTACCTCTTGTTCTATCAGATCTCCATAGAAATGTATACAATTACCAGTGATTTAGTGATTTATGAGCAGTCAAGATACCCTAAATTTTTGGGCATCACCTCTCTGTATGTCATCCTGCGATTACGAAACGGGGGAGTTATTTAGGATGAAGTTCGAAACTTTGGTTTAAGTAATATATGGTGTCTTTTTTGATTTTACTGATTATCAGGGTTTTCTCTTCTCCTGACGGCGTTACGAAACGCAGTGATGACTTACAGAGGGGTGGTATCAGACTAAACATAAGCACCTAGACGAGTAACGCTATATTCGCTTTATACCGAAAGATGAAGCCGGAATGATAAAAAGAGAGCACTGAAGGACGACACTAAAATATCACGGGACGAGTGGAAGTGGGAGATAAACAAGATGTGGCGGCATGTATTTTATAGGTTAACAGTGACAGTTGAGATGTATTTTAGGTTAACAGTGACAGACTGGAGCATGAATTTAACCTTATCATATGCTGAATTGAAGTAGTTTTGGTTATTTTTCCACGCGTCACATGACACCGTCCTTGAACCTCTCTTTCTATTATGGCAACTTTAAAACAAAGGCGCACGTTATAGTCTGAGTGCCCACCGACATAAAGTATTATTATTTATAAATAACTAGCTCTAAGTTTTTGAGTGGCTTAATTACGTGTAGTCCGACAAGATGTTTCTGTCGTTTTTCTCGAAACTGTGGCATATCTTCATAATCTCGTCTGGAAAACGCATTCAATTATCACGCGTCGGACTGAAAAATCGGAAAATATTTTTTGTCGGGCAATTCGATATTTGAATTTCGCATGTTTTAATTAACCAATCCTGAAAAAAATCAGGTAGTTATCAATATATTTTTTAAACTTAAAATTTGAACATGTTTGAGTTGGTGGACACCCTCAACGGCCCAAAATTTTTGTCGTATAAATTTTTTTCGCGAGTTTCACTAATTTTTCTTGCGATTACTTTCTTTAAAAGTGGGTTATCAACAAATTTTTAAAATTACAAGGGAAGACGTCTTCCAGATTCGAGAAAAACGATAGAAATCTTGCCGGACTACACGTAATTAAGCCACTCAAAAACTTACAGCTGTTATAAATGATACTTTGTGTCGGTGGGCACTCAGACTAAGTTGTTTATAGGTACTGATATTTAGTCCAAGGGGGCGGTGCTCAAAAATTAGATTTACGGTATATTGACTACTCCATAAATCACTAATTTCTTGCAAAAGAATTTTTCGTTTTGACGTATTTTTAGATTGCATCTCCCTTGACTGCGATTACAAAATGCATAGGTATCTCTCGGAGAGGGATTTTTGTTCAAAAGGTGAAATTTTGGCGTATTATGCACAGAAATCACTCAATATCCCTCCAAAAGCATTTCCTGATTCGACCGATTTTCAAGATAGGTACTTTCCCTCTTGATTTCGATTTTGAGTAACGGGGTGACTTGCAGAGTATTGGTGCTCAAAAATTATATTTGAGGTAATTTTAGTGCCCATAAATATTTCTGCAAAACGATTTTTTTATACGATGATTTTCAGGGAACTTCAATCTTGATTGCAACTGCGAAATGCGGAGATGCCTCGTAGAGAGGTTGTGCTCAAAAATCAGAACTACGATATTCTGATTGATCATAAAATGCTTATAATTCAAATATTTTAAAAACTAAAATACGAATAATTTTTTACGTGGGGGACGCTTTCAGCTCAAAAATCAGAAATACAGTATGCGCCAAAATAAACAGTACTGAAATTGCAGACAGTGGTTGGGCGACCTGAAAAACCCTTTCGCTGTGTCAAAACACTACCTGTTCTTCGAAATTTTTCAACAACACTAAGAATCAGAATTACTAGGCGGGTTTTTGTGGAAATGTTCTTGAAAACGTAATGCAGTGTGTGACAAGCTTGGCCCACCCGCACGTCCAATTCCGTATGAGCGAAAATAATGCTCTACGATAAAAGTTTTTTCTACCGTTGTTATAGCACCTTGTTAGCAAAAACTAATCTCAAATAAGAAAGAAGTAATGAACACGAAGCCGTGGCAACAATCAACAATTGACTCAGCTGATCGAGAAGGCAATTACAGCTGATTCAGTTTCAGTACTGTTTATTTTGGCTAATACTGTTAATTTCTGATATTGGATGTCATGTATTTATGATAGTTGATCATGTGATTGTGTAAGCGCATGATTCAAGCAGTCTGATGCTAATGTGCACTGTGTGTGGTTCACATGTTCTCATTACAGCTCATAATACTAAATACGTGTTACTACAGAGTATTATAATAATAACTTGTTAGTTAGCCTGTTCATTAATTACTACCCGAAATAAATTGCCTCTTTGTATAAGTGTTTCAATTTATACGAACCATCGCTATCTAGGCAATTCAAATATAAGATACGGAAACATAACATTGGAGTTTTCAATTTTAACAATGCAGAGGAGGGGTAGGTACGTGGATATGCGCATCTGTGGATTTAGCATGTTACATGTTACACTCTAAAATGATTACCTGCTTCATTTTATAGATTATTAAATGTGAAGATTTGAATCAACCGGGATTTTTCGTAACTGAACTGCCTCATCTGGTTTAAATCACAAAAAAAACTTTTTAAAGCACTCTGTATATAAAACATTCAACTTAACAAAATTAAGGTTATGATTGTTTCTTAATCTTACGTTAATCTACATCAAAATAATGTCAGAATATGAAAGGGTTCGTACTGGTAAATTAGTATTAAAAGGAGAAAAGCTCAAGTCAGTATAAAAAAAATAATGTATCATACACTATATTATAAATTACAGAACCAAGAAACGTAAACACAGGAATGAGAAAACTAGAGATACACCAAAAATCGACACTAAGGACATTGCAGAGCATGGAAATTGGTGGAAAATCACAAACATAGAAGAAGTGAATGGCCCTGTTGCAATTGAATTTGGAAAGCACACTTATATTAAGGCTTTAGATAATGGTTCATTTACGTTAGGTGCTCCGCATAATGAAGGTGAAGGACCAGCACCTGAAGAGATACTTACCGCTGTGCCTATTAATGAAAGAAAAATTGCTTTAAAATCTGGTTACGGAAAATATTTGAAAGTGGAAAAAAATGGTATCGTAACTGGACGTTCTGATGCAATTGGTGCAATGGAACAGTGGGAACCTGTATTTCAGGTAATTTTTTATCGAAAACTTACATATTTAAGAGGATTGAAACACTGAACTCTTTTAAAATACTTAAATATTGCAATACCCTTTTCACTATGCCAGAGTGATTAAAATACTGCTAGCAATATACATACCAAAATCGTCACTGGAGAATATGTACGCTCATAAACTCGTCTGGAGCAATTTATCAAGAAAAGGATTGAAAATAATTCATTTTTATTAAAAAAAAATACAAGAGAGAAGTTCATAAGGAACAACATAAATGATACATTAACACTGAAACTAAAAATCTGAAATTTATTCACTCATCAACAATTTTTTTTGTATGATAAATTTCAAAGCACGGTAAAACACAAAGAGCTACATTGCAAATGGTACACATGTATTTAGATTGTTTTTGTTTCTTAATTTTCTCCACACCAAGCATTTATTGGTCGAGTTGGTTTTATTTGCGGTTGAAGAAATTTTTGCTCTGTTAAACATGAGCCTGCAGCTCCTGTTGATCTTCCTCCACCCGATCTAGCTAAGAGCGAATGATATTTTTCAATAATGGCTTTAACTAAATCAAGTTAAAATTTTGCTAATGGGGTTTTTCAGTTTTTTTTAAATTTGTATAACTGATAAGAATTCCACACAGAAAGATCCACAAGGTGAATGAAAACCTTTTTAAACAATTTTATGGTTTTTCTAACACTCTCAATTGATGACAGCAACATATCTGATTTGTTAACCGTCCCCATATTGTTGTGTTCATTGATACATTTAGGTTTTTTTATATTCTCACCCGTCTTATGATAATTTATACCTGTTTAAAGTGAAGATTTGATCGGTAGATGTCTTACTTCACCACGTTCTAGTTTCTCAGGCAGTTTTGGCATGTGTTTTCTCGCGCCCTTAACTATACCACAAGAGTTACTTTGATTATTATGTAAGTGTGAAAATAATGTGGGACTAGTGTACCAATTGTCTACAAAAATGGTATGACCTTTGGGTAAACAAGGAGCCGAAAGAGTCAATACAATATCTCCAGATTTTACAAATTTGTTTCCTTCGTGTTGCTCAGTATTTGTAGTGTAAACAATAAAGTCCAATACATATCCAGTTTCACAATCATACAGTAAAAACAATTTGACTCCAAATCGGTGATGTCTAGAGAGGATCTATTGTTTGAAAAATAATAGCCCTTTATACAGGGTTTCTATAAATGATTGTCTCATCAGGTGAGTGTTGGTAAATGCAAATTTGCCGCTTAAACTCATAGTGAATCAATTTATGTTAATGTTATCATCTGTCAGTTATTTGATCGTTCCGTTGTAATTATTATTTCTAGTTGTAATTGTGTTCTTCGTCGTTTATCGTTAATTTTGTTCATTTAATTGCCAACGTGATGAGACAATCATTTATAAAAACACTTTCATCAGATTTTAAAATGGGTACAATTCGCAGTTTACCGTCCTTGGGTAGAAGTGGGTTTTAAAAGCATTTTTTAGATGATCCACTACTATTCTTATTTTTCCCAAATTATCGTTCAGCGTTATTGTCAAGAAAATGTAACAATCTTAGAATCAACAAGTAGCGATCTCTCTTCATAACAGGTTTACAACATTTCAAACCAGAAATTTCATTTACGTCTTGTCTACATATATAACCGTAATATCTATTTGTTTCGTCAGCTGTGGTTTTTATAAAATTATTGGTAAAAAAGCATTCAAAGATATCTAAAGGACTTGGATTTTGAGGTAAGCTGTCAATTTTGCATCCGGAGCTGTGAGTGTCAAAGTCATGTATAATTGGGATGAAATCCTTTTCTTGGCAGTCATAAATACCTTTTGCAATTTTTGGTGGTGGTTTTGCAGGAACTTGCTCACCGTCACTATATTAATTTCCCTAAACCTCTTCACCTTCGGTGGTGGCATTCACTAAAATAACTTTAATGCAATTTTGATATCTAAATAAGTTAATAAAATATTTACATTCTGCGATATTTTTTTCCTCACTGTCAGATTCTTCAGCTTCATTCGTAAGATCCAACTCTTCGAAATCTTCTTCGCACCATTTTCTAGTATATGGACGAGTTCTTAATCAGTAAATATTTTTTAGCCATTATTACGCACAAGATTAATAACACTACAAAAATATTGCCTATTTTACGCAACTACGACGTTTGTCTGATACAGGCGAGTACAGACGCTTTGAGCAGTTAAGAATTGCATGCACTTCGAGGGCGGAAGCAATGCAAGTTTTGCCTCCATGATGTCGTCTCGCAGGCAAGAATAGTCGGCTCGAGCAGGAAAGTAATATGAGCAGTCAAATTTGTTGCGAGTATTCTCGTCTAGAGCATTGAAAGGATTAATTACATGTCAACATCAAAATTTCTTACTTCTACAGGGTCCGACACATCGATCCTGCCTTAAAAGTATATGGAGAACTAATTCTATTCATTTTCTGCTGCACCTATTTTTTTTTTTTTGAAAAAAATTAAAATCATGTTGAATTGTTATCCTTCATATCTCAAGATGATATCAATATTTTAGTTCCTAATTTGTTGTGGCAATTGTCGATATGTTACAGTAACTCACATATTACTGGAAACTCGAATTGCATGTACCGAGTGATGAAAATTCTCGTGCCAATATGAACAACTTTCGACCTCAGCTGCTTCCGGTACAACCGGAAGTGTTGTATGAACGAAAATATTTTCTCTGAGTTCAGTGATGTCGAAAACAGGCGCAGCACTATTTTCAGAAAATGAATCGAATTAGTTCTCCATATACTTTTAATGCACGCTCGATGTACCGGACCCTGTATTCATTCAAGAGGAAGGAAATTATCCCGTGACTAAACTTAAATGTATTTATTGTCAACAACCACTTATGGGTGTTAAATGTTAACACCTTAATTGTACATCATAAATATTAGAATATTATCTGTCGGCCCACTTCCTTCTTTGACCTAAAATTATGAAGTAGGCAATTGTTGGGTTAACATGTTGTTAAAGGTGCATAGAAGAGGGTTTTAATAGCGTTCACGGCTTTAATCCCATATTGGCCAATCTTGGAAGAACTGTAGACAATTTAGTTTGTTCAAATCAGACATCTTGTCAAGCAGAGAGGACGAATTTTTTGTTCTTTGAAATGCTAAGAAAATTTTTAAAATACATCGTATCAATAAAAATCAACTTTTGTACTGCTTACATCATATGTCGGCAAAGTTTAAAGTAGGAACAACGTTCACCAGAATGTTAGAGTAATTAAAAATCAAAATCTACCCTAACTTGCCTCGTTTCCCCTACTTTGTCTTGAAATATGTAGCTTGTTTCTTTTAAGTGCCACTAAGGGAGAAATTCTGGTTACATTTTTTTAAAGGCTATGAAATGATTATATCACGTTTTAGGAAGGAAAAATGGCGTTACAAGCTTGCACAGAATGTTTTATGTCTGTAGATGAAGAAGAAGATACTGTAGTAGCAATAAGTAAAACTGCTGGTCAAGATCAGGTAATACAAATGCGATCACAAACGGTGAAGACAGTTAATCCAGTACAAAGATGTTCCTCAAGAAGAACAAGGCAATGTAAAGCAAATAGAAATTAATTATGTGTAAGTAAAGATAACAATGTATGTTAGAACAAACCGATCATTGCACGTAAAATATTTTTTTAAGGAAAAATTCCAAAAGTTTCAAGATAAAAGATTACGAATCAACAAAGAAGATACTCAGAATTTGGAAGTAGCGAAGGCATCTGGTACATTCCATGAAACATTACTGGATCGCAGGAGCAAAATGAAAGCAGACAGATATTGTAAATGAATTTCTCAATTGACGAACTTAATTTATTGACTAACATAAAAATAGAGTGTAATGTATAACAAAGTAATACAAAAGAGTGTAATTTTTTTAGACATTCAGTACAGCATTATATATCTACTAAAATAAATAATCTAAATGTTTAGCAGTGATTATTTAACCAAGCACATCGTAACCAAATTGAAAGTGATGATTTACCAAAGTTGGTGTTTTTTTAAAGATTTGTTTTCTTAAAACAAACAAAGTTATAACGGGATGCGTGGCTAAAATTTAGTTATGACGTACACATAAAAATAAATCGACAGTTGTTTTATCTATCTATTAGTTGGCAACTTATTGTAATAATGAGTCTGTAATGAAATCACACTACCAAACGGTCAACATTTTATTTCAACTTATTGCAGACTTAGATCTCGATGCTTTCAACCATTCTACAAATTCGTCTAACATAACTGGCCCTGAAAATAAATACAAATATGTATTAAACATCAAATAAAAGAAAAAGGTAAAATGTTAAAATTAACCAGTAAATTTCATACAAAAATATTTTATAAACTAAAGTAGAGCGCACAGACACACAATATAAACTATTTTGTGTCACAGATAAAACAAAACCCTGAGGCAAATTTAAATATTCGTAAAAGAAAAAAAATGCACATATTCCTTAATTTCATTTAATAATTTTTGAATGTATAATACGACCATGGTTTCGAAAAAATAATTTTTTTCATTAACAAGCAATAAAACCTAAAATTTTAAAAAGTCTTAAAAAAACATTACATGAAACAAATATATAAATTAAGAAACGCAAAATAAAAATTTGTTTCATTATGGTTTTTTTAAATTTCAGTTTTTATTACTTGATAATGAAAAATCATTTTTTCGAAACCGTAGTTGTATTTTTTCTTTTATAAAGATGTTGGCTTAAGCACTGCAATAATCGAATTCAAATGTTTGTGGTTAATTCAATTTCTTAAATTTGTGTAATAAAGTTAAATTTTATGGTAGCAACATAAAGTTGCTATCAACTTATAATCGTCCAGATGGCAAAACCACTTTTCGCATATTCTGACTTAACCATCCACCCAACTGAAAAATACCTCGTTGTACGATTGTTGGCCTCGGACGTCTTTTGGTAAAAACCGTTTTTCGATAGCTCATTCCTGTGATCCAGAAAGTCCGAAAAACCTATGTCTGTAAACAAGCAAGCAAGCCTGCAAGTTAGTACGCGCGATAGCGCCTCACAGGAAGCATCTAGCCTTGATTTTTTCACAGTAGGTCTGGTTTACTACAAGGAAGAGCTGATTAGAAATTGGGCATGGTACGACGCACCCTTTCTGTCCCAACCCTACCACAATCATGTCCAAAACAGGTTTTTGGAGGCAAATTATTACCTTACAATTCAATTTTTGTACTTCATGACTCAAACCAATGTTGTTCGTCATGACTACTCGCATCTTTTGGTACCGTTGGCATGGTACCTGCACTGCCAGTACATAGTGGATAACAAATTTTCTCCTCATTTTTTTTCTTCATTTTTTCATCTAATTTTTTTCTCTTCATTTTTTCTCCTCGTTTTTTTTAAATTTTTTTCACCAAATTTTTTTATTTTATTTGTTTACATGTTGTTACCAGCCCCGAAAGGTGTCAGCCCTTTCTACTAGTTTTGCTTATTTTTATTAAAGTTTTATTTATATCAAAACATTTAACTCGGCAAGCAATTACAATTATTATAACACGATTGTATATCGTCCTACACGGTATGTACGTGCAAGCTGTGATTGTATGGATATATTTACCGCCACCAGCTTTTACAATAAATTAATTGCATATTTTTCAGAGTTTTTGTTTTATTCTCTGCGCTGTGTGAGTGTCTTAGGGCCTAATACACTTATTTTTGATCTAGATCTAGAAGACACAGTTTTCCTTATTTACATTATGTAAGAGCGCATCAAATCTGGGGACTCATCTCATGATGAAAGAAGAGGAAGGGGGGAGGGTAATAACAACCTCGATAAAACACCTGGGTGAATTAGTTCCACCGGACAATAAGTTCCTGTTTGGGATTATAGGATGACAGATGGTCAACGGCCTGAAGATTAATAGACGTTATGTGGAAAGACGGAAGAACCACTAGGTAGAACCCACGAAGTGATAGGTATAGTTCCATTTAGAGAGAGTCCCCATAGCCATTTATTAACCGAAAAAAGATTACAAGAATAGAGAAGGAATTAAATGAAATAACATGGGATGTTAAAAAAAATAAATTCTAATTGTTTTTAGTACAATAAACCCAGGCCCACAATATTGAATAGTATACAAAGTGGTCCAACCAAAAGTTTAACCGCGATTTTAGGGCTTTAAAATGAAAATCCGGAAAAAGCTTGCAAGCGTCGATTTCTGATTCGAGAGGGACCAACTTGTCTGCTTTCTTCATCCCCTTACCGGGGAGAAGCACAACCTCCTGATTTTAATATTGATGAGGGGTGTTGCGATACATCATTTTGAAGATATTATCGAGTACTATCTGATCCTCTAATTTCGCGTCAAAATTTTCATCGATGACGGAATGAGAGATAAAATAGTGGAAGAGGTAATGTAGGAAAAAAATAACCAAAACTAATGAATGTCATCAAATTAGACGCGAAATGTTGCGTAATGTAAAGGAACGTTTCCAACAAATCTTATAGTATTGCATGGAAGCGAATGGTGGTCATTTCCGGGATTTAACAAAACTAATCAGAAGAGTTAGTAGTTTTTTCATTGGTTATTTTTTTCTACATTACCTCTTTCTATATTTTATCTCTCAGTTCGTTATCGATGAAAATTTAGACGCGAAATTAGAGGGTCAGATAGTACTCGATGAGATCTTCTAAATGGTGTATCGCAACACCCCATATCCCTATTTAAAATCAGAGGGTTGTGC
This sequence comes from Abscondita cerata, assembly GCA_030710515.1. Classification (NCBI taxonomy): domain Eukaryota; kingdom Metazoa; phylum Arthropoda; class Insecta; order Coleoptera; family Lampyridae; genus Abscondita; species Abscondita cerata. The sequence goes on along the minus strand of JALBCR010002284.1, from coordinate 210,642 downwards.
TTTCCCCCGGTAGAAGGGTAGCAGTTGCGCGGATGAAGAAAACCGCCCTAAAATCAGAGTTAAAATTTTGGTTAGACCACCTTGTATATGAGTCTCTAATAGAAAAGCGTATAATATATTGAAACGAACAAAGATACAAATATTGTAATTTATAAGGAAGGTTCGCAGATAAAACGAAATAAAAGAGGAAACATGCTATTAAACTTCACAGAAGAGTTCAACATGCATATCATGAACACCTTATTTAAAACCTTAGAACTTATATCCAGTTGTACGGGCATACTACGTGTAGTTGGTTCAAAGATTGACAAGGATAGATATATAATTGATATTAAGGGTCATATTCTGCAACTTGTCGTCATAGAACGACCGTCGTCTCTGAACGACTGTCCGTGATGACCCCAAAAGAGGTCGTCAAGACCTCAAAAACGACATTGAGCCGTATTCACCGATGTTTTTAAATCTGTCACTAAAACTAGTTTCAGTAAAAGTTACTTTTAAAAATAATCATGCACCTAACCATGTTTAAGTATGCAATTAAATTTGTCTTTAAATACAGTTACTTCGCAGTTACTAAGGTATAATCATTCTTGAGTTTACACGTAGCGGTGAATGCTTCAAATTTAAAATTACTTCTAAATGTACTTTTAAGATTTAAAAGTGGCGGTGAATTCCGCAACTAGGTCATTTACAGTCTCGTTCAGGAGCAAGGTGTTTGAATTGATCCAAGTGACAACATTGCAATCGTGTTGTCAATTAAACATGGTACCACCAAAGAAGGTATTTGTACAAAATAACTACCGTTCATTGTATGAGTAAGACATAGATATGTGTAAAATAAAGAGGGAAGGTTTACTATACCCAAATTGACTCAGAAGTTTTTAATATTGAATCATATGTATATACTTATGACGCAAGGATCTTCTTTCCTGGGGTCCTATTCTCCAAATCATGCGATATCGAAGGTTGTGCAATATATCAGTAGAAATTCGTGTGATTTTGAAATATCGTATTCTAGAGAAAATTCGTGTACGATCTGTCAATTCTCGTATAATCAAAATCGTGCGCTTATCGTGCGATTTCAAACGTCTAGTAAGTAATACACGACCCGTCGTTTTATTGTACCAGCGGCAGATATTTTATGGTTATATTTAGTTTGATGAGTAGGAAAATAAAAGCGATTCCTTTTTAGCAAGTGAATTAATTCGATAAAATATTAATTTGTTGTCCAAATCTATAAAAACCTATTGATATTTAGTTCTCAAACGATAATAACAGCAATTCTGAGGGGTAATGGAAGAGGTGAATAAATACTTGATAAAAAAGATGTAATAGCAAATGTGAAGAAAACGGTATTTCAAAATAGAGGGAGTAGGAAAAAAGAAGAAGGAAAATGAAAATGGGAGAAGTAGGAATCAAAAAGTGTTAACACATAGAAATCCCTGGGGTACACGTTAAGATATAATAAAGATGAAGTGCATTATGAAGAATTGACAAAAAAAGATGAATAGTTTTTTTGAAAGAGTTGGAGAAACCAAATGGGTGTTCGAAAAGTTACTTAAAGGTGTAATAAAGTATGGAGAGGAGATTTAGAGGTAGAAGGAGCAGGAAAATTTGGAAAGAGTTTCAAAAACAATAAAGTATTAGGTGGGCGTTAGAAACGACAAGTTATATAGAGAAAATGATATTTAAAAAAATAGGGTGGCGGGCGGGAAAGAGAGCAATGAATTATGAAGAAGGGATACGCACAAGAGCAGATAATACTTTTTTAAAGGCATGTTCGAATGAAGCTAAGAGACACAAAATAGTTTGGGCAAGAAGAGAGGAAATTATATTCATGATATAGGAGGGTATGCAATGTAAGAAGTGGAGAGAAGGAGGGGAAAAAAGAAAAATATAGAAGAAATAAAGAGCCGAAAAAAGAGCAAGGATATGCAAGAGAAAGTAGATTGAAGGATATGGAGAGTTAGTAATAGAAAAGACGGCGAATTACATAAGGGAGAGGTTCGGAAACGAATATGCGCGATACGTGTTCTGATTAGTAACTTGTGTTTAAACCTTAATCAACTTTCACCTTTCTTTATTCAAAAAGTTAACTCACGGCAGGATGAGGTACCTAATTATTTTACTTATTACAACAAGGAGCCACAATTAGCTGTATTTTTTGTAGTACGCTGTTATACTGTGAGGGATTAGATCTTGGAACAAAGCTCTAGCTGCCGTAACATCCAACCTAATAAACATTCCCTGATCACTTCTGAGGGTGTTCGAAGGGATTGCTATAGTCTCTGAATGTTCCTTCTACATCCTACGTGTTCAAGAAAATGACCAATGCACAATTAAAATTGATAAATTTAAATTATACCTCCATCGTATTCATTGAACTCTTCATTACAAATCTCATTGCAGTTGGCCATTAATGTAGCTCATTCAGCATCTTCCATACTATGTCTTTATATGTACTGTGTGGTGCGCGCCAAAGCATTGCCAAATGATACTTTTTATTTCGAACGACAGCTCCGTAAGTGTCGTATGCAAACGACGAATTTTGAACGACACTGTCGATACTAAACAGTCGTTTATTACAGAATTGAAAATGTCGTTATTTTAAAAAGAGTCGTTCAGAGTTATAGAATACCGGCCTAAAACGTTCTGCGCATTTTGAAGCATTGTTTTTTGACTAAGCCTAAAATTTGTATGCGTCAAATCAAATAAAATAGTACTTGTCATTTGTTCCTACTATTATTCTGTGTTACTATGGTTATTACCTTCAATCAGTGCGCATTATTCGAGTTATAACATATCCTTATTTTACTTTGACAAAGTTGTATTTATATTTCTGTCAATCTTCTTTGAACCATAATTGTTATACAACTTAAAAGGAGTGTGCTCATTCCACTAGTTATATGTTCTAAGAATAAAACTAAACCAAAATAGAAGAAAGGTCTAATTGACTTTTACAAAAATAATATCACAATAATACAATAGAAAACGAAATGTCATAACTAGAAAGTAAAACTAAGCAAAATAATATAAAAAGCACTTCCTAAAACACAAAAGATATAACACAAACAATTCTAGAAACAATAAAAACAACCATTTTTTCATTAGTCGAAAAATTGTTCTAGTTCTAAAACCATTAATTGTTAGATGCCTTGATAAAGATTGGGTTAATCCTGTTGAAATGCTCTTACACGCCTCTAGAAGGCACAACATAGTTGAGAAAATAACTTAAAGAAAATTCAATAGAAAGGAGTTTCCAATCAATTACATTCTTTGTTAAAATTACAACAGGTTGACTATCATGAGAAAACGAACAAATTAAGTACTTATCCAAGCTGTACTTGAATACAAAGCTCCTATACCTACGTCAGTATACATATCTTGTTAGAGAGGTCTTAAGAACATTGTGAGTACATACATACGAACATCTTCAGCATTATTTGTGTGTAGAAATCTATTAACTTTATTTGATCCAGAAAAGTGATTATTGCATCTTTTAGATATTAGAAGATACAGGCTAATACAATAATAATAATAAAAATAAATACTTACATGCTCCGTCAACGTCATAATTAGAAAGATCGTTATAAATAGTTCTGGAAAATTCAAGAATATTACACCACTGGTCTTTATTAATAACTTTGTACTTTGATTGATCAAGGAACTGACTGAATTGGGAATATAATGGCCAATGTTTTCCTAATAGTAACTGAAGCATTGCCTTAGCAGTCTCTATATCCATACTCCTTTGATCTTTATCCTAAGACAAAAAGTGACATTTTAAAATTGTATTTAACAAAAAACCCCAGACAATAAATAATAAAGCTTTGGCTTACCCTAGCAAAATCAAAAGCATATCTATAAATAGCTTTAAAAATATTCTGATCATTTAAATGACTTCGTAAAAATTCGAGTTTAGTTTGCAATTTTTGTATAACATCACATTGTAGGTCCGTAAGACCTTTAAGCCATTCTTCTTGTGTAAAAAAGCCCATTTGTCGAGCTTGCATTTTATAAGCTAAAACTAACATTACTACATTTTCAGGTTCCACACCAATATCTTCGCAAAATTTTCCATTCCATCAGGACCTAAGGTGTCGGGATCATCTGGATTTGTATATTCTCTGAACCACGCTAAACATCTTTTTTGACTAAACGACGGAACTTCTTCCACTCTAGAAAATCTTCTCGAACTAAAAAAAACATACGCGTAATTAATAATTAAATAATTATAACCACTACATACTCTTTGTCACCCATACAACAGGTACAAAAATTCAGCACTTTGAATGAAAATATTTTTACTGAAATCCTATTAACACAGCGGTGTAAAAATAATTTATCAGTCTCTTCGAAGCAACTAAAAATAGTATCAATATGGTGGTCTAATGCGGTAATATTTTAATTTACGTATCTCGTTAAATTCGAAATTTGCTCACTTAAGTTTGTTTAAATATAATTAAATTAAAACCCATCCTTAAAATTAAACTAATAACCAAATCTTGTTATTAAGATATAAATACAAAAGAATGCCAGCATGATAAATTCGATGGGCGACAGTGTGAAGTTTGCGAATGAAATAAATCGCTCAAAAGGTAATTCTCAAAATTTATATCAAAAAATGCCATTTATGTGTATAAAAGGTTAAAATTCTTTAAATATCAAAATGTTCAGAAACCGTGTGTTTTATACGTCAGTTAATAATTTTGAAATTTCTTTTTTAAAACAATAACTACGTAATGACACATTTAATGTGTACTGAAATGTTAATTGTTAATTTAATACGCTCAGTGGCCGCGAAACTTAGCCACATTTAAAGCAATTTTAAGTGCATTTATGCTAAAGCGTTTAATAACTTAACACAAGCATTGCTGTTGTATATAAGTAGGTAATCACTTGATTACTACAATTATCAGTCTTCCTTCAGGAAGTCCGGTAAAACTACGAAAAAATTAAGTACTTCTACATATTCATACATTTTTAACCCTACGGATAAAATTGAATTGAAATTAAAAACCTTCGTAATAACCATATGACATAGAAATAAATAAAAGAAATTGGAATTTAGTCTGGACGAAACACGTGTTTGTGGGTGCTTGATCAAACCTGGACCTAACGTTACGTTGCCTAATGTTTCCAGTTTAAATGTTTGTTTACTACATGCATTACTGCAAATAAGCTGTTCTAAAAATAAGGTAAACTTCTAACAATGATTGTATCTGATAACTATAATATAAGGAACTAGATTACACCCAGGCCCCTAGGAGCCTCACGAACGAAGTAACACCGTTCCCTCAAGTGCGTTGCCTATCCTACGAATGCAACAGCACGTCGCGATATACTTAACACTGGCCCAGTACTGGGTATGCTTGTTCCCCTATCCTAGCAACGTGAACAGAGAACCGAGGTGACAAGAAAAATATAAGTTAAGATGTGGAAGATAAAAAGTGTATCTAAGAGAAACACAAAATGTAATGGTCTTAGACCTAAAATTAACAACTCGTAATTCGTCGGAAAAGGTAAAAAGGGGTGTTCAAATTTTCGGTTTATAAACGCCATCTTATTTATAAGATGTGGAATAATAAACATTAATGTAAAAAAATCAAAACAATCAATAAGTTAGATTTGACAAGCGACAACCGACAACGAATAAAGCAGAAACTGGAACATAGCCTCAAACTAATGTCAAATTTAACATTACATTTGACGTTAGAAATGTCGTTATCCCTGTGACAATACCCACATACGTGCAGTGTCATTGCGCGTAACTTCTATCTCTTTTTATTGAAAAGGTCTATTAAATAAAAATATATGAGAGAAAAAGGCGAGGAAGAACATGTCGTTTAACACTTCCAAGCACGTTTGTTTACTGAAGCTGTTCTACGCGGTTTTGACAACGATGTTATGTTAGAAAAATAACTGTTTTCCGAAGTTTCTAAATCAAGAAGAACGGAGCGAATTTTATGGAATTTTTGTAATAACACCGAAGAGTTCAAAATTTTTGGTGGACTGAAAAAGTAGATGATCATATCTAATTTTTATAAAACAAAGTTAACAACAAAGGGTTCGGTTGCTGTACAAACCGAAGAACAAACGGATAACACCCAAAATGAGCCAAAAAAACATAAACGAAACACCAAAGGTATTGGAGAAAACGTTATACCACTAAAAGTGGCTTTAAACTAATGTAAATAAAACAAACTGGAACGAAGAATATAAAAAATCAGAGCCGATAGTTTTTGAATACATTCAATGGTGGACAAAAATATCGTTTAGGCAAAGTTTCAAAAAAATGTAAACTGCAAGCCTCCCAGTGGTTATAACATTCTCCACAAAAATAAAAAAAAAAAAAAACAAAATTTTTTATTTAAATTTTTTAACATATTTTTATTTTTTTATATTTTAATTTTTTTTTTAAAAAAAATATTTTATTAATAATATTTTTTTATTATTTTTTTTTTTTTTTTAAATATTTTTTTTTTTAAAAAAAAAAAAATAATTTTTTTTTTTTTTTTTAAATTAAAAAATTTTTTTATTTTTTTTTTTTTTTTTTTTTTAATTAATTTTTTTTTTTTTTTTTATATAATTTTTTTTTTTTTTTATTTTTTTTTTTTTTTTTTTTTTTATTTTTTTTTTTTTTAAATTATTTAATTTTTTTTTTTTTTATTTAAAAAAATTAATTTTTTTTTATTTTTTTATGATTTACTTTTTTTTAAAAAAAAAATTTTAAAAATTTTTTTTTTTTTTTATTAAAATTAATTTTATTTTTTTTTTTTTTTTTTTTTTAATTAAAAAAAAAAAAAAAAAAATTTTTTTTTTTTTAAATTTTTTTTTATTTTTTAATTTTTTTTTTTTTTTTTTTTTTTAAAAAATTTTTTTTTAAAAATTTTTTTTTTTTAATAAGAATTTTTTTTCTAATTAATTTAGTTTTTATTAATATATAAAATTTTCTGTTTTTCATTTTTCAGGAGATTTTCTGACACCCTGTATAGCAGTATTCATAAGCACATTTAAATAAACTCATGAACCAACCCGATGAAAACACAAACAAAACAACTTTGTCGATAAATGTGTAAGCATAACTCGATTCTTCAATTATTATATCCAACTAAGTCTTGTCAAAAATAACAATCTGGAATCACATGCTGTAAATTCGCAATAGGTTGTACAATAACAAACATACATCGGGAACCACTCGACAGCTGTTTCGTCCCTTTGGGACTCTGCAGGAAGAAAAAGTTATTTAATATAAAATGTGAGAGTAAATAAATATTCCTTTTAATTACTTTTAATTGTGTCTCTTAATTATAGATAATACAATTACATATTCCATAAAAATAAACAAAACACTTTTTTTTTTGTTCTGTTTTAATTGCCTTCTATTTAACTGTATTTAATAAAAGCAGTTATTGCGTAATAGTTATTTAAACAAACGCGTTTGATTACCGAAATTTGTTTTTATAGTGTTTGTACCTTCTTTATTTCAAAATTTAAACTAATATGTTATAGTCGCAGGAAGCTAATACTAATATTATAAATAAGATGGGGAGTTATGCGACGGTTTCTAAACCGAAAATTTTTACACCCCTTTTTTTACCTTTTCCGACAAATCAGATTAGTACATAATAATGAAATTTAAAAAATTGTCCGATGGCCTCTCGGTTGTCCATCCGTATGTAAACGAGATATCAGGAAAATTGTCGGCCCGATTTCTATAAAACTTTACAAGCGGGTCTTATTTATAATATCGCAGATCTGATTAGATTAGAAAAATATTCATTTTACACAACTTTTGTTTAAACTTCTTCTTCATCCGATAAGTAATAACTCAGATATAACAATCACTAATTGTTGTAACAATATCTCCGCCAATACCAATTATAAAAAAAAAGTTATGAGAGAAAAGTTGTTGGAAACAACAGATACATTTAACAATCGTTGGCTGTCATGTATAATTCGATTTACAAATTGCGGTGCATATTTACTTTAATTTTATTTTTTCGAGCAAAATGTTTTACGTCGCAGCACACTTTGGATAGTCTTTTAAACGTTTGTTAGTATCAGAACGATGTGGAGTTCTGCGCTAGTGGCTTGTACATAAATCTTGGATAAATTTGTGTAAGATAACTAGAGATTTTCCAAGAAATTTCAAGCATATATGGGTATTCGGAGATATTCATAGATATCAGGAGACATCCGGATATCTTTAGATATTCGGCAATATAGACATCACCAAAGAGAAGTATTTGTACAAAATTTAGTAGGTGGTTTACCCTCGTCTTCTGGTGTCACGTTCAGTTCTCGAAATTACATTAGATTACTTTCAATTGGTGGTACTGCTATCTCAAATTTTAATACATACAGGTCATTTTATATAAATAATTTGAATCACATTTTGTAGTGTCATAAAGTTATATCATAAATCACGGATTGGTTCCTCTAACTATTGAACACTTCCCCCCAGACTAGATTGAATTAAAAGAGCTGTGAATTGTAGGAAAATTGTTTAGGTAGGTTGGTGGAATTACTGACTGCTAATTTTGAACTAAGGTAGTAAACGGGAAACATTTGAAGTATTTCAATGTGTGATATTTTAGTTTCAAAACGTGGTTTGGAATTTGGGTGAATAGACAATGACCTACCTCTTTTTTCCTTATCGACTGATTTTATTATTTTGTCATAGAATACTTCTGGACCCTTTATTAGTGGAAGATTTCTGAGTAGGTGAAGGGAAAATAAACCAGTTCCAATGCCAGATAAGATGTTTTTTTAAATAATAGCATAACATTATTTAGAAAACTGGTCTAAAGAAGCACCAGATCATTAGGGTGCGAAACCTCGCCATTCACTGGAACTGGTTTGATTTTCGCCTTAAAAGTACTCACCAACTCAGAAGTCTTCCACTAATAAAGAGTTCAGAAATATCACACGGTCTGGCAAAAATATATAAAAACTTTATTATACATAGAGTTCCCCAAGAATCGGTTCTCTGACTAATATTTTATTCAATGTGTATTTCCAAGGACTTAACAAATGTAAACATTCACCATAAAATTATATAATACCATCAAGACAAAGAAGATCTCATAAACAAACTTTTTAAAATTTAATGAAAGATTTTCTAATAGTCAAAACATGATATTACTCAAATAGATCCAATTTTAAATTCAGTATAGCCAAGACAATGTATTTCAAATGAAGTTTGGACCAATTGTTTCTTCATATTGGTTCATTACCAATTAGCTGTTTTTTTACTTGTTGTTCCCATAGAACTACATGACAATACCATTAGAACGAGACATTTTACTCTTTTTGAGCCTCTTTGAGGTGCGCATTTCCGTTTTGGGATGCCAGCAACAAACAAAGAATTAAGATTAAGTACAAAATAAACCATTAGGTATATTTTTACAATAAGGAATAGAGACCATTATTGTCTACACTCTACAGCATTAAAAAAAAAACTGAAAATTTTAGTCACGGACTGTAATTTTGTAATCTCCCACATCAAACAAAAAGTTGAATATTTGGATATTTCTGACTTCAAATGGCTTTTTAAGTTAGTACTTATACTCACTTTCATATCAATCTCCTTGATTAAATAGAATTATTGTATTTGGTCGTAGTGGTAGGCTTCGTAAGGAGTTAGGAACGAGTTTCATTGTTCCTAACTCCTCACGAAGTCCCACTACATGGACAACTACAATAATTCATGTAAAATGTAACACCCAGAAAAAATTATGCTACGAATTTCAAATTTTGTTAAAATGTGGTTTTCATTAAATATTAAACGATGAAACCTTTGAAAAAACAAAAATCAAGAACAAGAACTATCTATCGCATCCCCATGCTCAACAACAGTCATTTATTCTTCGTGGCAAACTTTGGATCAGGTGGTCTATGTCATAAGCCCTCCTGTGATAATTCATCCCGTGGCAACCGTTGAAGACCTTTGAGTAATGTTTGCAGTGTGTGGCCTTGCATTATCTTGTTGCAATCTACAGTAACCATGTGTTTTGAAATCAGTATCGTATTGCCAATCACCTTAACGACCTCTGCTGTTACCCTGGGGTCTTCCAGTGGGACGATACTATTTAATATTCTGGTCTAACCATGCAGACCAAATTCATGCAATGGTAGTGTGGTATCGATGACTTTTCTTTCATTTTCACGAAAAGAAACACCTGTTTCCTTGATATTGATTATTCGGCCTCTATCAAAATCAGAAATATGGGAAAATTTCGATGTTGTCTTACTGAAGACATTCTATGGTACCAAAGTAAACAAAAGAACAACAATTGACGTGATTTGACGGAACTATTGAACATTTAAAAAAAATTAAATTTAAATGTTTGATATGAAAATGAGAATATTTTATTATTAACTAATAATTGAATTAAACGTTTTATGTAAATGTAGTACACAGTTTGGACAAAATTCCCCCCTCTAGTTTTTGAAGTGATTCAATTTTTAAGATAATTCCAAAGCAATCTTGGATAAGAACACAAAAACCATCTGTTCATCTCATAAAATTTCAAGTTTTCACAACAAAGGAAAAAGGTCACTTTTTAAATATGTTAATTAGCGAAATCTCGTGTATAAGGAACACGTAAATAGTATAACTTAGTCACTTATCAAATGGGGCAAGAACAGAAACTATTAAAAACGTTACTTGAACTTGAAAAATTGGTTCCAATAAATGTTCAAAGGGAGCTCCAAATTTTTACAAAAATGAACATTTTTAACTTGAATTGGACCACATGTCAATTGAATGGATACCAATTCAATTTCCAGAAGCCCACTTCCAAAATTTAATAAATTCAAATTGCAATACATTCTTAAATGCTTAAATGTGTTACTAAGTTTCATTTAAAAACAGTGACACTTTAGGCCTAGAGATAAGAACGAGTGGTTAGTTAACCTCCTAAGAAGTCTCGTATACACTCAAACGTAAAATTATAGAAAATCTTAAGAAGTAACATAGAATCTTAAGAATTCATGAGAAGTCCTTTGAAATCATTGGAAATCTCGTGAAGTCATTGCAATTCGAATAAAATCCTACGAGTTCATAAGAAACTCAAGAAATCATAAAAAAATTTTAGAAGTCGAGGTTATATGTATACAGGATGTTAATTAACCCTCCAGTAGTGGCGCCGGGTCTCACAGACCCGGCATGAATATTATTACACTGTAACTTTGGAGTGGGGACACATTGTGGTCTATGCATTATTATAGCTTCTCAAATTGGCCTTCAGTATGCACTGATCTAGCCGGCGGGTTGTAACTTGTTGCGTTTCCGAGTTATATGCGAATTTGGGTCTGTGAGACCCGCGCCACCGTTCGTGTTACATATTTTGTCTTCTTCTCCTTGTAAGTTGCAATACTAAAATATTATTTTTTGTATTAATGTACATTTTAAAATCAATTAGTTTACAATGGGAGACTACGAAAAAGAACAGGAGAGACTGTTGCGCCTCTGGAAAGAAGTTGAAGCGGAAGAAGATGCTGTTGATGCTGTAGAAGAGTTGACTTATGAAGAGGATGTTACCGAGACCAGAGAGACTGATAGTGAGACTGAACAAGATTTCGATCAGGATGAAAGTGATTCCGATATTACTTTGGATAGCTCAAAACATAAAAATTCATACTTTACTGCTAAAGATGGAAAAATAAATGGAGCAAAATATGTGCCAATAAAAGTGTTAGAACAAGACGAGAAAATTTAATTCGAAAGTTACCTGGTGTCAGAGGAAACGCTAGAAATATGAGATCCGAAACTGAATGTTGGGAATTATTTATTTCAAAAGAGATACTACAAATTATTACGGAAAACACTAATCGATATATTGAAAGCATAACAAACAAATACAAAAGAGAAAGATCGACCAGAAGCACTGATGTCATAGAAATAAAAGCGTTGTTAGGTTTACTATATTTGGCTGGCGTCTTGAAAAGTGGTCGGATAAATTCAAAAGAATTGTGGGATAGAAATGGCACAGGAGCTGAAAGATTCTGGTTAACAATGTCCAATCAAAGATTCCTTTTTCTACTACGTTGTTTACGTTTTGATGATCTGACAACGAGAGAAGAACGAAGATCTATCGACAAACTAGCGCCAATACGAGAAGTTTTTGATTTACTTGTTGCTAATTGTAAGTCCGTATATACACCAGGAGAATTCTTAACAATAGACGAAAAACTAGAAGCTTTTAGAGGTCGATGTGGCTTCAAACAATATATCCCATCGAAGCCAAATAAATACGGCGTTAAAATTTTTGCTTTAGCAGATTCACGAACAAGCTATGCCTTAAATCTTGAAGTCTACGTGGGACAACAGCCAGAAGGTCCATATTCTATGAAGAACGATCCTGAAAGTATTGTGCTTAGAATGGTGTCTCCATTATCTGGCACGAATAGAAATGTTACCTGCGATAACTGGTTCACCAGTTATAATTTAGTCAAAGTTTTATTGAACGAACATGGCCTTACCTATGTGGGTACTATAAAGAAAAACAAAAAAGAAATCCCGCCAGAATTTGTAAACACAAGAGCACGTAGTGTGTATTCGTCTGTATTCGGATTTCAGAAAGATTTTACGATTGTCTCGTATGTACCTAAGAGATACAGGAATGTCATCCTCATTTCCAGTTTACACCATGATGACGTAATTGATGCAGAAACTGGAGACAAAAGAAAGCCTGATATAATTACTTTCTACAATCACACTAAAGGTGGAGTAGATAATTTAGATAAATTATGTGCTACATATGATGTGGCCAGGAACACTAGAAGATGGCCTATGGTTGTATTTTATGCCCTTCTAAATGTAGCAGCCATAAACTCACAAATAATTTACGTTGCTAACAATCCCGATATAAAATCTATCGAAAGGAGACAATTTTTAAAAAAATTATCATTCGATCTAACAGAAGAACATTTAAAAAGACGCTCCATGGAATTAAATCTTCCTACTCCAGTGCGTGAAAGAAGGCAGGAGGTTGCCGGAACATCTCAGCTACAAAATAAAGAGACATTTATAACTACAGGAAAAAGAAAGCGGTGTTACTTGTGTCATACGGACAATAAATCTAAATACTATTGTTTTAAGTGTCAGAAGTTTGTATGTCTGAAACATGCAGTAATAATGTGCCCAGACTGTAAGAAAGACTAAGAAAAGTATTTTGAATTGTTCCATTATTTATAACTGTCTTAAATGTGTAATACTTTCATTTTTGCAATGTAATAATACAGGTTTGTAAATCAAAACTTTACTTTTTGAGTGTTTTAATCTTATACTTCTGACTGGGTCTGAGAGACCCAGCGCCACTATTAGTGCCACAAAATTGGGGCGCCACTACTGTAGGGTTAAGTACAGCAAAAAGATTTTTTTTTTATAATTTTTAAAATAAATTTTTTTTATTTAATTTATTAATAAAAAAAAAAAAAAAAAATTAAATTGATATTAAATTTTAGTTAGTTTAAAAAAAATTTTTTCTCTTTTTTTTTTTTTTTCAAAAATAAAAATTTTACACATTTTGTTTTGGCTTCAAAGGTTTTTGTTTTTTTCAAAACATAGCGTACATAGTACTCATTTATTTTTATTTTTCAAAACACTACAGTAATAAATGATTGATTATTCATAGTTTTATTTTTTCAATTTCATGAAACGAGTTAATGTGAGCAAAAAAACTCGATTAATTTTGTATGGTTTTAATTGCTAAACCATAAATTTCTTATCAAATTAAAAAAATCAAAACTTAACACCCTCTAGATATAATTAAATTTATAAACGAGATTTAGAATCTATAGTTTTCATGTAAATGTTTAAAGTGTATTTTAAGGAAAAAAATAGTAAAATGTTATAGTGGTTGAGCGTGTTGCTCACAGTCGCTGGTTCGGTTAAAATGAAGGACCAATTTTTGATGTAAAAAGAAAATAAGGACTCACCTTAATTGACGAAATAACTGGAAGTTACCGGCCGGTAATTGTCTTTGATTCACAAACACTCGCGCTAAGGACGCTTGTTTGTGCATTGAAGGCTCGAATCGGACTGTGTGATATTGTGGTCGTGGTGTGATAACAAAATCAAAATTTTATTTTTAATCGTGTAACTAACTAAATTATATGCTGCGTTAACAGTGGTTTACGTCAAAACTCCGGGTTCGATTCAGATTGCGCTAACTTTGTTTTTATTAATAAATAATAAAATTATTATCAATGTTATTATTAACACAATTTTTATAAAATAAGTTTTATGTATTTTCAAAATGTTAGTTTCACTTTATAAAATTGTATTATAATACCAATAATAAGATTAATAAAAAAAATACTGCAATCGGAATCGAATCCTAATTAGGGATCGCAAAATATTACTAAGCGACAAATTCATCAGCGAAGTCCGCTTATTAAATTAGAATTCGTTCGCTTAATAAACAAAAAATTATAAAAAATTACTTGATTTATTAATTTTTTAGTAAATAATACTTTAAATACTTATTATTATTATCCCTCCAATTTTATTTATTTTATCTATCGAACATGATATGTTGCTATATTGGTTTCGAATCGTGTCAGAAACATACGTTAATTTTTAATTTAACATAGTAAATGCCTATGTCAACTTTTCCGTGAGACTCACGGTAGATTGAAAGGGTATTGTGCCATTGATATTAAAACTTATATTAGCTAAATTAATAAAATCACTCGTCGCATGCGATTTTTTGAAGTAACAGGAATAAAAATTTATAAATATTCAAAATGTCAGCATGCAAAATACTATTTTCGTTTATAATTTTTTTGTTTTACTCATTTTGTTTATTCACACTCTTTTCTTTACAACATGCGTAATTCCGAATTAATTGGGTTTTAAGTATGTATGAGACAAGAACAAGAAAGGTAAGTATTTTCTTTTAATTGTAAAAAAAACAAGATGTCTCTAACATGATGGACATATACTCAGTATACTATTGGCGCGGAGTAATATACCTGTCAGAATTATCGAATCTCCCGTATTGCAGTGGCGTAGGTACCTGATACGTTTGGAAAATCATATTTTTAGTAGGTAAATATATTATAATAGTAAAATCTACCTTGATATGAATTATTATGTGGTTTCTTTTATTGTTTCAATCCTTACTTTGTGGAATCTATTTTTCATAGTAAATAATTTATTCAGTATTCCACTGTTTACATAGATATAAATAGATACTAAACTTTTGTAAACACAGTATTTGAATATAAAATTAAACTCTAAAATCGATAAATGACAAATGTGTCGTTTCTCAATTTGTCTATTTTAAATTTTAATTTTATATAGGTACGTATACTGAGTTTTACAAAAGTTATGAATCTATTTGTATCTTATTAAACTGTGGAATATTTCAAAAAAATTATTTACTATTATGTGGTTTGTTTCTTATTATTACAATTAAGAATCGATATAGCTAAATAAAGTAATTTTAAAACAATTATTCTTTAGCGTCAAAATGTGTGTTGGATTATCTATCATCAGGTAAAGTGGGGTCGTTAGCGCAGTCATTAAGGCAGACGGGTTGTAATTTCTGCGAAAGATTACTGATAATTAGTTGTTTGACCGAAGGGCTTCGTATACTTTCTAAATGAAAAATATGTTTAGTTTGTTATTAGCAATGAATCGGCTTGTTTGTTTGTTTGTGTGTTAGTGCAAATAATTTTGAAATGGAAAACTTTTCACCAGCAAAACGTGTTAAAAGTGGTGCGTTATCTGCTAATGAGAAAATTATAATTTTAAATGTGCATGACGCTGTTCGATGTCAACACCCTGCAAAAAGTGTCGATGATATTGTAGGATCATGTTCTGCAATGACGGGAATATCAAAATCCACCATTTATAAACTAGAAAGAAAGAAAAATTTGGGACAAGTGCTTCACCCACTTCCATCTTCTGGTCGGCGCCCGATGGAATTAGATGATGCAATTAGGAATTCTGTCCGTAGAAAGGTTCACTCGTTCTACTTACGGAAAGAGATTCCTACAATCGATAAGATTTTACTAGCAGTAAATGAGGATGAAAATCTACCCCAAATGAGTCGTAGAACACTGTGGAAACTTCTTCGCAAGTTGAAGTTTACTTGGGAGAAGATAAATAGAAGATCCGTTTTAATTGAAAAACAAGAGATTATTACATGGAGGAGAAATTATCTTCGGGAAATAAGAAAATATAGGCGTGAAGGCAGGCGTATATTCTATTTGGATGAAACCTGGATCAATGCAGGACATACCGTAAAAAAACTGCATATAATACCGTTACGAGTGCTCGACAAGGATTTATAGAAGGGCTATCGACAGGATTTCGACCGCCTTCTGGGAAAGGAACACGGTTAATTATTACTCATATTGGCAATGAAGATGGCTTTGTAGATGATGGTTGTTAGAATTCGAATCAAAGAAAACTGGCGACTACCACGAAGACATGAATGCTAATGTGTTTGAAGAATATTTTGAGCAGATGCTAGATTTGATACCCCAAGGATCTATAATAGTTATGGACAACGCCAGCTACCACTCACGAAGATACGAAAATTTACCTACCAGCGCTTGGAGGAAAGCAGAAATTATAGATTGGTTATCTGTTAAGAATATAACTTTTGAGGATGACATGGTGAAAAGAGAATTATTGGATATTGTTAAAGTTCATAAGAATAAGTATATACGTCATGTTATTGACGAAATGGCAAAGAATCGGGGCATTGAAGTACTGCGTTTACCACCTTACCATTGTGAGCTGAATCCTATAGAGTTGGTTTGGGCTCAAGTAAAAGGTGACGTCGCTCGTAACAATACCACTTTTAAACTCGACGACGTGAAAAACTTCTGGAAAATGCATTAAACAAAGTAACACCTGAAAGATGGAAGAACTGTGTATCTCATATCGTTAAGGAAGAAGACAAATGTTGGCAACTGGATAATTTAGTAGAGATAACATTGGAGCCAATTATTATATCAGTAAACACACAAGACAGCGATTCTGATTCCGAAATGGAAATTTCAGACGAGGAAGAAAGTTAAATGACCAAGCGTAATGTGCCTGAAACAGTGTTCTACTATCTAAACACCATTTATTGTAACCATGAGTGAGTATTGTCAGTTATTTTTAAATATACCTATTTTACCTACTAATGTCTTGTTATTTAAATGAACATTTTTATGCCTGTTACTTTTATCCATTTTGATAAGTTTCCATGACAACTACATAATTTTATAATTGAGCCAAATTTACTTTTTGATGCCTAAAAATCGGTCCCCGCAAATTAATTGTAATTGTAATAAATGTACTGACGATATCTGCATTACTATTTTATTTTATATTTATGTCATATATTATTTATATGTTATTTATTTTATTTGTATAGTAGATCACATTACAAATTTTACTTCTTACGTATTATATACCATTATTTTTGTATCTTGGTATAATACCCACATCTACGGCTATGATTCTCGTTTCGTCAGTACCTGGGCTGATGGCAACGTGTTTACACAGATTAAACTATTGTTCTCAGACCCTAGATGGGTCGATATGCTGCAAGAGCGGCACAATGATCGTATTTTGGTTAGAATTTATTGGTTTTTACTTAACCGTAGAAGTACCGCTTTCACAAGAAAATAAAGAATGATTTCAAGCAATTATGATTTATTACTCCGCGCCAATAGTATACAGATGTTAAACCTCAGCCTAGAAAGATGGGTAAGAAGAACACTCCCAATAAATTTTTATTTTAAATAAAAAAAAATTAAATAAATTAACAATTTTTTTTTTTTTTGATTTGTGCACGTCTTGGTTATGCAACGTGCTATGCAAACTTGAAAAAGTCGATTCAAAATTTTTAATACATAGACACAGCGACTGTTCGATTTCACTAATTAAATATCTTTTTAAAGTACAACATATGAAAGATTCAGTATTTGAAATCACTGTAAGTCCCTTAGGTCAAAATGGGTTTCCAATTAAACAAACAGTCAAGTAAAGCTGATTTAATGTGAATGTGGGTGGTGATTTCTGCACGCAAGATACTGTTCATTAATGTAAATTAACCAAACTCAGAAATAGGCTGTTAAACAAAGGATTGAGTTGCAGATAGTCAATTTTAAGGCGCCTAAGCACGATTGTTGAAAGCGATTTAGCTGCCCGAGATAAAATGAATTTTCGGTCAGCAGAAAAAAATTGTTCCGATAGGGTTAGAAACCTTATGACGAAAATTTAGTAGCTTTGGGTACGAGAACATATTTACAACGGATGTCCAACATTCGTGGATGAGAAAAATATTTCTATGGAAGATAGGATATATATTTGATTTTGCGTGTTGTTTTTGCGCGGAAGCAATGGCTATTTAAAAGCAAAATTTACAGCGCTACAAACAAATATATTTCCTATAACTCTTACACATGTATACAGTTAAATGCACATTGCTGTAGTACCGAGACGACCCGAAACTTGGGTCTTTGAAGAACTTCGTCCCTCAACTTTTAAGTTCTCAACCCTGCGAACAACTCTTCAGGTATTTTCCGATTTTTTTAATGTCTTTGTAGTTTCTCTATTGTTTAATTTTCTCATGAAATTGAATTCCGTATTATAGTTGTCTTTCCTTACGCATTTTGTTGACATCACTAGTGCGAAAAACCGCAGTAAACATTTTCTATAAGTCATCGAGTCGCTACCCTCAGTGATAATATTTTGTTTTTAGATCCACCATTACATCTACATTTTCAACCATCGTAAACTTTAGTATGCTCGAAATAATGAAGAGAATCAATAAAATTCAATATCTGGGTAACGGGATAATGGATTTATCAAAAAAAATTAAATATTACGAGCTTCAAATAAACAGGGCGACTCCAAATGCCCAAACAAATTTTTTACAGACGATCCGATTGAAGAGGTTGTAGAATAAGCTTTGAAAGATGCCACAGAGTTTACTGAAAAACTTGATGAACAATCAAATATATCAGAAATACAGAAGCTTCAGGGAGCAGAAGATACCGGCATGAAGTTACATTTGGATTTGAAATCAAATGCATTTGAATTAAAAAATTCAATTGTACCTCCGCAGATTTTTTATACTGTGTGTCTCAAATAGCATTATATACATGGGGATCTCGCTTATTATAAGAGATACAGTTTTGTTTAAATTATTCTTCGGTATTAGAGAAGTTTCGAAATTTACAAAATTCTATCTAGTTCAGGAGTTATGGCGAAAATACGAAAAAACGCCATTTTCTTTTTTCCACGTAACTCTTAAATTTAAATATTTTTTAGTTTTTGTTTGTCACTTTCCGTTTTTGAGTTAGAATTATTAAATAAAGTTTTTCTTATAGAACGTCAAGTAGGCTTTGCAACAGTTCTATGCGGTTTTTTTTCTCTTTCCAATGATATAAGATATGCCATATTTATTTTGAAAAATAAGCTCGAAAAATTAAAAAAACGTATTTAACGCAATTTGAATTAATTGGCAGGGAGTAATAAATTGTTTATCAATTCATGGTAACCGACAGTATCAAGTTAACTCATAGAAAACAAAAGCGAATCGGCCTGTCAGCAAAATTATTTATTAAACTAGAGTGTGTTTACGTTTCGCTAAAAGTATCTTTAAAATCATGAATTCATATAGCAATAATAAAAAATGTTGAGTTGCTACATTGTTTGTCACAAGAACTCTACTGAAGCTGAACGATTGTATCTGAGATTGTATCCTGAACGAAGACAGCCCAGCGTTTGTACGTATAAAAATTTGGCAATGAACTTGAAACAATATGGTTCGTTTTCTAAACCTACTAGAAACTCAAAATTAGTTGACGAAGAAGTACAATTAAACGTTTTGCAATGTGTGACTGAAAATCCTTCTACGTCCCTAAGAGAAATAGAACGGAATACAGGCATTTCAAAAGCAGCTGCACAAAGAATTTTAAGACGACATAAATATTATCCTTATAAGTATAACATTTTACAAGGACTTAGAGTTGCTGATTATGATAGAAGAATGCAATTTTGTCAGTGGTATATCAACCAGTGCGAAAATAATGCAAATTTTCCAGCTAAGGTTTTATGGACCGATGAAAGCAGGTTTACAAACAACGGCATGTTTAACAGGCACAATTGCCATATTTGGGAAACTGAAAACCCTCACGCTGTTAGACAAAACCGTTTTCAAGTTAGATTTGGTTTTAACGTGTGGTGTGGCATTTTAAATACCAGAATTATTGGACCTATACTTTTGACGATACATTAAACAGTGCAAGGTATTTGAATTTATTACAAACGGATCTGGAAAATAGAATTGATGACTTACCGTTGATCGAATCTGTAGGTATTTGGTTTCAACAAGACGGCGCTCCACCGCATAATTCTAACATAGTCACCGAATATCTTAACAATCGATTTTCTAATTCGTGGATTGGTAATCGTGGTTATGTCTTATGGCCAGCAAGATCTCCGGACCTAACTCCGTTAGACTTTTTTCTTTGGGGTTATGTTAAAAATGAAGTTTACACTGAAACATATGAAAATGTTGCAGACCTTCGTGAAGCAGTTCTTGCATCATTTCGCAGTATTTCACGTCGTAAGTTACGCAATGCCGTTATGTCAACAGTGCGGAGATCACGGCTATGTTTAAATAATAATGGTCAATTATTTGAGAATTTTTTGTAAATAGTTGGTGATTAATTTAATTAGTTCTTAATTTTTGTAGTTTATCAAACATTTTGTTATTAACAACGATGTATTTGTTTTTCATAGCCAACTTATTAATTTAAATTAAATTAAAAACGTTTTTTTAGTTTTACAGTTTATTTTTCAAAATAAATATTCCATATCTCATATCATTGAAAGAGGAAAAAACCGCATCGAACTATTCCAAAGCCTACTTGACGTTCCATAAGAAAAACGTAATTTAATAGTTATAACTCAAAAACGAAAAGTGAAAAACAAAATCTAAAAAAATATTTAAATTCTACGCAAAAAAGTGCCCTAAGAAAGTGCCAATAAAAATAATGTTTTGATTAAGACAATTAGTTATGTGGAAAAAAAGAAATTGGCGCTTTTTCGTATTTTCGTTATAACTCTTAAACTAGACAGAATTTTGTAAATTTAAAAACAGCTATAAACTTCTCTAATACCGAAGAATAATTCATCTAATTTAACCAAAAACTGTATCTCTTATAATAAGCGAGATCCCCATGCATATAATGCTATCTGAGACACCCTGTAAGTTTGTCATTGTAAACCAGTTTTTTATAACCCTGCCAACAAATTAACCCAAAGTGCCGTCAGGGGTAGCAATTTTTATTGTAAGTATAAAAATTTGAGAAAAAAAGAATATGAGTTGTGGAATTTTATAGAGATTTTTAATAATTTGGTAATTGTAGGAGTTAGTTAAGGGAAAAAAAAAAGAGGGTGGAATTTTTATAAAAAAAAAAAAAAAAATTAGAAAATTAGAAATTGTGGAAATGGATATTGTAATAAGAATTTTTTTGATTTTGGGGAGAGTAGTTTTTAATAACCCAGGAAAAAAATTACCCCAAAAAGAGTCCAAGGGGTGGTAATTTTAATTGTAAGTGTTTAAATTGAGCAAAAACATTAAACATTCGCCATTATGGTAGTGTACCCCCGCAGATTTTTTATATGTTGGTCATTGTAAGCCAGATTTTATAACCCTGCCAAAAAGTTACCCCAAAGTACCGCAGGCGGGTGATAATTTTTATTGTAAGTGTTAAAAATTGAGCAAAAACATTAAGCATTCGCAATTATGGAAATGTACATCCGTAAATTTTTTATATGATGGCCTTGTAAGCCAATTTTGCAGAGGATCTTCTAAATTAGCAGATGGAGGGGAAAGAAGATGACTCTCATGTCTTGGAATCGTTGGACAAGCTTAATTTAAAAAATCTGTCAAAAGAAGTTGCTTCTAGTTCAGAAAGTAATCTACCTATTGGTTTTTTAAAAATTAATGATAGTGTTATCCGGAAGAAAATTAAAAAAAAAAGTAAAAACAGAAGGTCGTTTTATTTTATTCTTCTTTTATTTTAATTTTTTTTATCTTCTAATGAATTATGTATTTTAGAATATTTTTTAAAACTGTTTAAATTTAAATTTTCAAAATTTTGTGTTAAGATTCAGTTTAATAAGTAAATTAAAATGTAAACTTTTTAATTGTATTTATTCTTATTCCCAACTTTATTCATTATCTATACACATAAAATCGTGACCCGGTTTGTCTGTCTGTCTGTCTGTTCGTCTTCTCCTCCGAAACGGCTGAACCGATTTCGGAAATCAATAAGTCAAATTGTTTAGGAGGTCCAGGCACTGATCTTACGAGGGGTCACAAGTTGACCTGACCTCTAATCTGGAGCGGTAAATCCAGGGAAACATAGGCTTGTTATACAGTGTGTCCAAAATTCGATGCTCACCATTGGTATTTTGGAAACGGTAAGAGTTACAGGGTCGGTTAAATGGAACAATATGGAGGTATTTATCTTACCTCTTCAGACCTTCTCTTGTTTTTCCAAAGAAATGCGTTGCCTACTAGATATTGCAAAAAGTGAAAATCGGCATTTTCTTTAAACTTGCGTAGAATCCACACTATTTATCCTATCAAAAATATGTAAATATAAAAGTTGTAGACATTTAGATATTGAATAATATGCGTCATTAAAATATTTTTTGCTTGCATCAGTAGCGAAATATGACCCAAAGTTGCATTTTTTTAAATGGAAATGATAATTTATTTTTATACAGTTGAATTACTTGATTTTTTCCTTTTCAACGATATAAGGTTCGAGCTATTTATCTTGTGTACTTTAGAAGATATAAAGAAAATCGTTTTTGAGATCTGTAGATGTATTTTTAAAGCACATCACACTATCCATGATTGCAAATTTTTAAGAAACAAACAACTGCACATCAAATCTGTCAATAATATTGTTACAGTAGTATCGTGTCAGAACTTGTAGTTGTTGTAGTAAGCTATTCATATTCAAAATTGATGATGCAGTTTTCAAACCATGAAAAACGGACATGTTTGTTGTCTACATAAGATGCCATCGTAATTCAACTGCGGCAACAAATGAATATCACAACTTATACCCCGAAAGAAGGCAACCTCACAGAACTTTGTTTTCCCGACTCGAGCAAAATCTTCGACAAGGTGGATCCTTCACCGCCATTCGTCCTACAACCTATCAAAAAGACAATGAGGATGCTGAAATAGCTGTTCTAGCCGCTGTTAATGTTGAGCCTTCCGTTTCAGTAAGAAAAATTTCGAATGACAGTGGTATGGCAAGAAGTTCAGTACATTATGTTTTAAAAAAGAAGAAATTTCATCCTTATAAGCCAATGATATGCCATCATATCAAAGAGAATGATTATGCTCGAAGAGTTACATTTTGTAGATGGTACCTGGATGAAGTTACAAACGATAATTCTTTTTCTAAAAAATTCTTTGGAGCGATGAAAGTAGATTCACAAACAACGGCATTTACAATCGGCATAATTATCATTATTGGAATAATGAAAATCCGAAAATAGTTCGAGAATCGCGTTTCCAAGAACGATTCGGATTTAACGTGTGGTGCGGTATTTTGGGAAATCGTTTGATAGGTCCATTTATTTATAATCAAACGCTTAATTCGACTAGATATCTTCAACTGCTGCAAGCCGAAGTCGAAGATGCATTGGACGAGCTACCTATTCAAGAAGAAAGAAGTATTTTGTTTCAGCAAGACGGCGCCCCGGCCCATAATTCCAGGATCGTCACTGAATATTTATCAGCAAGATTTGGAAACCGTTGGATTGGAACAAACGGTCCCATACGTTGGCCTGCGCGATCACCAGATTTGTCCATACTAGATTTTTTCCTGTGGGGACACATAAAAATTTAGTATACGTTGTCAATTATGAGAACGTTAATGATTTGCAGCAGAGCGTCATGCAGGCCTTTAATTCAGTTAGCGTCCGTCAATTAATGAATTGCCGAATAAATATTGAAAACGCTATACAAAATGTTTAGAAGTCAATGGCCGCACTATTGAGAATCTTTTATAGGAAAACTCATTCGTTTTACGATGTTATCCACCCGTTATGTTTTTGTTATTATTGCTTACAACTTGGTAACATTATAAATCTGCCTCAAAATGATTTTTCTTTATATCTTCTAAAGTACACAAGATAAATAGCTCGAACCTTATATCGTTGAAAAGGAAAAAATCAAGTAATTCAACTGTATAAAAATAAATTATCATTTCCATTTAAAAAATGCAACTTTGGGTCATATTTCGCTACTGATGCAAGCAAAAAATATTTTAATGACGCATATTATTCAATATCTAAATGTCTACAACTTTTATATTTACATATTTTTGATAGGATAAATAGTGTGGATTCTACGCAAGTTTAAAGAAAATGCCGATTTTCACTTTTTTGCAATATCTAGTAGGCAACGCATTTCTTTGGAAAAACAAGAGAAGGTCTGAAGAGGTAAGATAAATACCTCCATATTGTTCCATTTAACCGACCCTGTAACTCTTACCGTTTCCAAAATACCAATGGTGAGCATCGAATTTTGGACACACTGTATATCAAAGTGTTCAGGATGTCAAGGGAAATGTTTTAAGATAAATCCCAAGTTGATCTGACCTTTGACCTCTTACCTGGAGCGGTGACCTTACGTCTTTAATTTCATATTTGTTCAGATTAGACCCATTTTCAAATGGGTTTGGTTACTAGTTTTATCATATTCTTATTTGAGAGCTCATATGCCCATGGTTTATAATATTCAAATATAAGTTTTTTGTCATTGACCATTTATACCAAAATCTATATTAGTAAAGAAGAATAATTGTCTTGTGTCCATTCGATTGATCATTTTAATAATGTTTCAAATAATTTGTTAGATTTGAAAGACCAAAACTCATATTAAAAACAACTAAAAACTCGATTGGAATTCAAGAGAAATCACTGAAGTCCTAAGAATTCATTTGAAATCATTGAAGTCACATGAAATCGCTGTGAAATTACTGAATTCACTTGAAGTCTCAGGAGTTCACTGAAATAGAAGTCTTGTGTATACCATTTTTTGTGGAGGTTAATTCCTCAGATAAGATTTTGAACTTTTATGTGAAAAACAGGCAACTAAGATGTAGTACATTATTTAAGGTTGGTTTTGATTTTTTTTTAAAATCCAATCCATTCAAAAAGTTAAAGATGGACGGAAGCAACAATTTCCATCCCCACTGTATGTATTGTTAGGTTTCAAGTAGTTATTTGTCAAAATCTTCCTACTTTTTATTTATTAGTACCGTAATACTCTCCCTTCACAAAAATTTAAGACACATTTAATTTTTGTTTTGGATAGTGTTCAACCTTTCCTTTTTCTTTAATCCATTCTCTAATATTTTCTGAATTTCATTCTCAACTGCAAATTCTTCTACTTCTTTGTATTCAAATAAGATTTGACTTACTTGCTACTATGTTTTCCCAAAACTTTACTTCTTGATAAATTCACATACCTACATTCCACTTTCCCTTACCACTTTGACACTTAATAGTTTTCTCAAAAACACTATCACACTCAACTTAACGAGTCAGCATCACAAAGAACAATCAACAAGTTCTGAAGTGTTGAAATTTACATACTGACTACTCAGTTTTTAGTAAAAGTAAAACTCACTACACCTTACAGATAAAACACATCGAATGGGATAATCTCGGCACTTACTAAAAGGGCAAATAACTATAGAAATTATGAAAGATAAACAGTTTCAAGTACATATTAATGAACAGAATTAATTCTGTTTAAATCAATACCAGCAAAACTAAAGAAATATTATGGAATTTCAAACATACCCATTAGAATTACGTAGTCGTTTAGAAGAATGTCGATCATCTTCAGCTGTATTCATTTCAGTAGATCTTCTTTTTACTACGAGGCATGGCAGCCTTGCCACAATAATTTAGTTCTGGTATGTTGTAACCACACCTGTGAATACAAATACATAATACAATGTTACTCGACTTTCTGCTACTTTCATACAAATACGAATCAATTCTAATGAATTAAAAAAGGTTGTGGTATTTGTATTACAAGTACCTTCGGAAAGAAACAAAGATAAAAATAAAAATTACCGAAAATAAATAAGTTTATTTGTAACCACCACTCCCAAACATGAAGAATAGGTTATACGATAATTTTTAACAAATTGCGTCCCTAAACTTGACCTTTTTTTATTTATCCTTAAGAATTAATCAATAATCTAAGGACAGTCATCCACAATTTTAAAATTTTTTCTGCTTTCTAAATGTCACCGGTAACAGTCGCTTTCCTTATAAATTCTGAAATTACGATCAGCTGGATTGACTTGGTTGATGTATCGTTTCTGAAAAAATGCAAGCAGATCCTGGCCTTGAATTTAGGGATTTTTACTTCTTTGTGTTGCTATACGTGAAAACTATTAAATTAAAATTATATACCGCATGATGACAAAATAAGTGCTTAACATGGTCGACCATTCCAGAGATATAGAGGGTGGGAGAACAGTCGTCCACCTGCGCGAACTCGATTAAATTGAAGGCTGCCATTTTGAAGGTCTAAACACGCGGCAATTTAAAATATAAAAACGTAATTTTTTTTCCAAGCGTAATCAAAAGGGGAATTAAAACTTTTTGGTTTCGACATAGTTATGTGTTTGATTATTACAAAGTAGTCATTATGGATAACGAAAATACTTAAAATGTGAGGAATCACTAAATTTTAGAGTTTAGTAAAAAATCAATTTGTATTATAAATGCTTTTATTAGTTATTTCAGAAACAAGTACTGTAATATTCCTATAAAAACATTATAACATACAGATTAAATACAGAAACATTGGTGGTTAATAAATATTTGTCCAACAAGTGAGGAAAACGATTCTTTTTCCTACTCGAGCTCGAATTGCCTCACGAGCATTTAGAGTTAGAGTGAGAGTGGAAAAAGGCTTTCCTCATGTGTTAGACACAACAATTTTTACGACATTACCCAAAAAAAAACAACCTAATGAAAGAATTACTATTTATTGTAAACGTAACTTATTGTTACAGAATTTCGTCACATTTTCGTACGTAAAAACAAAAGTTGATAATAGGTGGGTCCCAATACTCTAGCTACAGTATTCGGTGTGGTCTCAATCTGTCGTAGTGCAGCCGCGTAATTCTAGCCAATAAATGTGGGGTAGCAATTTTTAGGAGTCGAAATATAAGATGTTAAATTAACCAAACCTGATTGAATACTAAACTAAATTAAATTGTTTAACTAAGTACTAGACGCATATAATTCTAATGACACATTCTTACATTTTTCTAACGCGACATTATTTTCCTCGAAGAAACGTCCGTTTTCTAAGTATGTCGTGGAAAAACAATATTAATGTTGACAATTCCCTTCTAATAGGTGTGCTTTATTGTATTGTGCAGCTGTAACTTTTTGATAAATTAAAAAGGCGAATTTTGGCGTAACACCTAATAATGTGTTTAACTAGCAAAAATCCATGATTTTCTTCACTCAGCGATGATATACTTAAAAAAGATCAATGTTTATAAATAAAAAATAAAACTTACGTGTGACAAGTAATTCCTTCCGGGTTAAAAACCTCTAGAATTACTGCATCCCCCAAACACGACATATATTCTCTAAAACTGATGAACCCAATTTAAAACAATCACAAAGAAAAACAGATGATTGTCCCTGACCAATTTACACCTTCAAAATGGCGGCTCCCATCGCGTTCCATCAAAGCCCTCTCCAAAGTCTTCCCCCCGTCTCTATATTTTGGACCATCCTAAACCATCCAAAACTGTAAAAGACGTTGAGCGAGCAAATATGGTACAGTGTAGATTTCTTTAACAATACATGAACGTATTAATGTCTGGCATTAAGTTTCAATGATAAACCCGAAAATGAAGATTGAAATAGTTTTTTTGCCCTCCTGGCGTGTAAACATCAAATTAACATTAACACTACAAACCCTGAAACGTCATGATTACGTACAGTGCACGCACAGCGAGCGTAAAATTACCCAAATCATCCGCCCTTAAGGTACATTTGTCAATAAAAATTTTTATATAACAAAAAATATGTTTACTAAATAAACAATTACACAACTTTTTTTACTGTAATGGTAAAAATAATAATGACCGATATTGACAATTGCCACACAAAGTTTTTTTAATTTTACCTTTAAAAATTTTTTCCAAAAAAATTTAAAAAAAATTTTAGGGTTTAAAAATTATTTTGCGCTTAATAAATTTAAGCCATTTATTGGTCTTTAAAATAATTTATTTTCCACACGCGAAGTAATAACAATATAAGCTTCTACTAACCAAAAAAAAAAATAAATATTTTAACCTGACGTACATATCTTTTCTGGAAAAACAAATTGACATTTGAAATTAAAATTATAACTAATGCCCTTTTCATTTGCAAATGATTAGCGTTTATTATAGTTTTTGTCATTGACCATTTTTCAAATATATATTATTAAAAAGAATAATTGTCTTGTGTATTCTTAGATTTGAAAGTCCAAAACTCATATTAAAAACAACTAAAATCTCGATTGGAATTCAAGGAAATCACTGAAGTTCTAAGAATTCATTTGAACGATTGGAAATCGCTGTGAAATCACTAAAATCCCAGAAAATTGACAATTGACAACAAAATATTTGTTAATTTTTATCATTTAAAATCGTCGGCCAAAAAATTTAATACAAATCTTATGGGTTAAATTATTTTACAGCGCTTAATAAATTTAAAGCCAAATTTATTTCGCGCTGTAAAATTTAATTTTCCGCACGCGAATGTAAATAACTATATAAGCTGCTACTAACCTAATATATAAGTATATATTTTAACCTGACGTACATATTCTGAGAAAAACAAATTGACATTTGAAATTAAAATTATAACATAAAATATGCCCTTTTCATTTGCAAATTAACTGAGTTCCTCACTTATTTTCAGTTTCCAGATTGGTTGAAATTCAAAACAACCAATCAACTTTTAGAATTAACTGGGGTGGGGTGAAGAATAGTGCAAATGGAAAGCAGCTATTATAACAGGCTTCGATTGTCTCGTGTTCAGTACAATTATGGGAGTCTTTCCTTCCTTTTACAAAGAAAAAATACGATTTTTATGTACAACAAAAGACATAGTATATAGGGTGATTTACTTAGCCCGTCGGTTACAAAGTTATCAACTTCCTAAAATTCTATCTATATGAAATTTGGTGTTTGGCCATAATCAACTACTCTAAGTCTAACTGAAATATTTTCAAAATGTCGGCACTTCCGGATATGACAAAATTGAACCCATTTCTATTTTTTTTTTAAAGAATGACACTAGATATAGTAATTCTACATTAAATTTTATGACCAGCACCATAATATTGTTAAGGCACGTGTCATACTTTTAGACATACGTAACATTTAATGCAAAATATGTCCCGATCATACTGGTAGCATTCCCTCTTTGAATGGCTAAGCTAACAGAAATAGAAAATTACGATCTGCTATGATCTCGAACTTGCTTTTCTTCTTCTTCGCGGCCCCCTCAGCAGGTTGTTCAGTTTGTTTTCCAGACGATTGAATGTGACTCAAAGCTAGAATTTCTGATGGATAGAATTAAATTTTAGAGCCAGTTTGATTAAAATTATGCATTTCTGTCTTCAGTATATCTGCTGCTCAGTAATATTAAATGTAAAGTTGTAAGGATACAACATTTTCTTAAATTTATATATAATTGACATGATTGTATCAATCAATCAATATTAGACACTACCGCATTGGTGTTTTACATAGATGGGAGAGAGTGTATTAAATGGTTAAATAATCCATCTGCATAATGTCGTGTAAGTACAATCATATGATACAACTTGGTGTAATGGTAATTTACATATTGGAACAGGAGAATAGAAAATTATTTTTAAATCTCAAGTTTATAGGTGAAGGAACGGTAAAGGTTTAAATGTAAAATATAATTAACTTAACATTACAATAAAATGTTTTTATATATTTCTATACAGCACATTTTAATTACAAAATCTACAAATATGTGTGAAAGGAGACTTTAAATAAATCGTGCTTAAAAAATAAAGTCTTGTTTAAATGTATAATCTAGTTCTTCATTCAATTAATATGAAGAGAAATAAAATAAAAATGTTGCATTGATTAATAAAAATTTATTATTGGTAAAATGTTTGAGGATTGTATTGTGTCAATCAATATCAAGTTTAGGATTTCATTCAATTTTTCTAGAACTACTAACTTTACTTTATAAAAAACGATCAGTTCAACAACCGACTGTTATTTTTTCTAGTGCAATTATAGTTTTAAAATACCTGAGGTTTAGGACCTCCGCACATTACAGGCGACTAAAAAAAACTAAACTAATTATAATAAACCAATACCTTTGCAATTCTGTACGTACAAATCGTAATATAGTAAAATCCGAAGATCGTATCCTATGATCGGATCGGTGCGGAACATTTTAGTGATCGGTATTATTCGCAATTCTGTAGCTTTCTTAATTTTTAAGGTCTGTCTGTAAGGATTTGCGAGAAACTGTAAATACTTGCGAGAATCTGTAGCTTACAGCAACACACAAAATTGCAATTTTTACGTTACGATCGCCAATCGCAGCTCGGTTTAAAATATGTTCTGTTTAAATTATTTTATTAAGCCGGTTAAACTATTGTTTCTATTATGAAACTAAGCGTTCAACATGTCTAATGAATGAACAGTCGCACACGTGGAATTAGTTGGCAATTAGTTTGTAACGCGTCGGTAACGATTCAGCAGCAACCCGACATGCGACCAGCTTGGTGATTTTGATATCTAGTTGGTTTTGTAAAATTCACATGCATATGATTGAGCACTTATGTGAAGATGAAGAGCTTCAAAAAGAAAGACCTGAGCCAAAATACAATCTGAGATCAAGAGTAAATATTAACCCACCAGAGCGGTACATTGAAATGTTGATTGCTGAAGTGGAAGAACCGCTGATTGATGGATTGATGCTATGGAAGAAGAAATGAAATCACTACATGAAAATTCAACTTGGAGTTTAGTGAACTTGCTAGATGGTCGAAAGCTGATAAGCAATCGATGGGTGTACAAAATAAAACGCAATTATTGATGACGTTAGTCGTTACAAAGCCCGACTGGTGGGTAGTGCGTTCAGTCAGCGATTGGGAACGTATAGTCCTGTTGCTCGTTTTGACACTACGATCAGTTTTGAGTATTGCTGCTTGTAAAAACATAGAAATGGCACAGTTCGATGTAAAAACAGCATTTCTTAATGGCATTATTGACAAAGAAATATACATATGTCACAACCTGAGGGATTTGAAGATGGGTCGAGTTGTGTATGTAAGCTCAATAAAAGTCTGTATGGTTTGAAACAATCACCGATTCAAGGATACACTAAAAAGGTTTCAATTAGAAGAAAGTGTAGCGGATCCTTGTATGTACTATCGCAACACCGTGAATAACAAACTGATAGTTGTTTTTTATTTGGATGATGGTCTTGTTAGTGGCTACTGATAAAAAAGCTATTAACAGTTCTTGTCTGTACTGAAGAAAAATTTCATATCACAGTTTGCAATTGCGTGGAAAGTTTTCTGAAGTTTCTCGTTCATCGGAAAGAAGATGATCAACTAAAAAACGCGACAAATAATGAAACACATGCGATAACTGAGCCAACTGAAATGCCATTCCGAGAGGCAGTAGCAGTTTGATGTATTTGTCAGTTATGACACGACTACACATAACTTTCGTTGTCAATTACGTGTCTCAATTTCTTGACAAGCTAGAAAAATGTAATTGGAACATTGTAAAAATAATTTTTTTTTCAAAGGCACCATAGAAATGGGAATTGAATACAAGTCCTCCGAGAGCAATAGATTGTTACAAATTTTTAGCGATGCGGATTATGCAAGTAACGTTGATACGAGACGATCTGTTAGTGGATTTTGTTCAACATTTTGAGGTGGAATGATTACTTGGACAATTAAGTGACAGCGATGTGTTTCACTTTCGACTATGGAAGCCGAATATATTGCGGCAAGTGAGCAGCAAAAGATGGAGAGTGGCTAAGCAAACTATATACTGAAGTTTCATCTTTAAAGAAAGTTCCAACACTTTTCGTCGACAATATAAGTGCCGTAAAATATGCGAAAAATTCGGTATTCAATCAGAGACGAAACACGTGAGGTATCATTTTGTACGAATTGAAGAAGGACATCTTCAAATAGAACACATATCTGGAGAACTTCAAAAGGTGGATATTCTTACAAAATCCCTTCCAAGAGTTCGTTCCGAGAAAATTCGAAGTTTACTGGGATTGTGTTCAAATATTTAAAAATACTATTTTGAGGAGAGTATTGTTGTAAAACAGTTATTGAACTAGAATCCTTAGTTATTTGTTGTTGTATCTATGAGATAAGATGTGTGTGTCAGATAAATAAATTATTACTGTCAGCAGTTTATTTATTAATTATTCAATCTTGAATATTTAACAATACTGTTGATATAAACGATTGCAAGTATAAAAATATAAATCGTAAATTTTTAGAACCTTTAATTAAAAATAAAATAAACACAAAAGTAGATAATAAACAAAAAAATGAAACCAATTCAAATGACGATGTCAATTCACATGACAAAAACAAAGAGCAAACTCCTCTTCGACATCACGTAATTGCAATAATTCAAAAATTAATATGAACTCTGGGTTAACAGTTTGTTGTAACGAGAAGTGGTCGTGTAGATTTATAACATATTGGTTTTTGACGTTGTTGTAATTTTAAATTTTTGTAATGTTGATAGTTAGTTTTTGTTCTGTCATCTCATTATGTTAATTTACTTAATTATTAAACCCCTCGAGAAATGTGCCTGGAAGAAAATATACCCATACCTCTACAGGATTTTTTTGAGGGGTGTAAACCGCTGCCAAAATTGTATGCACAACATATCCCTTTTAAGGAAGATATTCTTAGGAATCCCTTGATTTCCTCCTGATATCTTTGTGATATCCCATGATTTCTCTGATTTCCTCATGATATTCTAGTGATATCCCCTTGATATCCTATGATATCTCTTTGATATCCTGCGATCTCAGTGTCATATGGTCTTCGTTATACAATTAATAGCCACTCTCACTTAATCTTTAATGCTTGCTACTTCTTAGTATTCCCCTTGTTTAAAGTAAAACAAGTTTAAAACTAAGTTATACCTACATATGGAATGCAATACGTTTTTTCTTGATTATTATTATACAGATCGAATATAGGTAGTCATTGCCAGTTAAAACAATGTATGAAAAGATGGTCAAAACTCTGATATTATTTTGTCGTTGGTTAAGAAAACAGCGTTAATCGGAATAAGCAACTGCAGAGCATTTCAACTACCTTTTTGTTTTTTGTTGAGAGGGAAAAATCTTTTTCACCCATTTTTAATATTTGCACTAGATGTGCAAGTTGCAAGCGGTAGGATCGTTCATAGTCTTTCGTAGGAATAAATATTTTTATAACAAAAACGGTGTAAAAAGAAACTTATACATATTGCGGTGGTTTTTGTAATAATAAAATTAAAAAAAAACAATTTAGAAAATATTAATTCACTCCAGGGTCTTAAGTTTCCTTTTTTTAAATTGAAAGAATATATTTTACTTATAACAAACAAAACTTTAATCTATTACATTCTGGTTACAAACATAAATTTAAATACAAAAGAAATTCGTTCTTAATCCAAAACGTGTCGCGTGCACGCTTTAAAAAAATTTAAATAAAAAAGTACTAAGTACAATTTCTTTATTTGCGAACACACATTATATCTATTGAATTATTAAATAAAATAAACCGACCTTTTTGCGCTTGTATTGTTAACACGTTGATGACGTCAGCAAATATGGATGATTTTGGTAGGTGAACGGCCACAGTTTTTTTCTTGTGTTTCTTCTTCGAACCAAAATTGATCACTTTAATTTTGTATACAGACTTATATTTATTAGTGCATTTTATATTTTAATAAAATTTTGATGTAATTATATCGATCTAAGATGAGCCATAACTTTGAAAATATTATTTGATAAACTTTTGTGTGTTATAAATTTTTTACATTTTCGTTTTCAAATCTGTCATAGTAAGGGAGGGAAAAACCAACGCATTTTGCGATGTTTATATTTTAATATCTCCTAAACCATTCAACTTATTTGAATATCTTTGGTTTTGTTTGAAAAGGCGTTTTATGTTTTTTTTAATAGAATTGCATTATCTGAAACGAGTACTTATTTTTGTGATTTTTGGATAAAGTTACATAGAATTATTATGATGTTAGTACGAAATTTGAGAGAAAACGAGATCGCGATTTCTCCACCATCATTATATGTTTCGAGTATATCATTAAGCAACCCTCACACGATGAATATTATTGACAGTATAGTTCTCAAACGCTCAGTACAGATAATGTCAATATTTACTATCAATTTTATTTTTTTTACTTTCAACAAAAGTAAAATATTCAAGTAGTTCTGATTGTTGATTTTGCTAATTTGAATATGAACTTGGATAAGCAAAAAGCCTGTGTTGCAATTATAATTGCTCTTTCTGTTCCAAAAAAACAGACAAAACGTAAATGATGGATAAAAGAATGGATTACTAAGCGAAAAGAGTAGTATACCCCCTTAAATATTTTAAATCAAATAAAATATTCCAAAATAAAGTCTTTTAAAGACGCTCGATCTCGGAATTCGTGGCTTGAATTTTGACTTGTGTCATCCATCGCTGCGTTGTTTACACTGACAAACTGTCATTATCCACTTCACACTATCAATATTACCATCAGTACACAAATACTGACGATTCGATATCCGATTTTTCTACCAGTCATCATAGTATTGATTTTCTATACTGACAGTACCTACATCAATACTCACATTACACAATCAATAATACTGTCAGTATTTAAAATATTGTCAGTAATACTGATGGTGTGAGAGCCACTTTAGGATCAAGTTGCCTTGACAAAAAAAAACAAGTCACTGCAACTGTAACTTTGAACTTTGTTAAGATTAGAGATTTACCTACTGTTAAAAGTGCATTCTGTTGTTTTCGTGGCTTATATACTATTCATATACAGTGATTTTTACTACCAAAACTGGATTAAATAAAGCATCAACAATGATGGAAGACATTTTGAACACTTATGAGCAATTTGTGGCAAAACTTCTAACATTTTTGTGTTTATTAATTTAATTGTTATATCTCCGTTATCATTGGCATTTAACCCTAGGATACTTAACCGATAAAATATCGGTCTTTACATAATCCAGGCTTCTGAGGGCCTGAGGCCCGGATTATAGAATCACAAAAGAAACAAAGTTATTGAAATAAAACTTTATTTATTTATACACACACACACACATCCAAAAATCACTTTCAGCTGCCCACTGCAACAGTACTTCTTCATAGTTTTCATCACCAACTCTCATGTTTTTCACATTCTTTTTGATGCCATTATTATATGTGTCTCATTTCATCTGAATGATAATCAGCTGCACCTGACTTTTATACATCCAGCAGTAATGCAAGTTTTGACTTGCACAGATACACGCATAATTCCGTGCAGCAGTACTTGACAAATTATAATAACCGACTATGAACAAGTCGATACTTGTTTTATAGGAACTGTTAGTAAACGGGCTTGGGGCCCCGGTTTATGTAAATATGGTATGCTAATGTAAAATAATTTTTTTTTCAATTTCTAAGTACACTTGAATGAGCATTTCTAAATGCTCAAGCCGCTTGTATTTTTTTCAAATAAATTATAAGCAATCAAAATCACGCCATGCCTGAGAGGCCCGGTTTACATATTCTAGGGATACACTTCAAAATAGTATATTAAAGAACTAGTTTCAGAAGACGCATTTTATAAGATGAGTACAGTTTCGAAAATACGAGTTGCTAAAATGCCTTCTGAAACGAATTTTTTAAACTATTTTTTTCTATTTTGAGCTTTTCAGATTGATTTTAAAATAAAATTTCGCGAGTTTTTAAATTTAGGGAATTTTTGAAGTATAATTGCTAAGATGGCAATATTTTTTATTAAATTTTGGTTTAAATGCTAGAACATTTATCATACGTATAGGGTCATCTGACCAGGGAATGAACGAATAAAAAAAATTCGCACTTCATATGCTTAGTAATCAATTGAAAATTGTATGAATCTTGCTGATAATTTGTAGTTAAGTTGGTTAATTAGTTGACTATAGGACAACATTACCAAATACCATCATATGATTAAACAACATTTATTATATTAGTTTAAAAAATTTCAAAATGAACACACATCCCAAATAATTGAACACAAAAAAACCAGTTAATGAACAAAAAGAAAATGTCTAAACATAAATGAATCAATGAAAATCAGAGACAAAACAATAACATTAAATATTCACAAAAAAACGCCGTTTGTTGCAGATTTTGGTTCAGGATTTTTTCTCAAAATCTGTTGTTTGTAATACCAAATTTGATCAATTTTACTAGGCCACCGCCAACAATTTTTTGACTTCTTTTCCGTCACACTAATTTCATATTCATCCCTATCGATGTTTTTTACCACTCCTTGATACTGTTTACTTAAATATTGTACTATAACATAGTCACTAATAGTTATGTCTTTAAAGTCCAATTTTTGTGGGCGGCTAGTCTTATATATCATATCATAGGCAAATTATTCAAAAAAGTTTCTGTCAAGCTATCAATAGGTTCAGCGCTGACTTCTTGCAACGTAATCATATTTTCTGTATCAGAACTTGTGATTCGTTCGCTATTTTTTTGTTTGCAATATTTCCAAAAATTAAACATCTCGTTTTCACCTTCAAGTAGTCCCTTGGAGTAGTCGTCAATCCTAGTCTTGCCCAAATACTCTTCCACCACTTTCAGACATGAATTGTAGTCTTCTCCGGTTGTTGTACCAGTAGCTTATTCAGATGGAAATAGATCCTTACACCGCAAAGAAATACACTTAGTGTAGTCCACTGCATTTCGGTCTAATAATGGGTATAAGCCGCAAACGGCAAAACCATTTTTGATTGTGGTAACCTTCGAAGCTTTATCAAAAAGCTTTCTTAAACAGTGCACTGAAATTATAACAAGTAATTCCTGTACTGGTAGTCTGCTTGTGTGTTCTGCAGATTTCTTTCCAATGAACCTTAAGGGGTCTAAAAATAGTAACACGTCACAAGGCTGCAACATATGCGTTGAATTTGGATATAAACAGTATATCAATATATTTTTTTCCACACAAAACTCGTAAAGTTCGATGTTGTAATGGGGCTTGTGTCCATCAGTAAACAAAATAACTGGAAAGCGGATTTCCAAGTTTACCAGCTAAGGGTAAAAAATATTTTTTTCACGTACTCAAAAAATCCATCCTGTATCCGATCGTCCGATGGCCCATCCAGCAGGGACTGACTGTGATAATTCTTTTGGGATCCTTTTATACGGGAATACTATCATTGGTGGGACAGTTTCGCCTGCTACACTGTAATTACATAACACTGTGACCGATTCCTTTTCATTTCCTGAAGCTATTTCGTAAAGGTTTGTGAATTTTGTCCTCCGCGGTCCTAAAACTAATCCCGACTTCATACATGTTCTCATGCCAGTTTCATCGGCATTAAATATACGAGTCGGATCGGCTATCATATCCATCAAGTTTTCATCTTGAAGATATTGTTTTAGTTCTGCAAACCATTGCCGAATAACAGTTTCAGTTACAGAAGCTCGACTCTTAGAAAGAATTTCTGTATTTCGTTTTGAAATATTTGGGTGTCTACTCAAAAACAGCTTCAACCATTTTTTACCGGGTCTATCGTCAACGAATAAATTTGGTTTAGGATCAGCTTTTAAAATTTTTTGAACAAAGTCTTACCTCGTCAGGATGCATAGGGAAACCCAATTTAGCTTTAGCCAAAATCCACTTTTCCAGTCGTTCCTCTTCAGAATAACTTAAAATTGTCGTAGGGCCTATTCTTCGTATGTTAGGTGTTTTACCATGTAATTTATTGTGGAGAGTCCCTTTTGGAATTGAATACTTGGAAGATGCCCTATTCAGACTAATAATACCTGAGTTAATTTCTTTAAGAGCATTGTTTAGGTCTTCTTCTGAGTATTTAAAACGTTTATATTTAGGCTCCATCTAAAACAAAAGACAGACGTTCGATAGGTAGGCAACTATATAAAAATATCGTAAATTAATGCACAAAATGCATATAGGAAACTAATATTAAAAAAATGCCAGTAAATGAACACCAGTAAATGAACAACGGTAAAACGTGTTCATTTATTGGATATTGACAACTTATTGAATTAAAATTGCGTTAGAAAGTTTCTTCTTAGACTGAACCTGTCTTAAGGATGATTTTCCGCTGTTTTTAAATATTGTGACAAAACCTAGTAAATGAACAGCTTGTTCATTCACTAAATTTTGGGAATTTCTCTCACCAGTAGTTGAACACGTCAAAATATGACAGACTATTCATAATTTTAGTTTATGTGGGCATGAATGTTGTTGTTTAATACATACATAACAGGAAAAATAAAAGCTGATTCGTTTCTTTTCGATTCAATGGGTTTTGCGTAAGTTTTACTGAACAGTATTAGACACTAATCTTAATGAATATGGCTTCTAGGCACTGCAGCTTATGTCACACCTCCCTAACATGAGAAAGCATGCGCGAATTGCATTTAAAAAAGATATTGACGTATTATTATGCACTGTATCCTTATTTTTCGAAATAAAGTGAATACTTGTTCATTCATTGGGTGGTGTTCATTCACTAGTCAGTTGACCCTAATTTAAAAAAAAAATGAGTGGAAATAAAAATAAGTAGATAAATAAATCTATTGAACATTAATTACGATTTAAATTAACGCAGGCCGAACGTAACGACAGCTTTGACGTTTAATATCAAATCAGTGTTACCACCGTTCGGAATAAAAATTGTTCTATTTCTATAAAAGAACT
Source organism: Abscondita cerata (assembly GCA_030710515.1). Classification (NCBI taxonomy): domain Eukaryota; kingdom Metazoa; phylum Arthropoda; class Insecta; order Coleoptera; family Lampyridae; genus Abscondita; species Abscondita cerata. The sequence continues at coordinate 171,558 of JALBCR010002284.1, read as the reverse complement.
CATTTGGGTGCTGTTATAGCTCTGTAAGCGACCTAAAATAGAAGAATAGTTTCAGAAGACGCATTTTATAAGACGAGTACTGTTTCGAGCAGCGAAGCGGGGAGTTTTCGAAAGTACGAGTCGCTAAAATGCCTTCTGAAACGAATTCTTTATACTATTTTTTCTAATGACAACATGGACGTTATCAGTGTTACCACCGTTCGGAATAAAAATTGTTCTATTTCTATAAAAGAACTCAAATTTCTATAAAGAACTCATTTGGGTGCTTTTATAGCTCTGTAAGCGACCCAAAATAGATAAACTAGTTTTAAACATTACAGTAATTTGTTTTTCTCGAGAAGGTAACTTGATCTGATTGAGGTACTCGAGTTTTTAACATTGTTCTCTAAATCGAGAATGGATAGAGATATCGTAATGCCATTTTCACTAAAATTTAGTCAATTTTTTATAACGGCTAACAACGTACTAAGAAAATTAGTACCGTTCTATTTAACGTTTTCCCAAAAATTACAAAAACAAAAAATCGCTTCAGATAATGCTCTTTAGTGTATTTGTTTTAAACTAACAATTCAATAAAAAAATTCTTTTAAAAGAACATGAAATGCGTTTACAAACAAGACCAAAAATATTCAAATAGGTTGAATAGTTTTTATGAAGATATTAAAATGTAAATATCGAAAAATACATTGGCTTTTCCCGCTTTTCCCTCCATTATTTTGAAAATTGAAATGTCTACGATTTACCATTTCCGAGTTACAGCCGCTCCGTACCCTTATCCTGACACCCTCTATTAGTTTTTTTTGATAGTTTCAAAACTCCACTTTGAAGGTCCAACTTCTCAAGGTCCCAACTTAGTATAAAAGTAAGTTAGGTTAAACCCCCATATTTTAGGGTTCTCAACACGCCCCCGCTGTCAGTTTATATGAGAAACAGTCTGTATATAAACTAAACGATTTCCTACAAATACACAAAATCAAACAATAAAACACGTTCCCTGATAACATTTTCAACTTGTTACAAACTTTGCACAAGTTTGATATATCAAATTTGCACACTTGTAAAATGTTTGTCATGACAAGTTTGTAAGAATCTCACAAGTTTAATTCAAACTTGCTAGTTACCACGTTTCAAATTTGATGCAAGTTTGTCGAGATAAGTTCATTGCAATTTGGGTACGTAAACCTTACTGCAAGTTTGTCAAGACAAGTTCATTGCAACTTGGGTATGTAAACCTTACTGCAAATTTGTCGAGGTAAAGTTCATTGCAACTTGGGTACGTAAACCTTACTGTAAGTTTGTGTTAGAACACTTGCATTAATCAAAATAAAATGCATTTAAATCACACCTGATATTACACTATCACACACAATCTTGACGTTTAATTATTATTTTAGTTTATTTGATATATATATACAGGGACATTTTATTGACTTTGAAAATACTTCACACTTATGTCGGTTGCACAGCAGATATACGCAATAGTTTGATCTTTGTTTTTTAATACTGAACGTAAAAAGTAGTGTGGACTATGTTCAGAAATGTCCAGGTATTTATTCTTGTTAGCTAGAAATACTTAAAATTTTTTTGAATAAGTGCAAATTAATTTATTTCATATTACACTCTAATTTTCACTACTGTTCTTCTTCTATTTTTTCTTAATTTAGCCCGATTTCGCCAATCACTTATAATTTCTTCTATTTTCTCTTCTGTCAGGTCAGTGAAAACTTTTTGAGAAATATCTGTAACAAAAGTCAAACAGTTAAAAATATATTTAAAACGAATTTGCTCATTAAACAGTACCTATAAACACTCAGGTATAGTAAATTAATAAATTTGTAATAGTGACAATAATAGTTTAACAACTAAATTGTCGGTAAATTGCCTGCTGCCAGTAACAAAAAGGGCTTTATAAACAAAAAGTGAAATTCTTTTCTCGGTTCCTAAACTGTACATACTACATACATGCAACACTTAATTAGGTACATACTCTGAAAACGTGTAAACACTCGTAAGTTTATCTAAATGAAGGTTCTTATAAAGATTAATTTTACTAGTGAAAAAATTTGACTAAACTTTAACTCGCAGCTGAGATATAGTATATACTATAATGGCGTTTCCATAAGAATCAAGCATTAAATTTTTCCTGATCCTCAACTTCAAACATAGCAAATTGCTTTATGCACTGTAATGTTTTGGTTCAAAAATATTTTTAGAATCTTTAGAGATTTTTCAATCACCATAAAACCTATCTGATTTTTTAATTGGGAAGCGGAATTAATAACTTAAATATTTCAACAGAAAGCACACATACAACAGAAACTATCGGAATTCAGTAGCTTTCCATCTCCGCACATTATGTGTAGAACGTGGTTTTCTGCTGAGAGAAACAAGATTAGTGTTAATTATTTGTTTAACTCCATGAGGAAGCTTGAGTGGGATTGGTCCAAACAACCATAAATATAGAAGTCTGATATAAAATTTATGGTAGGTATTCTAATTAGTCGAGTAACACCAACATGTAAATTTTCATCTTCGTGTTTAATAAACCCCTCGTGGGTTCTCAAAATTCCATCGCATTCAGGAAAAGTCATACGGTGTTCCAAATAAACATCAAATTGCTTGCATTTCGTGCAAGAAAAATAACCACTATGACCTTTAATTCTTAATATGTAAACTTTCGCTGGTAAATCGGAAATTAAGCCTTTATAAAAACAGAAATAGTTTTCTTATCAAGTATAATGCCACTACTTACAGGCATTGATGCTTCCATTATGAATTCTTCTTGATAGGAAGCACAAGTTTTAGATTTACCTATGCCACAATAAACACCAATGGGGAACACAACTGATTTTAGTAAATAATTTCTCCTTTATTTTATTAATGAATTATAAAAGTCTTCTACAGTGAGAAGGGCCTTCAATAGGAGTGGAAAACAAAAACAACGGGTCCTTTTTTTCCGCCAACGTTTTGCTACACTAAAGTAGCAATAGCATCAGAAGATAAAACTGCATTTACTGAAATCAAGTCATTTTGGGTATTTGCTTGGTCAAATTCAGTATTTATACTATGTGGTTTAATACTTTTCTTTGTATCCAAAAAACGTGACAACGAAATTTTTACAACAAGTATTTGTAAAGATAAATCAAACTTGCACCAAGTATTCCCAGACAGCATATGGTTTATTTCCTGATTATTCCCTAAAAATGCCTGTCAGTCGACAACGAAATATTAAAATAGTCATTAGGTTTTTGTAACAAAGGAGCTAAGTGCAACAGGATGTATTAGTAATAATCCTTTAAAAACGTTCTTTTGTAAAGGGCTGAAGATTTGTTTATTTTAGAAACAATATGTCTCGGGGGATTTTACCTCGACCATTTTCAGTAAGGTACTAACAAGCACATCATTGTACGTAGAAACACCGAACCCAACAAGTTGTGGCTGTATAAGAAGTTGTGTTAATAAATTTTTAAAATTCAAGCATTTACTATTCACTTAACGCATACCGCTGCGAGTGAAGCGCCGCAAATTAAACCGCGACGCATTTCATTGCCTACAATATCCGATTATTCGGATACTTCTGGAATATTCCTAAGCATATTATTAAGGATCTTCCTGGATAAGTTTTAACGAATATTCAAGAAATATTTGGAATATAATAGGCATATTCCTTGAATCATGTAATTGAATGTTCGTACATTATTCCATAGGAATATTACTTACTATTTTAGCAGATTCTTCCAATCATTTCAGTATTGTTTTATTGACACATTGCAAATCGATTTGCAATTAACATTCAATGTGTCGTGTGCTAAATGTAATGCAAGAAATTATTTGTTTTTAATTATTAACCATTGGCCTGAAAAAGCTTTCCACTACAGGGAAGGGAAACATAGCCACTATATCTTTTGAAAGAACATATGATCTATTTTATGCATTAGTAAGTATTAATAATAAAACTAAACTTAAGGGCTTTAGGTTTGGCCAATACTTGTATTTAAAATTTTTTTATTATTAATAATAATATAGTAGTTAGACTAGTTTCGACCTTCATATAAAATACAGGTCATTAGCAGCATTTGATAGATGCTAATGGCGTCCAATCACAAAGCCATGTTACTTACTTCATCTTATGATGACGTTTTGACTAACGATGGCAACATATTTTTCTTATTTAAATTATTCAAAACCAATGTTTCATTTAAAATACACTTGTACGTTTTCTCTGAGGATGACCTATATCTTCTTTGAAGGTCGAAACTGGTCACACTACATTATTTTCTATTTCTATGAAAAAAATTTTAAATACTAGTATTTGCCAGATAAAGTCCTTAAGTTTTATTTTTATTAGTAGCCACTATAGTGAATTACAAGATCAAAGAATTAATTAATTTAAAAAAAACCTACTGTACTGGGAGACCTACATTTTTACAATTATTAAGGTTACATTCTCACGTTGTTATACGACAAACAACGGCCATATCACGTTGAAAGCAGCGGTTCTCGTCCGCCGTCGCTTGGAAACGCGCTTACCAAGACCTTAATAATTTGTTAATTAATTAGTTTTAATAAGTTTATTTGGTTTAATTTTGTTTAAAAAAGTTTAGTTTACATTGTTCATTAGTTGTCCGTAAAATACCCCTTCATTAATACGAGTAATGGTGAAGAAAGTCAACTGACAGGTAGCTGCGGTCTATCTGTGAGAAAGTGAAGTATCAGTAGAACAACCCATAATGAAGAAATCCGTAACCAGAGCAAATTTTGAAGGCTATAATAAGTTCAGTGTTTTGCAAGATGCGGATGTAAACGAACCCGAAAGTGTTACACCAGCAAAGACACAAGATATAAACAAAAAATCATTGAAACCTCCGCTAATAATTTTGCATACGGTAGTAAAAAGCGAATTAGTGGAAAGCATTAAAAATGAAACGTCTGGAAATTTTTACATAAAATATGGAAAGGAAAGAATTACTATTCAAACAGAAAAATGGAAGATTACAAAATTATTATAAATTGTCTAAATGAAGAAGAAACTCAATATCATACATATTCAAATATAAACAAAAAAAAATATTCGTATGTATTAAGAGGAATTTAAGGAAAAGACATTACTCCTGAAGAAATTGTTCACGATTTAAAAATCAAATTTTAATTATTGAAAAATTCGGATGAAAACTAATTTTGCTTCGTTATTTTTGGTTTCCATAGAAAAATATGTCAAATTGAACTTACTAGATCAAAATTCTAAATATATTTGTAATACAAAGGTTTCATGGGAAAAATATAAAAATAATAAAAGAATAACCCAGTGCCACCGCTGTCAAGAATTGGGACATTCCACAAGTCACTGCAGAGTAAACCCTAAATGTTTAAAGTGTGCAGAAGATCATTTGACAAATGAGTGTAGGAAGGAGAAATCAACACCGGCAAAATGCGCAAACTGTGATGGTGATCATCCCGCCAATGTAACTATATGTGTAGCATATCAGAACAGAGTGCAATATTTGGAAAGTAAAAAGAATGGTAACAAAATTCCTAGTAAACCCGTTCCCGCAATCAACCAACAAAATTACCCTATGCTGAAGCCTGCACCCCCACGAAAAAATCTAGCTTAGCAATTTACTAACAATAATCTTCAGGTAAATAATCAAAAAACCGAAAATTTTACAAATTCTTTTTCAGTAAATAAAGATTTCAATGATTTAGCAAATGAAATTAAAAACCTTAACAATTTAATTGACATTAAAAAAATGATTTTATTAGTAAAAATTTTAAACGTTAAACTGCAAAGCGCCAAGTCAGGTATAGAAATATTTGAAATATTTTTTAATTTCTGTCAAGAACTTGATCGCTAAGTTAAATATAGGTAGTTGAAACGCTAATGGAATCCTTCCTAAACAAGGTGAGGTAATTGAATTTTTGACAAGAATGAACTTACACATAATTACAATTTCGGAAACTCATTTAAACGAAAATGACAAAATTAAATTTAGAAACTACGACGTTTTACGAATCGATAGGGGTGGACAAAGATGGGGAGGTGTACTCATTCTTGTCAAGAATGGAATACCTTTGTCAAAATCTCTAGTAATCAAAATTGTACTATTGAAAATATTAGACTCAGACTGACAGACGGGACTTGTATTATTGGAATTTATAACAAACCAGCAAATCATTTCACTGATCGAGACTTGACTCTTTTAGAAAATACCGGTAATAAAGTATTAGTTATTGGCGATTTTAATGCTAGACATAATTCTTGGAATTGTCATAGAAATAATCAGAATGGCAATACTTTATTTTGAAATATGACAAATTCAAATGTCATAATTACATTCTCAAATCAAAGCACTCATCATCCGTCAAATAATGCTACAGCTACTACAATAGATTTAATTTTAAATAAAAATGTTACTACATATTGTCAGACATTAATGTCGTACATGAATTAAGTTCAGATCATTGCCTAATATTTTTCTCATTAGAAGGTCAAGTGATAGAAGATTGCTCTAAATTTGTTTACGATTAATCTAATGTGAATTGGAAAAATTTTAGAAGAAAATTAGATGAATATATTACATTACTGCGAGACAAACACCCGACTTAAACTCTTTAGATTACCATGTAGAAACTTTTGCTAAAAACATACAGACAACAATTAAACAATTAATTCCCAAAAAAAGAAATAACAACACAACAATAAATTTACCTTACGAAATTTTATAAATAATTAAAGATAGAAATCGGACACGTACGCTTTGGCAACACACTCGACTAGATGAACACAAAGAATCAACGAACTTACTCGACATTAGATTAGAAATTAACAACTTTAAGAACAATAAATGGAATAAAAAATTAAAGTCTCTAAATCCAAACGACAAACGACAATTCTTTATGGAAAATGACCAAGCGACTTAAAGAGAAATTTGAATCAATACCATCATTATCTAAAAATGGTATTACAGCTACTACTGACAGAGACAAATCTAATTTAATGACAGAACAATATCATTCAGTTTACGATATAGGATTAGATAATCTTTCAGGTGAACAAAACGAAATGATACGAACAGTAAAAGAATTTTTTGACACAGTACCCAACAATATCGACACTACTTAGCATAAACATATCACATCCCCTAAACAATTCTATGAAATAGTTAAAACTTTTGGAAATTTAAAAGCACCGGGACCAGATGACATACAAAACATTATACTTAAAAATTTATCAAGAAAAGCTTTAGTTCAATTAAAATATATAATTAATGGGATTATAAAACATTCATGGAGATCTTGGAAAGTTGCTAATGTAATTCCAATATGAAACCAGGTAAAGATAAATCAATGGCAATCAGTTATAGACCGATCCGTTTACTTAATACTTTGAGTAAAGTAACGGAAAAAATAATTCTTCAAATAATGCAAAAACATATTCGACGTAATAAAATTATTCGCGATTTCCAATTTGGTTTTAGAGAAAAACATAATACGGTACAACAAATTACGAGAATTGTGAATGATGTAAAAATAAACTATAACAAACAAAAGATAACAGTAATGGCGATTTTAGACATTCAAAAAGCTTTTGATACGGTTTGGATTGATAGACTAATTTATAAATAAATTAAACAAAAATTTCCTTTTAATGTTATTAAACTTATAAACTCTTATATAACATATCGCTACTTTTATGTAACAGTAAATTATTCTCAATCGTTACCAATGGAAATTCGGGCAGGTGTACCTCAAGGTTCAGTACTAGGTCCTCAGCTTTTAATCTTTTTATGAATGACTTACCCACATTTCCAAAAACAAACCTGGCAGTATTTGCTGATGACACGGCCGTATATGCACATTCGTTTAGTGCAATTGTAGCAGCAAAACAAGTTCAAATACACTTAAATATCTTGAAGAAATACTATGAACTTTGGAAAATTAAATTAAATGCCGATAAATCTGAAGCAATAATTTGTTCTAAAATAACAAAATATTTACGCCTCTTAAAATAAATAATGAAGAAATAAAAATAAAAAATGATGTCACATATTTAGGCGTTGTTCTAGATTCAAAATTAACATTTCAGAAGCACGTTAAAACTGCTACAAACAAAGCTTATGGCAGTTTGAAACAGATTTATTCGTTAATGTCACAAAAAAGTGTTTTGAATATGACAAATAAATTGGTTTTGTATAAAACAATACTAATACCGGTAGTAATCTACGCCTTTCCAATGGTGTAGTACCTCGATGATAAACTTTAAAAAAATGCAAGTATTTCAAAATAAATGCCTAAGACTAATACTTAACAAAGACAGATACACTAGAATTGCAGACATTCACAATCAAACTGACCTACAACTTATACGTGACTATGTTCTTAACCTATCCCAAAAATTTTACGTTACCCAAATATATTCGAATCCTTTATTGACCAATATTACAAACATCAGAAGTCATAATACTCCTTTCGTAATTAAGCATAAATTACCGTACCAAGCACTACCTATATTTGATGAGTAAGTTATTACCATAACAATTTTTCCATTTTCTTCTTTCTTTTTTTTTCTATCTAGCCTAACGGCAACTGCAACCAGGTCCAGGTTTTTTGATTATTTTTCCTGAAGTAAATAATTAATCTCATTTCAAATTTTTATAATATTACTTAAGTAAATAATACCATTCAATTAAAAAAAAAAAGCAAATCTAAAATTAGTTAGAAACATATACTTACTAAGTAGGAATTTCTATTTTCATCATTTTATAAACATTGATTAATTATAATTGCATTTATGTTATAATTCAAAAATGTATTATTTATGAATTTTGTAATAAAATTGAGTTTGGTTCTCGTCCGATCATCGAAGTTATGCAACGGCTGGCGCGGTCAGTACTTAGATGGGTGATACGCATGTATGGGTGATTCCGTTGTAACTGTCATATTCGTGTCATTGTATTTCCAAAGAGAATATTTCAGTTCATTCCAGTTTTAACTCTAAATGCTACATGATTTTTTAAAATTTCTGTTTTTCTATAATACTACAAGCAAAAAATTGATTTTGTATTAGTAAAAAGGCTGAAATGAGGGCACATTTGTATTGGTATTGTCAGTAACGTGGCCTGTCCAGGAGCACAATTTTTAGATATATACACCTTTATTCGCATACAAGAATTTTTGTATTGACCGGTTCATATAAGTAAAAGAATTTTATAATCAATGGTAAAAGTTATATTAGAAGGTATAGTTTCACAAGAAATTGTCTTATGTATTTCCTTTTTCCTCATTACAAACGCTGTTCAAACTTTGTCCAGTGTTTTTCGAGACCTCTTTCTTTTTTCACACGTGCAATCAGCATCAATGTCACAAGTTTTCCTGAAAACTTTGGCAATCCAAAGTCATTTTTACAAATTTGATAGCACAAAAACCATTGAAAAACGGTATACACAAGGTTTTATGTCAGTACCATGGCCCTTAGCTTTTTCAGAAATATCATTTTTTTTGTGAAATTCTTTCCATAACTTAACCATAGACTTTATTTGGGTCGCGTTAAAAGTATGTAGAATTTACAATGCAACAAATTTTGAGCAAAAATGTCAGTACCGTGACCTGTCAGTAGGTACCGTGGCCTTTTTTCGAGAAAGCAAAAAATTTTTTTAAGTAGTCTAACGATTGATTATCACCACATTATTATATATCCAGGAATGGGGCGAATATCTACACGTGTGACATCAAAAATCTCGACGCAGCTAGAGAAAAACAGGAACAGACTCATGAAAAATGTTCCGAAAAACAACAAGAAAATTTCGCTTTGTAATGTTGAAAAGCGTTTTGCGAGAAGAAGAGAAGCAGAGCGGAAAAGAAGACAGATTATTAGAGAAAATACACATCTGCACGAACTTTACTGTGCAAAAGAGAAGAAGAGATATGAAAAAAAAAAGAAAAAAAGCAAAAACTTCATCAGATGATAATGATTTCGAAATAAGAGCCCGTAGAGAAAAACAAAATGAGTGGAAAAAAAATTCTAGACTCAGACGAAAAGAAGATCAGAAGAAGGGAACGTCATCTGTAAATTAGAAAATTCAGAACGTTTTTTTGAAACAAGCAAAAGTAGGAAAGAAAAGAACAGTAAAAAACCGTAGAAAATGTTATAGGACTGTGATAAAACTTACGCAAGAAAAGTCGAAACTCCGAAAAAATGTCGATAAGTTGCTAAAAAGATTGGAACGCCAAAAAACCAGAAAAAATGCCCCTCTTCTCCAGAATTAGCAGTAAAAAAATCACTGAGGGAAGAAAAATACTAAAAGATGTCAAAGAGAAGTTGGTGTCCGGTGAAGTTCTGGCCCGACAACTTCGAGCTACATATAGAAATACAAACAGTTGCAAATTTTAGGAAGAGTTTTAAGTGGGAAAATTGTAAGAAAATAACGCAAATTAGAATATATAAGGAAATCGATAGTACCAATCGTCCCTTCGGGAATTCGTCAAAACGATGATGCTTTACGGTACGTACGAAAGGAAAAAACATGTAACAAGTACATTCAAGAAAAGATCAAAAAGTTTTATAATGATAACAGGCGAATCAACCCAACAAAAAAATCCAGCAAAATAGCCAGTCACCAAACGAATCATGAGTGCGAGTATCATGGATTTGCATGTCAAGTTTTGTGCCGAAAATTCTTTTACTGTGTCTCATTTAACGTTCACAAAGTTTCGTCCACAAAAATTTTAGATTATTATTTGCCTCGATTTCTCAAAGTGAAGTGATTTCATGAGCGACGGACTAACCACTCAGTATCGAAATCGCAAAATGTTTTATCTCATCACCCAATATCTGCCTCAACGCTAGACATTTTTCAAAACAGTTTGACTTACAATTTTAGTGAGACAGGACATGAAAAAGGCCCTGCTGATGGCACTGGAGGAAGCTTGAAAAAATGGCAGATATTCAAATCAAATACGGTCAAGATAACCCAGATTTCGGAACTCTCATTTCAAGTCTCGAAAATCCTGTGAAAAAAATACATCTCGACGTTGTAACAAATCAGGGAATAGGAAATTTTGATGCTGTTTTGCCGGATCAATGTAAAACGTTTGTTGGCACCAGTATACTTGGTCAAGAAAGGATTCATCCAACGTCAACTTCAATTCCTTGAGCTGCTCTGACTGTTGCCCTGGTGAAATCTGCAGCTATTTCTCGATAGGCCAAGTACGTTTTGATGATCGATGGGAGAAAGCTTCAAAAGGAGAGAAGAAGAGTAGAAAAATATTGGCTATGACTTGCAAAGAAAAACAGACTATAAAGTAAAACACGAAATACCAAATAATGAAACAAGTTATTCCTGAAAAATGCGTTCCAAAACTATTCGAAAATCAGGGGTTGAGAAGAAGTTTACGGTATTATAAACAAATTCGTAAATTATTCATTAATTTTTATAATTTTCTGACTGATAAAAAAATTGTTACAGACACCAAAGACGTTGACTATGGAGAGACATGCTTCGCCCGTGTTATGAGTTTTGTTTTTGTTTGAAAATTTTTGTTTTTAATGTCTTATTTTAATAAATAGGTAGGTACGAGTTGGAAATTATAGATATTATAAATATTGTGAAGTGGTAGTAGAATCATTTCTGGTTGGGTTTTGTAAGATACGATGTGCATACAATAAATTGTTTCGCAATTTTTTGAACATATTTATAAATGAAAATTTTTCTGAAACTAATATGACACTTACAACGGAATCACCCATGTGAGATTCCTAGCATTTTCAGAGAATATATCAATCATCTCAAAGATTATATATGAAATATTCCATGACTATATAATGCTGTCTGGGCGCATGCTGACTGTGTTCATAATATTTACCATAATTAAAATGAAAGCATATACTAATGTTCTAATACAATATACAATGAATTCAAAAAATACTGCGTTGTTTATAAAAAATCGAAAGAAAGATGATTAAAAATTATGGATCTTCTCTCTAAAACTCTTACTTCAATCTCTAAGATTTTTTAAACTTTTTTTTTGATGCGCGTTGTTGGTTGTCTACTTTACAAAGTAGATACCTACAGCGTGTTTTTCCAACACTGAAAGGATCAATCCAAATAATTGTTATGTGAAGGTATACTGTATGCTATATCTATGAAAGTAACTTTTTTATCCTCACATCTAGTACAAACTATTGAAAGCAGTGTGTATTTCATTCACGGTTTACAAAAATTTTGTCCAATATGGGAACAAAAGTGGTTGCCTCCATTTTTTAATTTATTATAAAATCTCAAATCAATCACGCATTGAAAAAGTGTAACAATCAATACCCGTTTTTAATTTCTTTTTTGTTCTTAATTTATTCGCACATTAGAATAAATTCAACTACTTATTTAAAAAAAACAACAAAAAATTAATTCCCGTTCAAAAATTTTAACTTTGCTTCACGTCGTTTGAGTGCACAGTAAAGCAGGCAACAGATTAGTGAAAGGGAGAACAATAACAATCGTGTATCGACAAATACTTACTGAATAACAACTGCTACACGTGACTTGATAACAGTGGATAAATGTGTATCTTATTTGTTATAAATTAATTAACTGGATTCTGAAGGCACCTGCATACAGATTGTGAAGGAAAATTCGTTTATATGAAGAGTACTTCATTATAAAATAAAGGTATGTGATTGTTGTTGTTATTAGTACAGGTTATAATGTTATTGTTTATCTATTATGTAAACATATGCGAATGTGATTGTTTGTGACTGAATTTAAGATGTTTTCAGAAATGTTGCTTGTTAATTTTAAATTGCAAATTGTTCTCGTTTTCAATATAATGTAAAATTAAAATTTGTGTCTTCAGCCAAGCGATTTCAATTTTACCAAAGCTTTGTTGACGAAGTTAAGAGTCATTGATAATTTTTCATAAAGATAATGATTTTAGTCATGCCTTAGATAAGGTTGCTTCATTTGCAATTATACGATGACTTATTATAATTATATTTTAACCCAAGATTCATAACAAGATTTTTTCGACCCGTAATATGCTTTAAGATAAAATAATTATACCTACTTAATTATTTAATTCCTCGTAGGTATTCCTCAATTGTTTCTTTAGTTACTTAATATCTACAGTAGTAGTGCTAAATTATATAATTAGCGTTTTTTTTTAACATTATGGGGTCGTAGAAAAAATAGTGTATGCAATTAGCATCTAGTTACTATTAAGATACTCTCAACATGTATTGTTCGTGTCTTAATGGTAAGCATTACATGCTCATTTAAAAATCTTAACTTATATTTTTCTTATCACCTCGGTTCTCTGTTCACGTTTTAATCTCGGCTGGTTGTTGTATTGGTAGGATAGGCAACTCACATGAAGGGAAATTGTTAACATTGCTTATTACATCGAAACCCAAATTAAAATAAACTCATTTTGTTCTAACTTTATTTATTAACATGATTTTTGTGTAATGAATTTCTCTAATTGATACATTCGGGGTGGAACGTAGTAGCTGATTGATCACTAGTATACTATAACGATTTTAGTGTATGTTTTTTTCCTTTGCTGATAGTTTTTATAAAGCTTATTTCCTCATTACTTTCCCGGAAGATGACAACTGTAACTGTTAGTTAGAATTACTTGTTCGTTGTAATTACTACCTTATTTATTATGTTTTATGCTTCTCTGGGCCTTTAAACAATTCCGAATTTTAGTTCATTCAACTTCATTTTAAGTTCATTCTTTCGATGTCAGAATTTGGGTGTGTACAAACTTTAGTTTTTTGTAGGAAACAGTTCTGGAGGTGTTATTTCTCAGCGGTTTTGTATGTGTTTTAGGTCGTGAATCCGATTTTTAACTTTGCAACCTCGCTAGACGTGAGCTAACAGGAAGTGCAAGAAACTGCAAAGTTTTAGAACTTATTTTAGTTTTTAACTTATAACTGACAAACAGTGAATTTTTGCTGATGACAGTTCTATACAAAATTAAAGAAGATAAATATTCTAATTGTTTTGAAAAGAGGGTTGTTAACCTCCATTTTAAATCCGTAAGATAATGTCTATACGACACAGTCTCTCAAATGACAACCCATCAATATGTTGCGGTAATTTTTTGTACATGTATGCAGAGTCTTTTTGGGCATTGATTTAAAAATATTTTTTAATATACAGAGTTTGTCAAAAAAAAGTTAGATGCTAAAGTTGCAATTTTTTTAATGGAACACCCTGTATTTGAGAACGAATTTGGATTGTAGAGCTGAAATAAAGTTGATGTTACATGTTAAAATAAAAGTTCTTTATGTGAAAACAAAGAGAACTAAACAATATTGAAAAATTACTTAACATTAAATGAAATGTTCAAAATAGGGACCATTTGTCTCAATACCTAACTGAACACGTTTTTTGAATAATTCTTTAACATTCTCCAGCATTTGCGGTGTAATGCTCGCAAAAGCACCGCGAATTCTTTCTTCCATATCATTTGGTGTTGTAGATGGATTATTGTAGATGTAGACAATGTTCTTGACATATCCCCACAAAAAAAAATCGGTATATGTCAAGTTGGAAGATCTGGCCGGTCAATTTTGGGGTCCTCCACTTCCAATCCATCTTTCAGGAAGCATTTGGTTTAAATTGAACCGAACGTTATGATGAAAATGTGCTGGAGCACCGTCTAGTTGAAATCATATGCGTTGTAAAATATTTAGTGGAACATCTAGCAAAAGGTTGAGCAAATTTTCTGTGAGAAATCTATTAAATTTTTGTCCATCTAAATGGCATTCGAAAAAGAATGGTCCCACCATACGCCCTCCGAGAATTCCTCCCCATACATGAATAGACCACCTACGCTGGTCGTTAAGTGTTCTTAAAAAATGAGGATTTTGATCACAATAGTAGTGAAAATTATGCCTGTTCATTAAGCCGTTGTTGTGGAAAGTACACTCATCTGAGAACAAAACATAGTCAAAGAAATTTTCATCTTCTCCTGCTTTATCTAGCCAAAATCTATTTCCAAAAGCTCTTGATGCAGCTGCACATGGTATAGGTGCAACTTATGGTTCTTTAAAATGCGCTGTACGCTGGTTTTACCGATTCCAGTTTCTAAATGAATTTTTCGCTGGCTCGTGTGTGTGGTTTTTCAATTACGGATCCTATTACGGTGAACTGATTTTCTTCGTTGATAGTTACGTACTTTGTGTCTTTTATATTTTTATAACTTACGGATCCATCGTGTAGAAAAACTGCCAATAGTGTTTCAAAAACATTTTTGTTAGGATGATTACGTGTCCGATATTTTTGAGTGTAAACTCTCGAAGCTAATAAAAAATTCCGGTCACACTGCCCGAGGACAAAAATCTTGTTTACTGTAAGTTTTCATTTTAAATTTAGTACTTTTTAACTTAACAAACGAGGATTCTAAAATATTTTGATAGATCAATGGTAGTTAATAAACAAACAAAACAATCGCTATAACTTTCATTGTCAGCCACAGCCACCTTAACAAAAATAAATCTTGTTAAATGGAAAAACGTATTAACTTTCAACATAAACTCGAATAACTCAGAAACTATTTGAGTTAGGAATAGGACACCCTAATACTCTTCGATAGGTATTTGGAAAGCCTATTATTTCATGATGTTTGACTTAGGGTGTTTTATTAAAAATAATAGAGTTTTAACACCTTTCAATTTGACTATAATTTAATTCATTTTTTACTACCCTGTATAACTTTTTAGAAAGTTATTGTTTTTTTATTACCTAAGGCATTACTACTATGATAAGGCATAACGATTCATACGTCACATAAAGCACTTTAATTTTATAATTTTTTAAAATTTATGTTGCAATTTTATAATTTTTTAAAATTTATGTTGCAATTTTATAATTTTTTAAATATCTCAAAAATTATTTGAGATAGGTATGTAACATCAACTTACCTTTATTTCAGCTCTACAATCTAAATTCGTTCTCAAATACAGGGTGTTCCATTAAAAAATTGCAACTTTAGCATCTAACTGTTTTTGACAAACCTTGTATATTAAGAAATATTTTTAAATCATGCCGAAAAGGACATACATGTTCAAAAAAATCGCGGCAACGTATGTTCTCATGTGAGAGACTGTGTCGTATAGATTGGACCACCTTGTATAATACGGTGCAAATAGTGGAACGAATGTTTGGCATTTGGAAACGAAGATTTCCCTGTTTGTCATAAGGCCTTTCAAATAGGCTGATATGCACTACTTCATTAATTGTTGCTTGTGCTGTTTATTGGCTACGATTGGTCCGACGTAGAGCGCTTATACAATAGCATAAATTAATTCACTATCAATTTAAAAAACAAATTATTCTAAGATTTCAACTTCAACTCCGCCAACTGGGCTTTTGCTTTCGTTTCTCGTATTTGAAAGTCTTACAGGGCCAATAAATGCGTTTTCTTCAAATGAAACAATTCCTTTTGGTGCTGGAATTTTAGTTGATACAATTTTTGTCCTTCTATTTTTCATTGTAAAATATGTGGTTCTACTTAAGTTCCTGTCGCTTGGTGGTTTGTTTAACGGTTCCTGTAATTTCGACAGGAATGGTGTTCTCGACAAACAGATACCACCACTCATTGCTTCTAACGTCTGTTAAATTTTCAGCTTGGGAACTTGTGGAGACGAAATCTGAAGGCCCAATGTTTTGTTGGGTATTATCATCATTCCAAATTCAGTTAACTGTTGTTCAACAATTTCACTGGTCTCTAGCAAAAAAAATCACAACATTGCCTAAAATTACTGGTTTAAAAATTAATTACTTATAATTTCATTATCAGACATATTTGATCAAAACAGCCTGGGAGCGTCAACATTAAATGTGGGGTAATTGCCGCCATATCAGGATCAACTGATGTCCCTGATGATTCCGGCTCGCCACCGGTTTTCAGTCTACTTTGTTTTTCTTTGGTTAGCGTCTCCCTTTGTGCGTGTTTGGTGTTGGATCACAGCTTTCTTAATTGAGCAACAGTTCTCTGCAAGAAAAAAGAACTTACTAGACTGTTTAAACACAAAGCGTCTTAAAATTGCCCACTTCGTTGATATCGCGGCAACTACTATACTATGCCGCGATTCCTTTTACGCCTCTTCTTTTTCTAGAGTGGCGCCGTCACTTCTTTAATTTTCGACAACGTCGTGACGTTTAAGTATTTCTAAGTAGTATTTCATTGTTGAAATGATTATATTGTAATACGGATCACACTAGGCGATTAATTACCTTGACAAATCGTTTTGAAATAATTCTGGTATATACCTTCTTAATAACATAAGCAGGTTGCTATAACCGATTTACAAATAAGATTGTCTTTTTGTCGTCTTATTCTAAATAAGACAATACTCAATAAGATTTTCTTGACGAAGACGGTCTTATTTTATGTTTATGAAATCATATTAAAAAAAAGATTTTCTTAAGCAATAAGAAGAACTCGATGAATATCGTCTTGTTTGCTTGAGGGTTGACTATGAATGCGGCCCCTAGAGTCTCTGAAAGACACCCATTCTGTTCAGTTTTTGACATTCGACATTATTGATCCTATCACGCCAAGGAGAAAATTTTTGAAATTTTCCTCTCACGGCCCATTTTTTCTATCTCCCCCTACCCTAGAGTTATTCGCGTTTTTATACGATATTTCGGCTTTTTCGACGTTTTTCAAGTGATTGGATGGAGGATTTTTTTTGGAAACCGTTTGACGTAGAATGAAATTTGAATACGGATGAACTAATAGTGTGAGCAGACTATAGTGTTTGGTGATTGCGATAGCTTTTTTAGAAAAAAAGTTGTAGGGTTTTAAAAATTTGCCAATTTTTAAGATTGTTAAAGTACATTTTTTATAGAAATAATAGATTTAGAATTTTTATTGGCAGGTATATTAAGAACTAGGCGAAAACTTTTTCACTCTTGACAGTTTTTTTAAAATATTGCGTGCTAAAGAAGCTTTAAAAAATTTGTCGTTTTCTTTTACTAAGTAATAATCGTAGAACTACGAAAATTCGTAGCCGTATTCAAAACTTTTATTATTGATAAATTTCTAAATTTTAATCACTTAAAAGTAATGAAGATTTAAGTTTTTTTTTTCAAAATTTGTTGGTCGTCATATAGTTTTGTAGCGTTATTGATTACTGCATATCAATCAGCCTTCATTTGTTTTTGTTTTGTTCTCCTGCTCAAATGTAAGGAAAACTCTGTACATATTTGCATATTGTAATTAAATAAACATAATGTATAATAAATGCAATGAATATATTTATGGCCGTTGTTTTTTAAAATTTTGGATTTACCAATGCCCAATATTGAAAACTATTGAGAATTCACTATTTTGACCTCCGTTATGTGAATGTGTTGAATTGAATATTATTTTTTTGCATTAATTAGCCTCGACTTCCTGCTTTAAACAAGAATATTTTTTTTCCATAATTGCCTGCATTTATTTTATTCTACGATTTGTAATTAGTGACCTAATCTTTTGGCATAAAATGAATTTGGTTTCTTTGGCATTTCAAATTGGGTTTTCGCGTTGTTTTAACCGTTTTTAATAATTCTACTGAACCTTTTATTTGAGATTGCGTTATCTTATCATTTATGATTGTATCTGTATTAATTTATACTATTCATGTATTGATTAACATTGTTATTTCAAAATACTTAAGGATATGTGAATTTTTTCTGCAATCTAAAATATGAATAATTTTTTCTTAAAGAGGTCAAATTTAGTTTTCGACATGATACTAAAATAACTTGAAAAGCTGAAAATAGATAATTCACATATACACTTTTCCTGCAAACCAGGAAACACAAATTTTAAATGCTGATAAATTATGGTTGATAATTATTGATAATTCTATAAAGTTGCTATTTGTATCACAAGTCCAGAAACACTATGTACGGGATGTCCTATTTTTGATGTAATTGGAGGGTTTCAGGTATTTCGCGAATTGATAAGGAAAAACCATGGTCGGGACCATTGGCCCGATTTTTGAAACAAATTCAATGGTCTAAACAGCACTTTCATATCTCGACTCGTTTGAGAGATACAGAGTGTTATTACTCCATTGATTAGAGATTTTTGAAAATATATGGTTTATCTCGACAAATAAGGAAATTATAAACGATTTATTGAAAAACACCTCTTGATCAAAGTCACCTTCCTTGCTAGTTTTTTCATTTTCGCTTGATTGATTACACCCAGAATCTAATCAGTTCTGCACTATTACATATAAAACTCATTGTGTCAAAAGTCCACAACGATCTAATCCCTGCTAAATTTTTTATGTGGTGTCAAAGAGGAGGATAATCAGTTTTTTGTAAATGTCTCACAAACAACGGGGTTTTCGAAAAGAATAACGATTAGCTAATTTGTAGCTTAAACAATTTGGAAATAGAGGGGTGGGTCGGTTTTCCCTAAATTTTAACATTGTCTGGTAACCAAGCGTAATATGTTAAAACAGCACACTTTATTAAAAACATTCGCCTCATCAGATCCTTGACTCATCTCAGTACTGACTTTACACAAAGTATATGTTAAACTACCTTGAATTATGTGATTGTACTTCCTATATCATAGTGTAATTGCTAATAACATCATTATAATTAATCATAATCGGATAATTAAGCATATTTTAAAGAATTCCAAAATTAGTGTATGTATTAGGTCGTTAAAATCTATTTAAAGTAAATTTGAAGAAAATAATTCCATTAAATTGTGAGTATATACGGGCTGCAAATACTTTAAGCCATTATTCGCTTTTTTCATTTCGTGTAGAAAGTTAAAATGTGTTCTAAACCGAAGCAAACGAAATTATCAGACCAAATGCAGTTTGAAATTATTTTTCGCCATAACCAAGGTCATTAGTAAAGTGTAACCAATCTACAGTAGTTCGGATCATTAAAAAGTATAATGAGTTTAGAAAAATCGACGACAAACGCGTAGTAGGCGACCAAAGAAAACCTCCGATCGAGATGATGTTGTCTTAAGACGAACAAGCCTTTTAGATAGACGTCTCAATTACGTGTCAACTAGTCATCAAAAACAAGGGTTGCCCGATTAAATACTAAAATTAGTTTTAAATTTTATGAGGTGACGCAGGACTTTTTCACACCACTGTATGTAGCTAAGATGTCAAAAAGTTACAGTTTACAGAGTAGCCCCCCTAAACGTAAGAACTTGTGTTTATTCTATAAACTCATACCAAAACACTTCTACAAGGCTCAATTGCTGTTTTCCACTTCAATAATCGACTCATATTTTACGTTTTGTTTCCCGACACAAAGGTTTTTCTCTTTCAGGACATGCTCGTCGAATATAATGCTGAGAATCCGCTCTACTGTTCCATAAACATAATTAACACGAATATCTTGTATATCTACCCTTGTAATCCCATTAAGTCCTACCATTTTGAAATCTGTAATTAGCTGCCAGTTATATTTGTGATAATTTATACAGTGTACCAATCTGTGTAGTATTGTATGGGTATCTTTGTTATTAATTATAGATAGAGATTCGGTTAAATGTGCAATGTTGTACAGATTTTCATACCGATTGAGATACCGTTAACTAGAATCAAAAATTCCGATCCGTTCCGAAGATGTTCGGAAAAAAACGAAAAATACTGACAATTTTTTTCAAATTTCATCAAAATCTGGAAGTTTTTGATATTTTATCAGCTTTTAAATGATTTAGTTCTTTTTACTTGCGACTTATGGTCTTATTAAAATTAAATAAACTAAGTAAATGCCAACGTTTAACTGTAAAGACTTGTGTGCGTTAAAGTGCATGGCGCCATCTAAGCGATGGTTTTAATGCTTAAAACAACACGTGAATCGATAAAGCCAACTTTTAGTTTATACTATTTACACGTGTCCATGTTAACACGAGATGTCGCAAGACACACATTTTACTTAAAATTAATATGTTTGTTCATTACCATTTAAAAAGCATCTATATTCATAAAAATGTTTGTTTGATAACAAAAAGTTGAGCGCGTGTGATCCATTTTTTCACATTGAAAGGAAATTAAAGTTGTGTCTCAAATTCTCTTTTACGCATAATTTTGAACTAATGAAGAGAGTAAAAAATATAAATGACAAAAAAAAAACTAAAGCATTTAAAAGCTGATAAAATATCAATAATTTTGATGAAATTGGAAAAAAAATATTCAGTATTGATATAAAACGCGGGTTATAGGTCTAAAATATCATTTCTAACAACTTTTCTCAAGAACTATTTATGATATCTTTACAAAAAATACCATTTTTGAATATTTTAATATTAACAAGTCAAATTTGTACCAAGAACCCCTTCGCCGCCATCAATGAGTGTTATTTTGGTTTTAAACCAAGAAAAAACTAACCCCTAACTTATCTCTAAGCAATAATTAATAATAAAAAAGAACATTGTAACAAAAATTTTAACTGATCTTAACTATACAATCAGCTTTGTTAGGTCATTTCTTCCGACTTCTTTTTAAATTGTTTTGTGTAATCAATTGTTGGTTAAGTGTTTTCTTGTAGGTGAAAAGCACCATTCTTAATATATTAATTGTTTCCGTGTTTAATGTAAAACATATGACATCAATGTATTGCTTGATTAAGATTTTTGGTCAATTTATTGTGTGAGTTAAAGATCCTCAAGATTTTAAACAAGTTGGTTGTTATCTATTGAACGAGGACCACTTATCTTCTTTTTAATCATTGTTTTGCGATTATTGTTTTAATTTTTGATTAAAATCGTTTTTTCTTTGTTTTAGTCGCTTGATTAAATCGATTAGATTTATTTTATAATTTTTTTTTGTTTTGGTGTTTGGTAACATTAATTTTATACTGAAAGTTTTTTTTGTTATATGTACTTATTAGCATAATGTAATTTCTATCATATATTTGTAAATAGGTAATAAAAGATGGACACAGCCGACGTTAGTACCAGATCTCATGTGGTTAGAAACTTGTTAGAAGTTTTTGGAGATATTTTGGACAATGAAACCATTCAATCTGTAGCACATAGTTGCCATTATAACAGTAAGTATCAATTACGTGTTTAAGTGACGACAACTTACTTTAAATGTAGTGGAGGAAACAACCAACACCTTGCTCGAAATAGTTCAGAACGCAGACGCTTCCCAAGAAAGTTCACCAACACATCAAAACGCCTTCTCATTTTCGTACTCAAATGCAATTAGGTCTCCAAAGTACCGAGACAATGCGGACGTGGTCATAGAGTCAGAGAAAATTGTCAATTCCAAACCTTCTTTGACTAACATTAACTTGGATCCCACCAAAAATATTTCGGTAATTTCGCATCGTGCTTCAAAGAAGGAATTAGAATTTGAACGAGTGATTCAGCACGTTAAACAAGAATCCAAGATTTTAATTTTAATGAGAGGGCTACCGGGAAGTGGTAAATCTTATCTTGCGAAAACTATTGTAGATCGTGCAGTGGGCTCACCAGATTATAAAATTTTTATTTTGAGTACCGACGATTACTTTTACAACGAAAGACGTGGTAATTATAATTTTGATCCAAATAAGTTGCAACACGCTCACGAGTGGAACCAGCAAAGGGCGTATACTCAAATGTCTTCAGGAGTTAGTCCAGTCATAATTGACAATACGAATACTCAAATGTGGGAAATGAAATGTTACGCAATGATGGCCGCCAATTTTGGATACTTAGTAGAAATAGTCGAGGCTTTCACATCTTGGGCATTTGACGTTAAACAATGTGCAATACGCAACAAACACGGTGTTCCCAAAACTAAAATACAGGACATGAATTTGAGATACCAAAAGGATATCACCACAAATGATTTATTTTCTTACTATAACTTAAGTTACGTGAACGTGATTCCGCCAGTGAAAAGGAAATTTCCTCCCCCGACGTTTAAATTTACTAGCAATGCAGATGTAGCGCAAGAAATTAATTTGATAGGATTTGACGAAAGACCAACTGTACGAGACACATCAAATGAGAGGAATGCAGTAAACAAAATTAACTCTCCTCAAAAATCGATTTCAAACTTATTTGACAGCATTTTAATCAATTCGCAAGATAATGCAGAAGCAATTTTGACACCCAAACTAAATAACAGTCACAGCATTAACACTACAAAATTAATGGCATCTCCTCAAACAGAAAATATGTCAATTTCCATAAATGGCCCTTTATCTTCTATATCAAACACAATTAATGGGAATAGTGACATTGGCAATAAAGTTAAAAAACCAAGAGATGTGTATCCTACATTAAATCTTTCGTCTTGGGGTCTATCTCCAGATGAGGTATCATCTTGGAAGTCATGGGATGTAGTGACTCCTTTGAATAAAGAAGAGACACCTGCGAAAGCAGTAGATACTAATACTATCGAATTTCCTAAAAAAATAGAAACATCTGATCGTTCTACAAATACGAGTAGCCATGACTTTTCTTTGCTCGATACTAATTGCTTAACTTTAAGTTCGCCCAATTTTTATATAGTAAGAGCTACGGGACGAGATATTAATGGGGGAAAATCCCGTGACTCCTACATCTCCTACAAAGAAGATGTTGTTGCATAAGAGTTCCATGACTGACGAAGATTCTTTCGACATGGAATCACATAAAACAAATGCATGTGTCGAAGAGAACATTCAACAATTAGTATCCTTATTTCCCACAATACCTATTGATTACTTGCAGGACGTATATGAAAAATGTCAACAAAATGTAAATTGGGCATGCGATTTATTATTAGACGACAGGAGAGAAATTTTAACGAATACCCCGCCAAGTCCTGGTAGCAAAAATTTGAGTAATAACAAAACATCATCTGAACCTGAAAGCACAATGAATAATCTTAATCCAAATTTTAATCAACCCAATCATGATTCAAACGCGCAAATTGATTTTGAGGAAATGGGCAGACTTAAAAAATTTGTTGAAGACAGAATTCAGATAAACCCAAGTTGTTACTCAGAACACGTAATGAAGATAAAAATTTAAAACATACTAATGACAGCAATTTTAAGCCTTCTCCTTTGGGCCCCTCATGTTTTGAAGTTCATCCTACTACTTCTGGAGATGTAATTGCACTTAATTCAAACGTAGATGTTGACGATTTTGAACCAGATATAGATTTTCCTGAATGCGAAGAGGTCGAAGAACAGTCTGTCGAGATAAATTTGGGCGATGCTTGTATAAATCAACTCGAGTCCTTATTTGGATTTCCTGAAATGTTTCCTAAAGGGTTTTTGCCTGTTGTTCAAGTACCCATAGAATTGGCTGCTCAACTGCACGCGTTCTACGTTCAATCTGTTCTTGGTCAAATGGATGCCCAACATAATGTTTTGGATATGATCACAAAGGAGGATGAAGAATTAGCCAGAAAGTTGCAGAATCAAGAAGAATTAGTTGACGAAACCGATGAAAACAAACAAATAAACTTGCAGGAAATTATGAAAGAGCAGGTTGCGGATAAAATGAATAGGAAGAAGATCGATGAGTGGAAAACACTTACTCCCGATACTTTAGCTGCAAAGTTAACAATGCAAAAGCTTGTTAGTTCTTTCCCCTCGATTAACAAAACGGTGCTTATGGAAATTCTGCACGCACACAACAATTCTTACGTTGAAACGGTCGAAGTTCTCTTGGCTTCAACGGAATCAAACAGAATTTACGATCCAGATGGGAATATACGAGAACCTCCGATATCCGACTCTACTATAAATGATATGAAACGAGCTGGAGAAGAAAAAAATGAAGTAAGTTTTTTACGTCCAATGTACCTATCTCTTAGACTGTCTTTTTTTTTGTTTTAGGCAGAAAATATCCCGGATGTTTCAAAAACTGCTTGCGAATATCGCGAGGAGGCCAATAACTATTTTAAAAAACACAACGAATATATGCAGAAAGCTCAAAGAGCGTTTCAAAGTCGGCAATATCAAGTGGCTCAATTTTATTCTGATCTCGCTAAAGATTATACTCGATTGTACGAGCATACCAATAGTTTGGCTGCAACTGCATTTTTACAGGAACATAGTTCTCGATTACAAAGTTTCCATACGTTGGATCTACATTATCTTTATGTTAAAGAAGCAATTCCTGCTTTGGATATGTTTCTTGATACGCATATACAGTTACTTCAGGATCCTTATAAAAAGCGGGAATATGTTTTTATTATCACTGGTAAAGGGAATAGAAGTGTTGGGAAAGCTCGTCTTAAACCAGCCGTTATGGCTCATTTAAAAAAAAGAGGATTACAGTGAGTTCTTTAATAATTACCAAACGTTATTACGTTAAAAAACTTTTTAGGTGGTTTGTGCTAAATCCTGGATTAATAAGAGTTAAAATCCATCCGCACTCTCCCATCTCCAACAATATGTAATACATCAATGCTAAGTACATTTTCAGTATACAATTTTGTTACCAAATTCAGATTTTAATCGTGGAATAACAAACATTTTATAAATCAAATTATAATTCGAAACGTAAGTGCCTTAGAAAACTTATCATTTGATTACTATCTAAAGGTAGTATTAAAGGCATTTTAAATTAATACGTAACAATAATAAATGTTGATTTATGTAGCATATTATTTTCATTATGTTCATTATTATATTAGTATTAGTTTGTTAAGTGGAAATGTTAACCGTAACTGTGTAGGTACATATTTTTATAACTTGTTGGGCTGTGGTTAATAAAATAAACTTGAAAAAAAAAAGAATAGCGCATGATGTAATTATAAAACATTAGTTACTAACATTACCCCATACGGACTACATTTATGAAGCTGTAGTTTCCAAACTTTAAATTGTAGGATTAGGTTTAATGGGGTAAGAAATTGATATTTTTAAAAGTAATTGACTAAGAACTTCTTTAAGGACATCGATCTCTTGGTGGTTCCACTTGCCAGAATCCACTGCTGAATCTTCTTGGTTGGTTTGAAAATAGTTTTGATGTCGGGCCATTATTATGGAATAATTATTCATTAAATTATTTTTTTACTGTAAGCAAAATATGCTAAGGAATATTCATGATAGGTATACACCAGTCGTGAGAATGACAGAATAATCAACATTGAAGACGGCAAAAGTTGAGGAGGTCTAAAGATCGACTGTAAAACCCCCATTGAAGGACCTTGTGTATTAGCCATTTATTTAAATTTAGTTAAAAAGAAAGGCCTTAGTAGGTTTGAAAACGTTGAATCGTTTAATAACTTAAAGTCACACAAATTACATTTACAATTTAAAAAACAAAAATATCTAGTATTTGCGAATTTTTTTGTTTTTACCGGCTATATCGAGCTCATTCGCATTTTTTCTTATTAACGAACTTGCTTTAATATATTTTGTGGGTATGGTGAACGATTTTGATTGAAAATGTTTGGAATTGCCTGTTTCAATTTGAGTGGCTTTTGAGATTTGGGGAAGATCGCTAAAACACAACTATTTAGAAAATATTTTTTAACGCGCTGATACAAACCTTATAGTTTTACTATAAGGGGCGTTAACACGTTTTATAATGGTGGCCTTAGGATTAATTTTATGTTTTAGCATAACTTGACCTAGGTGATAATCGGCATCACTTTTGTGTTTAATCACATCTTTCGCTCGAATTATGTTGGGATTAACGCCCCACGATTTCATTTGTTTGCTGTTTACTAAAGGTCCAGGTCCTTGAAGTAGCATGTGCTGGTATGGTTTATTGAATGTTGTGCAATCACACACATCTATAGATGTTCTCGCTGCCATGAGTTTTGGAATTTGACTCTTCTTCTTTACGTACATTTTACTACTAGAGCGAGATTCGGCTGATTTATACTAAAACATTAAATGTAAAAAAAATGTTTTGCATGAGGACACCGATTCACTCACTTTACTTCTGTTTGGTTTTGTTTGCAAGTTGAAATCACCAGTACTTTTATTAAATATTCCCGATTTTGGCTGTTTCGTAGGTTTATATTTCTCAATTAAATCGTCATCTCTATAATAAATCATGTTTCGGTAAAAATAAAAGTAGGTGTTTCTTTATGATACCTTAAACTTTTAAAGAAACTGTGCTCTAACAGACGTCGAATGTTAATGCGAACATCTGGATCATATTGAATCATCAATTGTAAAACCAACAAAGCCTCGTCGCTAACATTGTTCGTTATTTGTTTTAAACCAACTCCTATTTGTTTAGGAAAATGCATGAAGTTTCTAGATCTAAAAAACCAATATCACTTATTGATATTTGGGAGCCGCATTAAAAAGGACTTTTTTTTCAACTTAAACAATGTTCTTTCAGAAGGGGTTCCAAGAACATAATGAATTTTCGAGAGTTGATCAATTTCGTCACTTCCAGGAAACAACGGTTTGGACCTGAAAATATTTGAATTCAGTTATTTTTTTATCTTGTAGGTACATTGCTTTAGATTGCAACTTACATTAGTAATTCATAAAACACGCATCCTGCAGCCCACACATCCATTTTAGGACCGTAATAACCTACTGTTAACAAACATTCAGGCGATCGATACCATCTGGTAGAAATATACTCCGTATATGGTGGCTTAGTAACAGATCCTCTAATTGAACCGAAGTCTGCCAGTTTTACTGTTTCATTCTAATAATATAATGAACTTGATTAAGTTACATGGAGTAATGAAAGTAGTACCTACTTGGTGATTTGATCCTGATGAATGCACTTTTATTAAAATATTTTCCGGCTTAATGTCGCGGTGAAAGAAACCGTTCTTGTGTAGGTGATTTAAGCCTTTCAAAATCTGATACAAATAATACCTGACTTTTACTTCTGGTAGGCGTCTAGGAAAGATTGTGTTTAAAACTGTTCGACAACGAACAGAATACTTTACCTTTTTCTAACTTTCATAAAGTCATACATGCTCATATCCATCAATTCAAAAATGAATATGAGACGGCCGCTTTTAGGATCGCTGCAAGGAGAATATACACAAGTTGTTGTATAATTACATATTCGACATTTTTACGTTCTAACATACTAGTGAAATTCCAACATGTACACTATGTTAGCATGCTTTGGTAGTTTGGCCATTGCTACTACTTCAGGGCACTCTTCTACTTCCTGGGTACTAAAAAAAATATAATAAACGAATAATTAAATATTTGTTAATTTAACTATACTTTTTGAATACTTTCTTTAATCGCTTGGCAGCATAACACTTCTGGTTTATTTTATCTTCACATTTCAAAACTTCAGAAAAAGACCCTTCTCCAATTTTTTCGATTAACCTGTATTCTATGAAATAAAAAAGTAGATGTTTGTTTAGGTAAAAGTTTATATTTTACTAGATTGAAAAAGTTTGACCCATTCCGGAAATAATAAGTATAATATCCCCTTGAAATAATTTATATTTTATATAAATTTTGATTAACCCTACATGCTAAACATAAAACGTCAAATTCGTTACACTGTCACACTTGATATCTACACACCATTTTAACATGCTTTCAACCACCTTAGTTTAGTTTAGTTTCAGATATGACGATACATATTTCTACAAATTACCAATCCTCGAAATTCGAATTACTTCAAACTGGCGGAGTGAGCACCAAAATATCGTACATGGTTCGTGGTAAAACGAAAGATGATTTTGTCTTTGGAATAAGTGATGATTTCTGGAAAGCTGTGCATCAGGCAGAACTTAAATTGGAGGAGAAACTGTACAATTCTGCTTATGATGAAGATTGTAGTAAATTTGATTATTATTTCACAAATGACAACGAGGAGCCGGAAGAATCGGGTAAGTGTCTTTTATAGACCCACAAATAATGACTGATTTCGCACCATGACTTTCTACCTCTTTGCGTATACGAAATATAGTTCAGTGCATATTTGAAAAGCGTATTTGTTGGCAGTTGTACACTCATGAAATTTAAAACTTGGACACCACAATTTCTGTAAACAAAAGTTTGCACATTGTGAAGCGGGCTTAAGGGTATCATTTACAATTCTAACAGCAGGTAGTCTCAGCAGGGGTTATCTTATAGAAGGACTGTAGAATGAATCATTACACTAAGCACGTTTTAGAAAATAGGTAATTTACGTTGCTTACTTAATTTTTTCTTTAAAGAATATATTTGAAGGTATCGCTAATTAAACACCATAGCTCGATTAATTATCGAATCAAAATTTTGTTTAGGAAATGTTTACAAAATAAAATTAGAAATAATTTTGATTTAAAAACGTCTACAAGCAATAACTTTTAAATTAAATCAAAAACTAAACATGGTTATTTGGGTTGACTGATTATTACTTATTTTTAAATAAATCTAACCTACTAATTATTGTAAGTTATTAAAAAAATCATTAAACTCTCTATTCATAATATTTAGTCCTTACAAAATGTATATTTTATGACGTTTCATTTTTTCTGTAGTTAATATAAAAAGTGAAAATAAAAACTAAGGCAATTCTTATTGTCAACGTATATATTTAGTTTTTGACAAGAATTTATTACATAATTATAATTAAGATACCAAGTTATAGTTTAAAATTAAATGAAAACGTTTTTTTTAAATAAAGGTATTACTATATAAATAAATATAAGAAATCAATAATGGGTGTGACCTCCATTATTATTGATACATTCTTGGAGGCGTCTGCTCATTGACGCTATCAAGGTATCAATATAATTAATATTAATCGTTTCCCATGCGGTATCAATGGCTGCAATTAGTGCATTACGGTTTACTGGTATAAAATTTGGCCCTTGTTGTCTTCGGATAACAGCAAGTATTCGAGCCCAAACATTTTCGATAATGTTAAAATCTGGGCTTTTGCTGGCCAGGGTAACAGCTCCAAGTTATTTGCTTGTATCCAGTTGCGCACAACCTGCGAAGTATAGGGTCATCATATCCCGATAGTTAATTATCGAATGTTCCAAGAAAATATGTGTAAATAGTAAATGGAATCTACTAACGTAACGTTAAGTCGTTAATTATAGTTACATAACTCTCCTTTCATAAGATATAGTTCATATTAATATGCTTATTGTAAAGCTTCGTACACACCTGAACAACAAACCGAGGAACAAACAGAACAACGAACCGAACGGCAATCGGAACATTAATTTGGACGGTGCTACGTACGAATTTTAGAACAGATTCGCAAGTCCTGATTGTTCCACGAACGGTTTGCGGCGTTCCCGCAACTTGTCGGTTTTTTCTCCGACATCAAAGAAAATGCGCGCGAATGCGTTTGCAGGTTTGGACGAATCTAAACAAAACGGCGAACAAACTTATGCGGGAGAATTAAATTATTTATTTTTTGTCCTCCCTTTTGTGGGTTTGTTGTGTTTTAGGTAATATTATGGAGTTGACAGAAGAAAAATGTTTTAAATTAATCAGTGTTTAAGAATGCAAGAAAAAATGATGTCCCTATTAGCATCATTTGGGCGGGAAATTTCCAAAATAAAAAAAAGCGAAGTAAATTATAATTTTTTACTCTTCTTTGTGCGTAAAAATTTGGTTGGCACTATCTTCTTGTTTTCCGCAATTTTCTCTTCTCAATAATAAATATATATGAACTGAAAACTACTGAAAATAATTATGGGAACAGCACAAACGTTCCGTTTGTTGTTCGGATTGTGGAAATCATAAAAGATCGTTTGTCGTTCTGTTTGACTTTCGGTTCGTTGTTATGTTTGTTGCTCGGTTTGTTGTTCAGGTGTGTACGAAGCTTTACAATTTTTTGGCGAATAAAGATTAGTTTGTGATGTAATATTAGAAACACAAATTTATATCATATCAAATTTATGACAACTTAAAACCAAGAACGTGTATGTTATTGCTAAGAAATTATTAAGGAAAAAGCGCAATTGCAGTGTAAATATTTATAATTAGATATTTTCGAAAGTTTATAAGTCCTCTATTGTAATCTTAATACTTAAAAGAAAATCCTGTCCATTAGCATTATAAGGAAATGGCTTTTACTTTATGAATAAGTTTCAATAACAATAGAATATCCTTGCTTGTTTAATTTACTTCCTTTGAGTCATATTGCTCTAAGGGTTGTTACATTGGTCATTAGAAGTATGTAATAAATAAACAATTACCTACTGTTTGAGAAGGGGTAGTGTGAACCAATAAATAAAGTAAGAAATGTAAATTCCATTTTAGTTTAAAATTTCAAGTGTTGTGAAAATGCCACCTCATCTCGGTGCTGATTTGAAAGCGCGGATTGTTTCGGAATTAGCGGCGGGCCGTAGCGTGCGTGAAATTTCACGTATGTTAGATATACCAAAAGCACCGTAGGGCATTACCGAGTAAAATGGAATCTTGAACACACTTTGGAAAGAGCCATCGGAAGTGGTAGACCTAAAGTATCTACACGTGCTCAAGATCTCGAGTTGTTTCATTACGTAACAGAACAACTATTTGCTACATACTCCAGGGCTATAGCAGATACACATTTTCCGGATGCCGTATAACTGCACAAAAAGATTAAAGGAGATGGGAATAAAGAAGTATAATGCTGCTGCGAAAGAAGTTCTCAGTGACGAAAATATGAGACGTCGTCTCTTTTAAACTATAACTTGGTATCTTAATTATAATTATGTAATAAATTCTTGTTAAACAACTAAATATATACGTTGACAATAAGAATTGCCTTAGTTTTTATTTTCACTTTTTATATTAACTACAGAAAAAAATGAAACGTCATAAAATATACATTTTGTAAGGACTAAATATTATGAATAGAGAGTTTAATGATTTTTTTATTAACTTACAATAATTAGTAGGTTAGATTTATTTAAAAATAAGTAATAATCAGTCAACCCAAATAACCATGTTTAGTTTTTTGATTTAATTTAAAAGTTATTGCTTGTAGACGTTTTTTAAATAAAAATTATTTCTAATTTCCTAAACAAAATTTTGATTCGATAATTAATCAAGCTATGGTGTTTAATTAGCGATACCTTTAAATATATTCTTTAAAGAAAAAAATTAAGTAAGCAACGTAAATTACCTATTTTCTAAAACGTGCTTAGTGTAATGATTCATTTCATTCATTTTAAATTTCATCAGTGTACATGGTGATATGAGGTTTGCAAATCGCTCATGAAAGAAAATGGGTGCTTTGTTTACTTTATCCAATCTGATGTTGTTCAGACATTAAAATATGCGACCAAAAATTGGCGACAAGTTATTGACCGACGGTCAACAAAATTTTTATCTTAGTTTAAAAAAGTTTTTATTTTAAACTAACCTATTAACGCCCGCTGTCCCTATATGGGGACAATGGGAAAAACGAACTAGTGCTCACTAGAGGACTGCAGTGAAATTAATATATTGAAGTATAAATGACATTTGTCATGTATTTGAGTTTGACTGGTTCATTTAGGTTTGTAATAATAGTTATTTACATAAAAATCAGGAAAATCTCACATTACTGAAGAGAAGCTAATGTGCCGAGTATTTCAAAGCTCCGAACATAGAAGGTTTTATAATGCAATTCTGTACTTACAAATCATAAAATTGGAAGATAGTACTTTATGAACTGATGGTAACGGAACATTTTACAGATCGGTGTTACTTGCAATTCTCTAGTTCTGTCTGTAAGGATTTACGAGAAACCATAAATACTTACGAGAATCTGTAGGTTACAGCAACACACAAAATTGCATTTTTTTACGCTACGTGCTTAGGCCACTTCTGATCCATACGATCGCTACGATTTCTAGACAGAATTGCAGGCAGCTCCGAATCAAGTAAGGCCCTACGCACACGAGTCGTTTGGCACTCGCATCGAGACGCGCGTTTCGCGTAAACCATGTGATTCAAATCGTCTGGATCCGCACATGGGTTGATTGGCACTCGAAACGGCTGCGAATAGAAGTCGAAGCGGGACGCGCGTCCTGCTCGAAAGATCCGGCTCAAATTGTGGGGTACCCGCACACGGTCAAATATTTTTATAGTGAGCAGTTCAAGTGATGAGGAGAAGGCTAGAGTTCCTTACGTCGGATTCTCGATCCAGAATTGAAACCAATATTTCTGAATATTATCCTCTTTCCCATAGACTTAACATGGGGGAGGGTTAAACCTTAAACTCGAATAACTTTTCAACGGTTGGTCAGCGGCAATTGCGGCCAGCAAACTTTTGTTTCCTCTTGACCTGAGCTATTCAAAAATATTGGTCTCAACTCTGGATCGAGAATCCCATTTACGGAACATGCACCCTCGAACGGAATTTTTATTATCGGTTATTTATTGCCTCAAAAAAATTACAAGAAAGTAATACAAAATTTGTAGCATTCTATAGAACGTCAAAAGCGTTTTACATTGCTCTAGTGGAAATTGTAGCTCCACCTTTTCATTACGTAAATATAAATATGAGGGAATGTGTAAATGCAAAAGAAGTAGTACTAGGTAGGGACTGCAAATTTGATATGGTAATACAGGGTGTCCCACCGAGAACCGCCATTAGCCGTATACGGAAAAGTACACATGGAAAAAAATTGAAAATTTGGAAAATGACTAAAACCAATACTTTCTGTTGTAATACTAATCATGGCCAATTCCATAACAATCTGGTACGCCCTAATAGCAGAAAATTGCAAGTATCTCTAAAAGTAGTAGCCCTAATTCTAACAATGCTTATATGATTTGATTTAATTAAGTTGTTGCTCTTTGAAGATGTTAAAATGTAACAGCAAACATGAAACACTTAGTATTACATTTTTAAATATATCGACAATTCTTTGTTTGCTATAGTCCATTCTCTTTATATAACCAAAAATTAACCCGATATGGAGTTCCCGAAAAAAATTACAGATATTTCCGGGAACTTTTGCATCTGTGAAAATTTTACTAAAAAAATATATCTCGAAATCTTTAACTCCTAGCTACAGGGAATTTTATACAAAGTGACTCTAAAATTTGACGTAGAATCCGAAAATGGCAAAGTTGCTAACATTTTCGTACGTGAACGTTTTCACGAGTCGACACTAGATGTCGAAAAGCTTATCGTTTAAATATTGTGATCCCTCCAGTAGGGCATATAGTCGACAGCGCGCGTTTGTACAATAGTGAACTTACACTCGAGTTCTCTCACTCCCGATGAGTCCCAAAAGGACGAAACAGCTGTCGGGTGATTCTCAGTGTTTGTTTGCTATTGTACAACCTCTTGCGTACTTTACTACAGGCGATTCGAAATTTTTATATTTGCCAACTGTTAGGTTGGCTATAATTATTGAAGAATCGACTATGTAACTGCTTTACATACCTGTCGGCAAAGTTGCTAACATTTTCGTACGTGAACGCTTTCACGAGTCGACACTAGATGTCGAAAAGCTTATCGTTTAAATATATATATATAGGTAAATGCATTTAATATTGAATAAAAATGAATAGATCCTGTTGGTTAGCAAAAGACATTATAGTCGATTCATTTTACACTGTTTGGTGTTTCCAACGGCGGATATACCGTGAGGCTTATGAGACTTTAATCTCAGACCCCGAGCACAAATGGCGTACAAGTTATTTTTTAAATTGTAAGACAAATTTGTTTTTATAGTGCAGTAAATAGAGATATACTTACTTTTGACAAAAATAATAGTATGATACTGCCTGCGCCATGTAATTGTAAATAGTATAAAGTACCTTATATCATTGTTTTTGCTTATTTTCATGTTTTATACCGAAAATGAATTGTCATTATATTGATAATTAACTTGCACATTTTTCAAACGAATTCATTTACCTCCACTCTGTCCCTAAGTGATCCGAATGAGAAACTCAAGTGAACTGATCTACTGATCTGAAGTAATTCAGTTCGAAAGAATACAACTAATATTGTAAAGATGAGTATTGAATTTAGAAAAAGCATTTTTTTGTTTTTCCTGGGGCCATTGAAATTTGTATGCATTAAATTGTAATTAATTAATTAATGTTGTAAATTTTTATTATTTTTCTACTTGAATTTAAACGAATGTTTATTTAGTATTATCTCTTATGAATATTATGACTTTGCGAGCGCACACTCGATTCATTTTACGAATTCCATGTACTCTGCATTCATATTGATTAGTCAACTGATAAATGTAATGTAAGTGCTGGGCCAATTATTGTTCATGATTGTCTGCTTTTTAGGAGCTAATTCATTTTTGTGACTTAACGCATGCGTATCATGCTGGTTTTGTCGAGTGTGATTATATTTAGTGAAGAAAGTGCTTTCATACTAGGTGTTCAAAATTACACGGACCCGGCCGTTTAAAAAAAGGTGACTATCGCGCAGGATTAATCTTGAAAGAAGAAGTTATAAACATATTTTTTTTATTTTTTCAAATAGTACCATAAATAACGAAGTTATTGCTTGAGGCGTTTTTTAGGCATCATCCTGTATAACTAAGACCAAAAATGTAGAAAATTAATCGAATGTCCGGCATTGGAAAAAATATAGTAGTTCCATTTAAAATAACAAAACTAAGGTCTATTTCCGGCACAGCCGGAAGTGCTACAAGGTTTTGAATATTTTAGAAAAAAGAATCCCCTGCAACATCAATATCTTGATAATTATTCTATAACGTCTAACAACGATCTGTATGACTAATGGTTAATGCGAGATCAATCACTCTATGTGACAAAAGTTTAATAGTAATCTCAAAGAGAGCAAATGCCAGATGACCTCAATGCCACCGCTGGAAATAGTGGAATTGTCTTTGTGCTGTTTCTGTTTATGATTAAACTAAACTCTGTAAAGTTCTCAAACAAAGAAGAAACTTTATTGTACCTTTATACAGTGACCGGCAAAGAGTTTGCAACAAAGTCCGTCTTAAAAAAACAATGTTTTTTGTTCTTTACCGTCCATTGGTAGACTAATAAATAAAAATTACTGGATTGTGAAGTTTATTTGTTGGTTTTATTGTGTTTTATGCAAATCAAACGCAAAAAATTTTGTTTTCCCAATATTTCCGGAAAAAATGCCGGAAAGCTGATATTTTTGAAAAGTCGTTATTTTCTTTTGAAAATTTGCACATAGACGTCTATTCTAATTCTGGACAACTTAGGCATTTTTTTTTAATTTGCCACCATGACATTTGTCAAAGTGCTTTTTTTTTGTCATTCGATATGCTGAATTCATTTGCCAATAGTTATTTGTCCAACAAGTGAGGAAAGTGATTCTTTTCCCACTCAGAGTGAGAGTAGAAAAGGCTTTCTTCATGTGTCAGACACAACATTTTTTCCACGACATTCCCCAGAAAACAACCTAATGAAAGAAGTAATATTGTAAACGTACCTTATTGTTACAGAATTTTTAAGAGTCGAAATATAAGATATTAAATTAAACAAACCTGATTGAATAGTAAATTAAATTGTTTAACTAAGTACTAGGTGCATACAGTTCTAATAACACATTCTTACATTTTTTAAAGAGTCATTTTTGTAACATGACATTATTTTCTTAGCTAGTGAGGAAAAACGAATTTTCCTCACTATTTGTAGAAAAGAAACGTCCGTTTTCTAAGTATATCGTGGAAAAAAGAAATTTTCGGATTCAATTACAAAAATTTTTCCCATTTGATGCAAACTCTTTGCCGGTGACTGTATAACAACAAAAATAAATTTAAGTTTAAAGAAGTTACAATACAATACATGTAAATAACACCATTTTAAGGTGTTTTTTGGATTTTTAACTAGTTTATATTAAAGCATAAACATAAAATCTGTTCCTTTAAGCAAGTGTTGTAAACCTTTACTTGTGCAAAAGTATTTTTCGTTTATGGTTTTCTGTTCTTGAAAAAAAAAACAAAAATCCTTAGAATACGCTACCGGTAAAGTATCGCCGTCTACGTTCCATTTAGAAACTACCCCTCCTTGCGATTATGCATACAATAAGAAAATTGAAAAGCACCATCGTATTCCCCTGCGAATGCAACAGAAATTATTCCACTGGTATTGAAGACTCTTAAAGCGCGAGAGGATCGAGGATATAATAGTTATTTAATACCATTCGAATTACATTTTTATAAGTATACAGGGCGATTCGTTAACATTGGGAAATTCGGAAACTGGAGATAGGTATTACACGTCAAATGGTGGTACTCGAAACAGTTATAATAGAATTTTCAAAATTTGGTGAAAGTTGTACCATACATGAATACATATTCTAAACATATTATTGACTATATAGCGTGTTCCAGAAAAATGTGGCTGTATTAACTGACATTTGTTATATTGAACACCTTGTATTGAATTCCTATACGTTCAAGAGCCATTCACTAGATCTAGTACCTAATATGTAAAGATTTTTTTATTTGGGTAATATTGTGAGGTTCTCAGGTATTTTCAAAATAGGTTAGATTGGTATCTTGTATCCCTTTTAATACAGGGTGTAGTAAAATTCTAATTAAAGAATATCTCAAAATTTTTAAATGAAACACCGTGTATATTGTACTGTCATTTGTTAGCGGTTGCACTAAGATTTCTAACAATATATAGTTTGTATGGTCAATATCAGTAATCAGATAGAATATCATTAAAACTGTAAAAAAACAACTCCATTACGAATATGAAAATAAAACACACTGTACAGCTATTTTGTAACAATATAATTTTATTTATGTATTTTTCTTATCTAAACGATGTAAGAATCTACTGAAATCATTTAACAAGCAGTATTTGACATTTGTCATTATAGCACACTTCAAGATAGCAACA
Source organism: Abscondita cerata (assembly GCA_030710515.1). Taxonomy (NCBI): domain Eukaryota; kingdom Metazoa; phylum Arthropoda; class Insecta; order Coleoptera; family Lampyridae; genus Abscondita; species Abscondita cerata. The sequence continues at coordinate 133,888 of JALBCR010002284.1, read as the reverse complement.
TAGTAGGTATGTTTGGTTAATTTTTAAATATGACGAGAAGAATAAGAAATGCATTTGTTGCAATAAGTACTTCCTAATTTGTAAAATAAATTCGTTGGTAACTGATAATGCAATCATACAAGATCCACACTGTAGCGTTATAAATTGCAAGTTCTCCAATTAAAAGAATAAACAAGTGCTTAGAAGTAAATGGTAGGCATTTTGAACTACATAAATAAAATTATATTGTTACCAAATTGCTGTATAGCAAAAAATTTCAGATATTTTTTAATTAGAGTTTTGCTTCACTCTGTATTACAAGGAATAACCTAAGAAACTCACAATATTACTCAAGAAAATATAATAATTTGGGAAGAAGAACTTATGAAGAAAAACCTAAAATCAACACGAAGAAAACAGGTGATCGTGATAGGAAAAGAAGATGAAAGAATTAAAATAAAATAAGAGAAGAAGAAATACAACAAGTAAGCGACTTCAAATACTTATGAACAGTACTGAACAGAAAGGGAAACGTGGAACAAAAAATAACACAAAGGATAAACAACTCAGCAAAATTATATCACAATATAAGCAAAACACTAATAAAGCAAAGAGAAATTAGTAGCAAGACAAAAATAACAATATACAAAACTAACTTTAAACCGATCTTAATGTATGGAAGTGAAAGCTGTGTATTAAATTAAGCGCAGACTATTGGCCATATCTTACAAAACACCCAGTATAACCTAGTAAGACTATGTATTTTTGAAAAGCTTTTGAACGTGGAATTGAAAATTGTAATTCAATACAGGGTGTTCCATATAAGAAATTGTAAGTAATATTTTAAGAATGTGTGCGTGACCAGAACTTTGGGACACCCTGTATGAATGTGTTACAAACGCTTAAACGACATATAAGTGCTCGTTATTCTTTAATTACCTATACATAATCACTTTCTTTCAATCTTATTGTACTTCGTCGAATTGCAATGCCAATAAATGCAACATTGTAGCACAAAAAATATAGGCTGAATTCCTTCAGTCTAAAATACGCGCCCTACTACATAAGAAATTTCTTAACCATGAAAATTTTAGAATGTTTTAGTTGCATCAAACTAGGTTAAAACCAATCATTACTATGTTTAATCCTTGCATGAGGGCAGTTTGGAAATGATCTGGCCTTAAGTAGAAAAAACACATTTTTTGGGTTTAAAACGATTTATTTCTCAACATAGTCTCCTTTTAGCTCGATACACTTAGTAAGACGATTTTCCAATTTATTTATCCCATCCGAATAGTATGTTTTCTCGAGGTCTTCAAAATAGTGCGAAGTTTCAGCGATGACTTCATCATTTGATGCAAAACGGCGTCCACCGAGCCATTTCTTTAAGTTTGGAAACAGGAAAGTTGCTGGCTGCAAAATCTGGATATTAAAAATACGGTGGGTGGTCGACCAATTCGTAGCCCAATTAGTGTAATTTTGCCATGGTGAATGCCGAATTGTGCGCCGGTGCGTTGTCTTGGTGAAAGAGCACTTTTTTACTTGCCAAACCTGGGCGTTTTTGGTGCAATTCGGCATCGAAACGGTCCAATAATGCTGGTAGTACACGCCAGTGATTGTTTTTCCTTTTTCCAAGTAGTCAATATGAATTATGCCTTTCACATCCCAGAAAACAGTCGCCATCACTTTACCGGCTGACCCAGTGGTCTTCGACGCCCTTTCGCATCTCTTTTGACTGTTATTTGGTTTCCGGTGTGTAGTAAATGATTGTCAGTAAACGTGGCACCCATTGCGCAGAAAGCTTTTTCATTTCCAAATGTTGGTGTATGATGTTCCAAACACGTTCACATGAAATGTTTAAAGCCTCGGCTATCTCACAGAGCTAGATTCGACGGTCTACCATAATCCTATCGTGCACTTTATTGATCATTTCTGGCCTTTGACCTCAATTGGCCTCCCGGTGGATAGTTCATCGAAGATACTCGTACGACCACGAACAAATTCAGCCTTCCAAGATTTTACTGTTGCTAATGATGGTGCAGACTCGCTATAAACTTCATCTACCTCGGCTTTGATTTCTGCATTGGTTTTCCCTTTTTTGTGAAGGAACTTTATCACCGAACGATATTCGACTTTTTCCATTATATTAAAAACACAAAAGTTGCTTGCTTCTGGCGTCTGTAAAAACCAAACAGATTGTTTTGTTTGAAATTTTGACAGACGTCATGTATTGATAGCAAATGTTAAAACCGAGAGGAATTCGTTTTCAAGTAACGCCATCTGTCAACGGCTAGATCATTTCCAAACTGCCCTCGTATAAATACTATTGATGTTAAATTTAACCGAGTTTGATGCAACTGGTCCTTAGTTTTTTTATTTATCATAATCATATCATATCATCATATTGACTTTGTTTACACTGTATATTTATTAGTTCGGAGTACCGAACTAAAGGAGTGGGATTAGTTCGATCCTGTTTACACCATCTCAACTTGTTCCGCTTATATTTAACCTGAAAAATTCTCTCGAATGTTTTTAGGTCCATTAGAATACAGCGATTGTAAAACTCTAATATATGAATTACAATATAGGAGTAGAAAACTTTTTTTATTTTCGTTGTGTTTATTGAAATTTCTTAAAAAGGAAGAAAGTGTCACTTGAACAAGTCCTATACTCCGTACAAAATCTAAACAGCTGCTCAATTCATATTGTCAATAAAAGTAAACGCACCACGAGTGCGCGAAAAACATTTTCGCCATCTAACATCAAACGCATCAAACCAGCAACGTGCGGTCGGTTAATTTTTTATTTTTCAATTAATTTCCATGTTTTAATTTTTAATGGCAACAACAATGCTTTAAATTAATAAATAAAGTAAATATTGTAATGGAAACACGAACTTCATAAATAATGGAAATAATGAAGTTTGTCAATTTGCTGCCTGGGAATAAAAAACGGCATTTGGAAGGTATGTTGTAGGTTAATGATAAACAAACATTGATTTCTCAAACGCTATTAAATGTAATTGCTAGTTCTCAATTATTTTTATAAATTAACATAATTGTATTGCATCAAGAGTGCTAGAACATAGAAATTTCACAGTTAATCATCATTGGTACCTACTTGTTGATCATTTTTTGCAGAATTGCTTGTTCAAGAAATTTTTGCTTCCTTATTTATATACTTCATGCTAACTCAAAAAATAGTCTGCCGTACTTTTTCATATTCAATATGTCCTAAAATGAAGCCACGATATTCAATAGGAGTTAAATAATCGAAGAAATTATTGTTAAATTAATACCAGCATAGGTATTTTATAATATAAGTTATTAATACTCCTAGTAATAATTTGATCGGATCAGCAAACCAATGAAAATTGAACATTTTGTTGTCAATTTGATAGCACCGATATATCAGTTAAGCCTTATTTATTTAAAACTTGTATAATCAGTGATTACTATTTATGAAAATACCCATAACATAAATTTCTTCTAATTGAGGCAGATAAATATAAAATAATGCTTCATCAAGTATCTAATAGGTTGTGCACAAATATCGAGTCACTTTGAGTGCCGTTTTTAAATCTCGTCATTAAGGATATATTGAAAATGTAATAGAAGTAATTTTTATTAAACAAATATCTTTTTAGTATGGTAGATATTCCAACAAGTATGAATGAATGCAACCAAACTTATATGATTCTTAATTCTTAAAAGTGTTCATGCGTAAACTGATAAACAATGATTAACTAATGTTAATTTTTTGTTTTCGGTTTGGTTTCTTTCTGGCAAGTCATTTTATTTGTAGTGCTCCACATAATAACGGTAGGCATTAGGGTCAATCTTTTCCTGAGGCTTCCAGTTGATGTCACCAATTTCCTCCATAATTGTACCACCAATTTTCCATAATTTCGTTTTACCTTTAATACTGCCATACTGCATAGGCATGATTAATATTCTTGAAATGACAACCATTGCATTTTTAGATTAATTGCTCACTATACAGGGTCCGGCACATCGGGCGTGCATTAAAAGTATATGGAGAACTAATTCGATTCATTTTCTGAAAATAGTACTACGCCTGTTTTCGACATCACTGAACAAAATATTTTCGTTCATACAGTACTTCCGGTTGTACCGGAAGTAGCTGTCAACTTTATTATTTCAAATGGAACATGCTTTTTTATTTTATTTTCAGATTTTATGTAAAATTTAAGGTGTAGTTTAATTACTATACCATACCCAAAAAATGACTGTTTTTTTAGTAATATGTTGAATTGTTATCGTTCATATCTCAAGATGATATCAATATTTTAGTTCCTAATTTGTTGTGGCAATTGTCGAAACGTTACAGTAACTCACATATGAATGGAAACTCGAATTGCATGTACAGGGTGATGAAAATTCTCGTGCCAATACGAACAACTTTCGACCTCAAAAACTTTGAAATAAAAGACAACATTTGAGTATGTAGCAATGTTTTAAAAGAATTACAATCTACATCTATGTTTTTGACCGTATTTGACAATGTTGTACTTGTAATGTTTTGACCATTCGAAGCAGGATGGGAAATCGATTTTTCGGTATGGTTATAAAAGGAACCTTTCTACCTATGTCAGGCTTATATTGAACACTGGCACCAGTATCAATATTATTAAGATTATCAGTTTCTAGTATGTCATTTTTATTAGTGGAATGTTTCTTATTAAAATATTTTCGAAAAGAATTCAATGAAGGAAAATTTCAGAAACAGTTGAATTCTACACATTTATATTTACTTTTTTCTCCGTGATTGTGAATTAATTTTAAATGTATTATTAGCGATTTCAAAGAGAGAATTAAATCGGAACAAACACTGCATGTAGCCATTTTGTACTTACTGTGTTCTGCGTTCACTACATTTTCATTAAATGTTTTGACTTCTTCAAATGTGAGTTTATGTCAGCAATCACGCAAGCCGTGCTACTATTTTTTCCAACAACTTTAATTAAAAATACCATTTCCTCAACAAAATGCCATACATGCTGGCATTCTGACGGATATTTCAAGTTTAACGAATGGAACACTTTAAAAAGTAACTCAAGGCACCTGAGAGCTGTGTCACATTCATATTTTTGGTCATTGACGATGATGTAGAAAGTTTCTAGAAGATTTTCTTCCCCTACTGCTACTGCAAATGGCTGAAGAGGACAATTATGTTGAAACAGCTTATTTCTTCGTCTCTCTAAATGTTCTTGCAAATCGACGTAATTCTGAAATAGTAAGAAAAAATATAAATTCAAAATTTATACAGAGTGCGCCAAAATTAGACGGTCAAACTTCAAGGGGAGTAGATTCTACAATGGATAATACTTGCTTTTTATTTTTTTAACGGAATTATACAGTAATAAACGCAAAAAAAAAGAATCAAAGGGATACCGTTTGTATTGAAAAAAAAATTATTCACTTACACTTAAGCGGAGAAAGAAGCTGTCCTGAACTTCACTTCGTGACGGTCTCCAGTTCTTTCTAATCGCAATAGTAGAAAAAAGGATTGGTAAATGTAAAATAGCTTGCGTTGAGCAGTCTGTACAATGTTTAGAAATAATTTTGATAAATGTTTTGAAGCATTATATTACCTAAATCAATAAATGATGTTTTTCTTTCCGTTAACTCAGCTTTGATAGCCACTGCTATCTTTGGCCACGTCGTGTATATTATATCAATCTTACCCGGAAACCTATAGTTGAAATCGGATTCCAACTAAAAAAATAAGAACATAGAAAATTAAATTAAGTTATGCATGACATACCAGTTCAATTCCAAATTTAGTTTTAAGACATGAGAAGTAGTTATACAACTCATCGATTCCTTTATCCTTGTAAATCCTGTTTCGAATATTGTAAGATTGATCCCAAGCTTCCAAAATTTTGTGTTTAGGTTCGATTGCAACCTTTAAATACTGTAAGCGATTGCTGTCGTCTTGAGTAATTTGATCACAAACGGTGCCACTATCTATAAAACTTGTCCAAGTCACATGCTCTAAGGCTCGCCTTTACATTCACAAATCTATATATCAATTTTCCACCAACTCTATTTTTCTTTCGTTCACCTAATGGCACACAACTTGTAAAATATGTTTCTATCTGTTCCCCGGGAAACAACTCCACTATTTCCTTAGCTCCTGAGAAAAACTTTCGTTTTTTATTCTGAAAATACAAATTTAGCTTATATACACAGAAAATTTATATGATTATGTATTATTACTCAATTTTGTTTGGAGTGACAGGTACTACTGCTTTCAGATTTTGCCTTCATAAATAAATAATTAACCACTATATTTGCAATTTTTTGCCGTAGAATATTATTTAATTTATCTCTCTTTGTTAAAATTATGTGCCCATCGGCACTCCTGTTTAACAAATTTTCTAGTCTCTAAAATATATATTCTTATTAAGTTATCTTTTATTTCGAACCACTTAAATATACAGTACAGTTATTGTGTATAAAAACTGCAGTTGTATGCCACCGAGCACACCAGAATAATTGAGTTTTTTACACCAAAACTGTAGTTGTATAGGTATACTTATATCTTACATCACCAAAAATACTTTCTTTACTGATAATTTTTTGAGGAACAGCAAATTCAGTTCCTACATTTCTCCTTAGTAGATACATTTTCTGGCGACGTCACTACTTTATTATCGATGACCATATGTGTGGGTACAATATAATCTTTTAAAACCTCTGTAAGTTCTTCGTCTGCTTCATAGACTAAACTATTTGTCGATGGGAAGGAGTCCGTTGATGTGTTCGACAGATTCTATATCGCAGACCTAAGATACATAAATTGTCACACTTTTTAATTCAAATGTTGTGTTAAATTAAATTTAATTTTTGTATTGAAAAAAGGAAAACGATGTCCCGAGTACTACTACCAAGTTCTATATAAAACGAACGTTATGATAAAAATATTATAATTTTGCAAATATACCAAATCTGGTAATAAATGTTATCAGGATCCGCTTTTCACAATGCAGAATCGTATTGAGAAAAATTAAAAGTTGATTATGCTTACTGAAATGCGAAACGTCCAATTGTACATACTACAGGGTGGGGCACTACCAACGAATTATTCTATAGCATTAAAACTACAAATAATGTTAAAAATTTTAAGGCATACATATGTCAAGATTATTCGAAACCACATTTTAAAAATATTTTGGATTGTACAGGGTGCTCTAGAAACACGTACCATATCAAAGTTGGGTTATTTTAAATAGATCACCCTGTATTTTTTTCTATTTTTAAATTTTACGATAAAAAATAATGTATGTTCTTTAACATGTCCCTATACCTACTTACTTCCGTTTCTGAGATAAATCGATTTTACCTGATTTGCAGACCCTCCAAAAAAATGCAATAACTTCAAGATAAATAAGAACAAGCAACTTTGGTTTACACCACCTTACTAAGAGCCTTCAACATCTTTTTTGCAATATTTACTATTATGTTATGATGTACAGGGTGTTTTTAATACTACCGCATAACACTAACGACTTAAAACTTAAATAACTTGCTTAACTTAAATGGAACACCCTAAATTTCTGTAGCCTGTTGAAAGCTGGAACTAATTACCTTTTAGTCGGTATTAGGGTTACCAACCCCTAACTATGATAGTTTTCGAGATATTTTAAAATTTGATAGTTTAACAATTTACGATGTACTGGAGTCTAAGTTATCTGTGAAATATCAGCAATATGGACATTATCTTGCAACTTTCAGTTTTAAATATTTACCTTAAAAATATTTATCTTTTTTACAGAAAAAATAAACAGAAATGTGCTTATGAATAGTATCCCGGGCTCTAAGAGTCAGTCGAATTACGCACACCGGTCACAATTTACTGATGTTTAACAACAGCAACCGTTATTTGGTACATCAAAAATCAATCATACTGTAAACATCGACAAACTTTAACCTGTTAACTAAGAATGTAATACAAATCGCTCTAATAGTAGTACGATAATTTCGAAAACGATTATTTTTAAAATTTTGTTAACAAAGTTACCAATGTTTACAGTGTCATCGATTTTTGCTGAAACTAATAACGGTTGCTGTTGTTTGTGACAGGTGGGCGTGATAAGACTGACTCTTAGAGTTTGGCCTAAGTCATTAGCACATTTCTGTTATTTTGTTCTGAAAAAAATTCATTAAGGTTAATATTTAAAGCTGGATTGGCCTATACATTAAAAATGTTTGCAAGATAATGTTTATTTTACTGATATCTCACAGGTAACTTAAATTCCAGTAAATTGCAAATTATTTAACTAGCAAATTTTAAAATATCTCGAAAACTATCAGAGTTAAGGGTTGGTAACCCTAATACCGATTGAAAGGTATTTAGTTCCTGATTCCAACAGGCTACAGAAATACAGGGTGTTCCATTTCAGTTAAGCAAGTTATTTCAGTTTTAAGTCGTTAGCGTTATGCGGTAGTATTTAAAACACTCTGTACATCATAACAGAATAGTAAATATTGCAAAAGAGATGTTGAAGGCTCTTAAGGTGGTGTAAACCAAATTTGCTTGTTCCTATTTATCTTGAAGTTATTGCATTTTTTTTGAGGATCTTTAAATTAAGTAAAATCGATTTATCTCAGAAACGGATGTAAGTTGTTATATGGACATGTTAAAGAACATACATTATTTTTTATCGTACAATTCAAAAATAGAAAAAAAATACAGGGTGTTCCATTTAAAATAACCCAACTTTGATATAGTACATGTTTCTGGAGCACCCTGTACAATAGAAAATATTTTTAAAATGTAGTTTCAAATAATTTCGATATATGTATGCCTTAAGATTTCTTACGTTATTTGTCGTTTTAGTGGTATAGAACATGTGATAAGCTCTGTTTATTTAAAAGCTAATGCGGAATTATATACTATCACAAAATTAAAAATTGTTGAAGTGTCTATTGTTAATTGTTAAGTATTCTTCTTTGTATACTCATTTGTTTTTGTTTTTTATATTACATTATTTGTTAACTGTATAGCTAATGCTAAATAAATAAAGATTATTATTATTATTAATTAGTTGAAAGTGCCCCACCCTGTATATTAACCAATTTCAAATTGCTATGATGCTCTTTACCTTTTTTACTCTAACATTGACAATAACGTCAAAAAACAAATTAAAAATTGATGTTGCGTACGGTTGAACGACTCGGGGCATTTTTTTAAATAAATTTATTTTTATTTATGAAAGTATATGTACAGGCTATTTCCAAACTTAAGTTGGAGTGACTCCTCTTCGAAATTTTTTTTTCCTAAACTTACCTCCGACTGAGTTACACACGTACGAAAAAAATAAGGCGCCATTTTCGCACGGAAGTAAATGTGAATTTCATATTAATCTTTATTTAAGTCAAAGTAGTGGCGTGCCACTTTTGCTCAAAAATGTTTAGAGAAAATTCCACGCGAACGTCACTGGTGATATTAAAAAACAAAATGTACTCTAAGATGTCTCGTAAATAGGTGTACAAATATAACATACATAACATTTCACTGTATTTTATTTTTTACTTGAATATCGTTAATTTTAAAGAAAAAACTAAAGATATAAAAGTTTCTAAATAATGCAGCAAGTGTAATGTATTTTTAAAATTTTAAAACCTTACCCACAAAAAGTTTACATAAAAAATATTAAAACTAGTTGTTAATTTTACCCCCATAAAACCCTAGGGGAAATGTAAGATAGTATTTCAAAAATAAAAGTGAGGTTTCCTCCAAAAATTTGTTATCAATTATGAATTTTATCTCAGACCCTTCCAGGTAGAGGTGGAAGTACAAAAACAACTCAAATTGTTGAAATTGCCGACGTTTTCTTCTTTGTGTGCGAGCTTCATCAAGGGCGGATTTATTGAGAAAATCGTAACTAGTAATGTAATAACAATGATTGACGGACAGTTTACAACAAAAATCTCTGTTTAATGTAATTTTTTATGTAAACGTCGACAATTTCAGCAATTTGAGTTGTTTTGTGCTTCTACCTTCACCTAGAAGGGGTCTCAGACCTATTCAGAATTGTTAAAAAATAAACTTTTGTGAGTGTATGTCGCATAAAAAATCTTGACCCATTTTTAAGAAAAAAATTAAAAACCCAACTTTAATCCACCCTTTGATAGATTGTAACTAAGGACAGGGTTGATTTTAGGAAAAAATTATATAGGGAAGACCCCTCTTAATGTTCGATGAGCAGTCATCTCAAACATTTTTTCGCATAAGTCTGAAAACACCGTGTACGGGGTGGACCGATTTCGATGGGATTGCAGGGTATTTCGGTAACTATTACTGTTAGAGCAAAACTGTTCACGTAGCATTAGGCCAATTTTTTGAGGCAAATTAAACAGCGAAAACAAAAATTTGCTATCCTTTTTCATTTTTGATGCAGGGACCAAAATTCAATTTCTCCAAATTTCGATAGGGTTCCATATCTCATCTGTTGATGAAAATTCACGAAAAAATGTAAAGACATTTCTTATGCAGTTTTTAGGGTAGAATCAAATGAAGTAGTCAATTTTAACTTTGGTCATCAAGTAGGTGTTTCCAAGTACGTCACGACTACGTTACCAGAACAGCTGATTGGGGACAACTAAAACGTGTGAACTTACGACATCTTCGTGGTTTTACTGTTTTTAGAGGTTTACGAAGATTTTTGGACCAAAGTGTTTTTAAATATTCAAAGCGCACATTTATAGTTTGTGTTAAGTGAGCATATACCTAAATTTATTAATTTGACATTTTACTAAAAATTGGAATAATCCAGCTAACTTTTTATTTGTTCTAATAAAGAGTAGGACCATTACTTCCGCTTCAATACATTTTTGCCACCTATTTCACAAAACTTGCTAAACGTCCATTTCAAACGGTACAAAATTGTCCGCAATCAGCTGATTGTGGCGTCACTTGGAAATACCTTATAGTCGAGATTCCACATAAACTTAGTTTTTTTAAAATGGAAACCATAGTTGACTTTGACTTCATTAAAACCCTAATTTTGTAAGCTTTTCAACAATATATAGTTTATAGAGGTTCTTTTAGAAAATTACGGAATTACAAGCGAATTTGTTACTTTGCACTTTTGTAAGTAGGCGATGCAATAATTTAAAACAATGAAACACAGAATATCGGTCAAAACAAAGCAAATTTTTGTTTTCACTGTTTAATTTGTCTCAAAAAGTTGGCCGAATGCTACGTGAACAGTTTTGCTCTAACAGTAATAGTTACCGAAATACCCTGCAATCCCATCGAAATCGGTCCACCCTGTACATGCAAATCAGTCAATTCTTAAAATATAACTTTTTTTCTAAAAGTCAAATTGTTCCCCCAATTCCACAACTCTGATCCCATAATTCAAGTTGCATATAATTTTTCATATTGTTTTGTAAAAAAATAAGAGCCCCACCCAAATTTTTCTTTTGTATTTTTCTCCCCCGAATCCAATTTCGAAAACCGTTTCTGAATTGGACCATCTCCTCAAAAGTTATTAACAATTTTAGATTAACAAATGAGCTGTAAGCCGCTCAATTCAGGTCATTTTTTGCAACTTGATATTTTTGGGGGTATTTTGACCGCCTGAAGACGATCCCGTTGTCAGACCGTGCCATCAATTGTTATTAACAAATGTTAAATACCCCCAAAAATACCAAGTTGCAGAAAATGACCTGAAAACATAAAATACACTTGGTTTTATCCTCGGACACCGATTGGTCAGTTTTACCCCCCTGGCCAATAGACTATTATAGTAGATTGCTCGGTATACAATAAGTTGTCACCCCGTGGGCATTTAAAAGCTAAAATTTGTCGCATATGGTAGTAAAAGGGTAATGCCCTAAATAGCTTAAATTCAAATTTGTCCAAAAATTATCCTGTGCAAAAAGGCACAATTCAAAACTTTTGAGTTTTTAAAACTAATTGCTACAAAACGAAACGTTTTAGTAAAGGAAATTTTGGTAATTTGCTGTTCTTTCTAGCACTTTGTAAAAAAAAACATTAAAAATTTCGTAAATTATAAACTTAAAATTAATTTGTAATGCTCATTCGTATCATAGCGCCGATTATTACCTAATATATGTGGGTACGACATAGTGGTGCGGAAAGGGCGGGTTATCGAGGAAGCTCCTCGATGAACAACCGACACCGTTGTGAATTACGTTAGTGTTTTATATTAATAATCATAGCTCGCTTATATCACAAAAGACAGGGCAATTTTGAAAGAATATATTTTTTCGATTTAAAGCTTCCTTTTTGAGAAAAACAATGATAAAGGATAAAAGTATCAAAAATAAATATAATTTTTAACCATCTCGAACGGAAATATAAGCGATTGAAGTTGAAACGCTACATAAGACACAATGCTTTTTTAAAAATTATTATAATTTTTTTCTTCTCAATGGTCATAAACATCAATTACAAAATTTGACTATGTGACATGGGCTGTCGAAGGGTACTAAAAACTCGAAAATTTTGAATTATGCCTTTTTGTACAGGGCAATTTTTGGACAAATTTGAATTTAAGTTATTTAGGACATTACCCTTCGATTGCGCAATTAGACAAATTTTAGGTTTTAAATGCCCACGGGATCAATTTTTAAACGGCTTTTGTCTCCGTTGTAACTCTACTATTAAATAAAAATTATAAGTAAACATATACCAATGATGATGGTAGTGGTTTTCGTGGAGATTCATGTAATCTTTATATTTTTTTTAAAACAGAACGTGAGGTCCACTCTTTTTAAATATGGAATGCTTAGTTTCAATATCGAGCATGTGAAAAGCTTCATCGTTTATCTCCTCCGCTAAATAAAAAAAACACTGATAAGTGTATAAATTCAAAATATGTTGTATATTACAGCAGTAGTGATATTTAACACATGAAATTCAAAACAATTATAAACTAACAAAACTGTTTGGTTTATTTATGGATTAATTTTTTATCATTTAATTTGTATACATTCAAAATAGGTTGTCTAAAAATAATTATTTCCACGAGCACTATGAAAACTTCCCATAACCTCTAGAGAAAATTTGTCATATCTAAACATCTGCAGAAAATCATTTCGTTACTAGTAACGGTATAGGAGGTACCCATACCGGAATAGCATTGCCATGGGCGGAGCTTTTGTAGTACTGGTTTCTGCCACTACGTCGCCAGTTCAGTGCCGCGCGGGCCGTTGACCTGCCACGTTCTGTTCGTCACTAGTCACCGTTTTTGCTGGTGCTGTTTCACTGCTGCTTCGTTTTTTTATGATGGCAAATTTAAGTGAACAACGTGCCGCTGTGAAATTTTGTTTCTACTCGGTAAAAACGCTGCTGAAACTGTTTTAATGTTGAAAACTGCTTACAAAGATGATGCCATGGGCAAAACTCAAGTGTATGAGTGGTTTTCTCGATTTAGAAATGGCGACATGTCGATTGATGACAAACCTCGCTCTGGACGTCCATCAAGTGCCCGAATCGATGAAAATGTTGAAAGAATTCGAGAGCTTGTGCGCACAGACCGTCGACAGACAATTGCTCAACTGTCTGAAGTCAGTGGAATATCTTGGAGCTCGGTTCAGCGAATTTTAACAGAAGATTTAGGAATGAACCGCGTTGCTGCCAAATTTGTTTCTCGGGCTCTGACTGACAATCAAAAAGGACGTCGAGTGGAGACATGTCGTGAACTGAAAGAACAGCTTGGAACTGATCCAGATTTTCTTTCAAAGGTAATTACTGGTGACGAATCGTGGTGCTATGGTTACGACCCAGAGTCAAAACAACAATCAAGCCAGTGGAAAACACCATCGTCACCCCGTCCAAAAAAATGTCGCCAAGTCAAGTCAAACATCAAAACAATGTTGATTTGTTTCTTTGATGTGAAAGGAGTTGTTCACATGGAGTTTGTTCCCCCAGGTCAGACTGTCAATCAAACCTTTTATTTAGAAGTGTTAAGAAATTGCGCAACAGTGTTCGTCAAAAAAGACCCGATTTGTGGCAAACAGGTGACTGGTTCTTCCACCATGACAACGCACCTGTACACTCAGCCATCACTGTTAACCAGTTTTTGGTTAAAAATAACATGGTTCCGCTTCCCCACGCACCTTACTCGCCTGACCTGGCTCCGTGCGACTTTTTCTTGTTTCCACGCATGAAAGGACGGCGATTTGAAAACATTGACATCAAGACATCAAGAAAAGAACGAGACAGGAGCTTGCAGCCATCTCTAAAAATGAGTTCAAACAATGTTTCAAACAGTGGAAGCACCGCTGGGACAAATGTATTACTTATAATGGAGGTTATTTTGAAGGGGATAAGGTTGTTTTGTAAATATATAGCATTTAAAAAATAATTCCGGGTATTTTTGGGTAATACCCCAATTGACTGAATGTGTAGTTGCGAAAGCTGATTGGTTGCTCGTTTTGATTTGAAACTGACATTTATTTATCTAACCTGAAAATCTGTCAAAACGACGTGTACACTTCAAATAAAAAAGTAAACTTGTTAATTATTGAGAATAAAAAAATGTTTGGTAGTCATGAAAACAGTTATATTTTTTTAATTGCCAAACTGACAGTTAAATCTTAAATTAAATATTGATGAAACTTATAGATAATACATACTGGTTGTGGAAAAGTATAGTGTATTACTTGAGCATAAAATCATGTTTCATTGCTCGTGATTATCAGCGCTCGGACTACCACCCTCGCGTAGCTAACACACTCGCATGAAAACTGTCATTTTCTCCTCGTGTAATACAATATACTATTTCTTTTTTTTAAATAGGAACATGCAGTAACGTAATAAAAAAAAAGTACTTACCCACAAATTCAGGATAATAATGTTTTAGACCCCAATCTTCCAATAATTTCTCCATGGATGGGGAATTGATTCCAAAAACACTTCACCAAACAAGCACACCTAATTATTAACGTCTTTCGTATGTATCGCCTCACGTCTGTATCGGTCTCACACTAAATGCCATACTTGCAAACATGCATAAATTAATCTTTTGCTTGCTGACTCTACATTCGGATGTTTCTGCATTTGCACCAAAACACAGAGTATCTGTCTCAACAAGTTTTCAAATTGGAATAAATGTTACACACATTCATCACAAATGTTTTATTTCATGGTAGCCTATTCACTAATGGCAACCGAACTGCAATGGTAGTTGTAGACTATTTGTCTCAGTGTAATGTTCATTAAAACGCATGGGTGACAAAGTTTCTGAAAATTCGCGTACAACGCAATTAGTTGGTAACCAGTAAGCAGAAACCGGACGTGATGGTCGATTTTGATATCTAGTTGATGAGATTCTTGAACTTTTTTTGCACCAACAAATGCTCTGTAATTTAAATTTTTTTTCAGTGTAGGGTGTAATGTTAATAATTACGCCCTGATTGCAAGAACAAGTTATTTATTAATTATAAAGGAACATCAACACATAATGGGCGACTCCGTTGCCACTCCGGTGCGTTGTGTTAGTCACATATTACTTAGGGCGTTGCCCGTAAATAATATCCTGGGTACGCAACCCATTATACACAACTGCATACATTCGTTTCTACCGGTTTCTTCGTTCTTTATTATAATAATACAATAGGTACATCTTCATCACTAGACATGTTCAAAGCCTAGTTTCACAATAGGAACAATAGTTTGACCGTCATAATAAAATAATTTAAAAAGAACAAAAACGTCTTCCGGGATTGGACTGTGTCGAAAAGGTAAACTTATCCTTAGGGGAAGGTAAAACTTGTGAGATTTTGTTAGAAGATGTAGAAATAGGTTCAATTCCGTTTTTTCGAAGAAGCTTGCCTATTCGATCAGTAACCTTGTGAATGTAAGGGAGAAAGGCTGGAATTTGTTACCTGACTTTCAGTTGTCTACCTTGAAATTTCCTTTGTTTCAAGTTTCTCGCCCTGATGAAGTCCCGTACGATATGTGGCGAAACGTTGGCAACTACGGATACCTTTTCGACACGGTCCAATCCCGGAAGACATATTTGAAACAGAAATGCGACAATCGAGAATTGTCCTGATTTTAGAAACTTCAGTAGCATGGTTAAAATTACTTTCACGGTTTCCGTGATAGTGCTACTTAATTTATTGTTTTACCGCAAATAATGTATTCCACGAGATAAGACTAATCGCATTCACCTTACATGAGATCCTGTACAGTAATATTGTCTGGTAATTTTTTCTTCATCAGGTCTAAAATCTGTTCTCTAATTGCTTGTGCGATGTTGTAGATTGTTCTGTTTTCATATTTTTGAAGAACTCTTGATTACTAATGATTTTAATTTCTAAAATTTTTTCTCCAAATTGTGCGAAGAATAGAAATCTGTTTTGTCGCAGCTAGCGGCGTTGTCGTACTCTTCGTTGTAAGAATTGGATGCATTTTTTCCCGTACTTGACTGCTCGTGACCTTGCTATTATCATCTTCTTCATTCAGTTTCTTTACTGTGAAGTGACACGTTTACGAGGATATATTGAAAAATTCTTAGCCTACTATAGAACCAAACAAAATTTCAATGTCAAAATATTTTATTACTCAACATATTCTCCTCTTAATTGGATATTTATTACAGCGAACCTCTCTAGACCTTTAAAAAAAAATGTTTCTTCTTGCTCTGCAAACCAGACCTCCACAGCTAGTAATTCAAATCCTAAATCACGAATTTTTTGCATGGCAACATGAGATTTGTGTGCAGGGCCGTTGTCCTGCAAAAACAAAACACCTTTGGATAGCTTTCCGCGTCTTTTCTCTTTAATATTTTCTCGTAGAAGTGGTCAGTAATGTCGAATAGTAATCTCCAGTTATTGTTCTACCCTTATCCAAAAAATCAATCATGATTACTCCATGGCAATCCCAAAAAACTGAAGCAAGAACTTTTCCAGCAGATTTTTGGACACGAAACTTTCTTAGGTCTTGGAGAACCAGAGTGTCGCCATTCCATCGATTGTTGCTTTGTTTCTGGATCGTAGAAATGTACCCAAGTCTCATCCATAGTAACAATTCGGTTTAAGAAGTCTACATCGTTTTCAAATCGAGCACAGATCGAACGCGATGCTTCTACCCTTGCACGCTTTTGGTCAACATTCAAACATTTGGGGATCCATTTTGCAGCAATTTTCTCATGTTCAAATTGACGTGAACCATATGATGAACGCGTTCGTATGAAATATTCAGTGCTTCAGATATCCGTTTTAGCCCAATTCGACGGTCTGATAAAATCATGAATTACATCGATATTTTCGGGGACTGACACAGAAACTGGCCTTCCCGATCGGTCATCATCTTCAATGGAAAATTTACCTCTTTTGAAGCTTGCATTCCAATTTTTGACGGTCGCATACGAAGGACATTGATCACCAAGGGTATTAAGCATATCTTCGTAAATCTGCTTACCTCTTAACCCTTTTAAATACAGGTACTTGATGATGGCTCGATACTCCAATTTTTCGATTTTCACAATTTCGGTGGACATCTTTTTCATTTAATTTATTGCGTGACTCTGGTTTACTTTTTTGACGTCAAACTTTACACTGACACTTCTAATAAGTTATTGTTCGTTGCTATGGTAACGCAATATTTTGTTTATGCAAGGAACTGGTCTAGGCTAACTAGATATCAATACATCCTCGTAAAATAGGAATATATTTTAATTTGAATAAAATAAAATTTTATTTCAAATAAAATAATAATTACGTACCTAGATAATTGATTTTATTTTCATCAAAATTAAGTAATAATGTCTTTTATTGAGCCATAAGTACATACAGGGTGCGGCATTAGTGCGTCGAAGTACGATATATAAAGGAGATATCAAAAAAAATTCTTAACAAAAATTATAGGCTGCTTCAAATTTCACATTTTACAATTATTTTTGTATTTACAGGGTGCTACCTATTACCAGAGTGAACCAAATATACTTTTTTTGAAACGGGACACCTTATATATTATTTCAAATTCAGATTAAGGTCATATCCGCCGTACTTTCCATATACAGTTTTATTACGTTATACAGGATATTTCAAAAGTTATAGTCAATTGTATAGGAAAATCATGCTCATTTCAACCTCCTGTATATCCTGGACAAAACAACCTAATTATAATTCTTTTTAAGCATAATTTTTTGACATTGATACAGTGTTGCGAGAAAGTGCTATTTCTTTATTATTGCACCAATGGAATATAGGGAGAGCCATAACGCGACCACATGATTTTGTAAATTTTTTCAAATGAATCACTCTGTATTTTATTCTAAAAAGTGAAAATACACTTTGTGTTCTTTCATTTTTAATTAGTACTTCCCATAGCTAAAATTGTTAATTTCTGAGATATTTTTAATTCTATAAGAGATTTTTTTTTGAATTTCTGTTATAACAAGTTAGCCATGAACAAATAAAAGTTTTAGTTATTATTATAAAAACTTAAAAAATATTGGTTATTAATACAAAATTCTTATAAAGTAAAATCATTTTATAATAAATGTTCAAAAGGTACACCAAAAGCATCAATGTAATATTGCAGTCGTTCTCCAAATTCTCGACTGACATTTCTTAACATTTCAACATTAATACTTTGGAATACTTCTTTATTCTATTATTCATATTATCTTGTGTGGTTGGAAGTACTTGATCCACACGGTTTTTTACATAACCCCACATAAAAATAAATTTTAGTTAACTCTGATGAACGAGCTGGCCATGCAATGGGTACTCCTCTTCCCACCCATCTTCCGGGAAGATGGGTATTAAGATGATCACAAATTAAACTAGTGTGGTGTACCGGAGCTCGATCGTGTAATAACCACATTCTTTGACGAATGTTAAGGGGCACGTTTTCTAACAGTAATGGTAAATGATTTTCAAAAAGGTCCAAATAAATTTGACCATTCACTATTCCATCAAAAAAATGAGATCCAATTACGTGATCTCCAACTATACCACCCTAAACATTCAAAGACCACCTAGTTTGACCATGAGTTTCCATAAGATAGATCACTTGTCGAATAGTTATGGAAATTGTGTCTGTTCACAGTTCCATATTCATGAAATGTGGCTTCATCTCCAAAGAGGACAAAATCAAAGAAATGCGCCTGATTATGAATTTGTTGTTGACCTCATTCGCAAAATGCAACTCTTCTTGGATTGTCATCTTCAAGTAACTCTTGATGCAACTGGATATGGTATGGATGCATCTTATTTATACGCAGCATTCTCCGGACAGACCTGTCAGTAATATCATGATAACGCGATATTTTACCTGTGCTCACATGTGGATTATGGGTTTAATTTATTTTCTCCGTTAAGTACAGGTTTTGTCCTTTCCTTTTTTTCATAAACTACTGAACCCGTACGATTAAAACGATCTAGTAACCTTTCCAACGTTATTTTCTCGGGTTGTCTTCGTGCGGGATATTTCTCTTTGTAAATTTTTTGTGCTAATACACAATTTTTTATACATTCTCCCAGTATCCATAGCATGTCTGTTAATTCCTCAACAGGATAGTTCATTACGAAAAATATTTAAGTAGTTGTAATTTAATAAACACTATACGATTTCAAAGAAGTTTGTAAAATGACAGGGTACTAATAATTACTAAATAATATACTGTCATTTGTTCACTGCTAACTTGATATTATAGAAATTTTAAAAATAAATCTCAGAAATTAACAATTTTAGCTATAGGGAGAATTAAGTAAGTTATTTAATTTTAAGTATTTAAGAATAATGTTATCATCTGTTCCTAATTGTATTTTGTATTTCTGTTACGATCATTAGAGCCTGATGAAGGAAGCGCAAATAAAGCCTCGGAAACGTCGCTGAAAATTGAATTGTAATAAATATTTTCTTACATCCAATCTCCAATCTGCCCAAAGTGTCACCCAAAGCCAGTTTCTAATTAATTCATGTACAACAGTATTGATTGTAATCAGTCCGTCCGACCGTGATGCCTATAAACATTAATGGTCACCAAGGATGTGCTTTTGCAGACACCGGATCTAAGACTACACTCTCTGGTTCAATGCTGTCTAGACTACTTGGATATACCTAACAATAAATATTATTTTGGGGAAGATCCACCAATTTAGTTTCACTGAAGATCTATCGTATTTGTTCAACGAAACACAGCTTGTGGAAACCAAACTTAGGAACGACGAAGGTATCAACCTAGCACCGGAAGAACGAAATCAACTTGAGTGCCTTCTAGTTGAATTCCGTTCATGCTTTGAAAAACAGTGAGAACCGACACCATACGCTGAACATTCGATCGATGTAATTGATCACACACCTACCGCAGCGCCTCCGTATAGGATGTCCGAAACAAAGAAACAACTTCTACAACAAGAAGTGGATCAACTTTTGCAAGATGGAATAATTGAGGAATGCGAGTCGCCTTATACAGCTCCAGTTGTCTTGGTGCCTAAAAAGAACAACGGTGTCCGATTAACCGTCGAGTATAGGGCTCTGAACGCTGTTACCCGCGCTGACAGGTACCCACTCCCTCGCATTGATGATATACTTCAAGAGTGGCTATCGTCTAGTAAATTTCAAAGCAGAAGACAGAGACAAAACTGCATTTATTACCCCTTTTGGCACATACAGATACTTGCGCATGCCTCTTGGCCTTCGAAATGCACCGTCCACTTTTCAAAGACTGATGGACAGGTTTCGCTCTGGTCTTTAAGACATCCTGCTACTTGCTTAGTTAGATGACCTGATACTAATTTCAGCCAATTTTACCGACCACACAAAAGTTTTACAAAGAACATGCGAGCGACTCAATGTTTTTAAACTCACACTCAACCGAGAGAAGTGCTCGTTTTCTTGTAAGGAAGTGCATTATCTTAGCCACATTATTTCTCCGCAAGGCATACGACCAAATGATGACAAAGTATCAGCTATTCTGCGCAGACCGCCGCCTAATAACGTTAAACAACTTTTTAAGTTTCTTGCAAACTTGGTTTCGACGCTTTGTAGAAACCTTTTCGGAAGTAGCAAAGCCACTATCCGCACTGACCAAAAAGAACGCAAAGTGGTCATGGGGAACAGAACAAACTAATGCATTTAACAAGTTGAAAGAATTGTTGTGTTGCGCTCCGATACTTAGACAAGCAGATTGTCGATTACCTTACATTTTGAGAACAGACGCTAGCAATTACGCTCTCGGCGCATGTCTTCTCTAGGGGAAGGGCAATGATGAAAGACCTGTGGAATACGCATCCAGACTGTTAAACTCTGCCGAGCGTAATTATAATACTACAGAGGCCGTCCAGAAGTTTAGAGGCTATCTAGAAGGTGCCACTACGATAGTTCAAAGCGACCATCAGGTATTAAAATGGTTAATGTCTTTGAAGTCACCATCCGGACGTCTGGCTAGGTGGGCACTTGGACTAATGCCTTTTGAGTTACGAATTGACTACATCACGGAAGGAGAAACGTAATTGCGGATACCTTACCTCGTCCACCCCTAGATGACGCCGAAGCAAATATCGAAACTAACCTTGTTATGATCGATTTTCCAGCATTTACTGCAGACGAAATTCGAGCCGAGCAGCTGGAGGATACAGACTTAAGAAAGATTATTTCTTGTTTAGAAGATCCACCGAAACCGCATTTGATTATACACAATGGTCTGGAAGAGGATATCTAATGTCAAACGGTGTATTGTATAATATGCCCCAGAGGTCGACGAAGAAGATCCTCAACTGGTAACCCCTAAAGGTCTTGTACCTCGGATACTACAAGAGTATCATGACTCGAAAACGGCTGGACATTATGGTGTAGACAAGACTTATCAACGCGTGGAATGAAACGATCCGTTGTCGATTACGTCCGCCAGTGTATTGACTGTTAGCGTTTCAAACCTACTAATTTGAAGCCATCTGGTTTACTCCAAACGCCCGTTCAAGCGCAAGGATTTGAAGTTTTAGCAATGGACTTGTTCGGACCATTACCTACCACCCCACAAGGACAATCGTGGATCTTCATAGTTGAGGATGTAGCCAGCAAATGGGTTGAAATATTTGCTCTGCAGTCAGCTACAGCACTAGCTTGTGCTAGATGCCTCATAGATGAAATCATGTTGAGGTATGGAGTACCGATGCGCATCATTAGTGATAATGGACCACAGTTTGTTGGGGCCGTTATGCAACAAGTGGCATACTGTTTGGGTTTTCGACAGAGTTTGACACCGGTCTATCATCCCGAATCGAACTCGGTAGAGCGGAGGAATAGAGATTTGAAGACACAATTGGCTCTGATCACACTAATTACAAGCGATCGTTATGCTATGAATACTGCTTATTGTGAATCTACTGGATTTACACCGGCTTTTTTAACTTTCGGTCGTGAACTGCGAACTACTGACGACATAAGTCGCGATCTAAGAACTATCGAGAATAGATACATTTTTGCAACGCGCATTACTCCGTATTTGAAAACTATTCATATGCGGTAAGTGAGGCTCGCGATAACCACGAGTTATTCCAAGACCGCCGAAATCAATATAAAAACTCATTACGACGTACACAAACTTTTAACGTTAATGACAAAGTGCTCGTAAAAACTCATGTGCTTAGTGATTCGGACAAAGGCCTGACTTCTAAGTTCGCGCCGCGACGCGACGGTCTGTATCGCGTACATCGCAAAATATCACCTACAACCTATGAAGTTACGACATTTGAGAGACCCGATACATCTCTTGGAAGGTATCATGTCTCTGCATTAACGCCATATATTGGATCACCCGATCAAGACTTACCTACTCCGACGCAGCCACTACGACGACGTGGACGTCCTCGTAAAGTCCTAACCTCGAGTGACAACCCTAAACTATCCGTTACAGCTGGTGAGGATGACCAACAGGAGATCATCGACGCAACCACTAAATGCCACTATCGGAAGATTGTCTGGCCTCGCCGTGTCTGCTGTGCCTTTGCAGTGTTGCCCCACACACGGGACGTTTGTGTGATGGAAAGGGGGAGATTGTAACTCTCTCTAGTGTTTTGCGTTGTTACGCCGCTGAAGATATAATCTACCGCGAGCGGGGAAATCAACCGACCGCGGCTTGTATCGATTCGATCGATGCATGTCAATAGTATTAGAATTGTATCAGCGCATGCACTTTGTTGTAGTATTGAAAATAACGAATAAATATTCCGTTAAGTGTTTACTTTAAAATACGTGCTGTTAGTAATTCCCTTCGAGGTAAAACAACAACCCGAGTTACAGTGTGGTTTTGTAACGTTATAAATAGTTCTTGCCAGATAATTTGATAACACAAGGTATGATACTATTACTAATAACGCACAGTATAATTTTAGAATTTACTAAAAAATTGAATTTAGCGGGTAAATTTGTATAGTGATTACAGAATACTGCTCTCCTAAAAGATCATCACACTGTGAAAGTCCGATAGATTGCAACTGTAAAACTTAATTCCTTAATAAACCAAGAGAGTCTGCTTTCTCCACCCACCCTTACCTCTCGATTTTCATGTCACACTGATTTATAAGTTTGATTTTCAACTGCTTATCATTATTCATCCAGCCCATGCACATTTGACATTAAAAATTGTAACTGCGCAGTTTATTAAAACAACGCCCAGAAAAGCACATACTGTTCGTTTTACAAAAAATTTCTATGATCGTTTTGTATGTATTTTTTTTTAACTTCAATAATAACAAATATTATTTTAAACAGTAACGAAACACATTGTTTATGACTAAGTATAAAACAATGATATTTTTAAAATAAACAAAACTGGTATCTACCCGTTGGTTTGAATTAGTTTTGTAATTCTTTCTTTCTTTTATTTATTTATGAAAGATGTTTTGCAATGGTTAGCTTCTTGAAAGTTTATGTAATCGACAGATCTAGTGGCGGTTGACCTTCATGTGGATGCGCGGTGGGATTTTAAACAACCGTATTTTCTGAGTATCTAGAACCGATTTAAGTTTTCTGCGCATGGAGGGGTAACTGCCTGGGGATCTTGAAGTAGTATTAATAGGTAAAATATAAACATGAATTTACATAAACAGACTTACTCTTCAGTTCAATGACAATCAAGTTGAAAGCAACACGTTATTAGTTTTTAGTGATATGGAGCATAAACAAAAATAATAATAAAGATTTATTAGTGGCCAAATATGTAGATAGCTGTAAACTTTCAGTTCAGATTGTCGGTTCACAATTCTTTAAAGACTTAATTCAAGTTTTATGCCCCGGTTGATTACCACCTGATAGTAAAAGGGTATCTGACGAATTATTATACATCGTTTCAAATAAAACTGAAACTGGTCAGAGAGGCAACTGCTTTATCGTAGAAAAGTGTATATTTTATTATCTAATTTTGAGTTAATTCTAACAGTGGTGAGTTTGCAGATGGTGCGGAAACCAACAACACATTTAGTAAAAAATCCAGAAAGGATTCGTTTACCATAAATGCTTGTCAAAAGAATCCAGTTTCCATATTAAATGAACTTAAACCGGGATTGACTTATAGAACTGTTGAACAAGTTGGACCTCCTCATTCTCCTGTTTTTAAAGTTGCTGTAGAAGTAAACGGGCAAAGATATATTGGTCGCGGCGGATCAAAGAAGTTGGCTAAATGTAAAGCTGCCGAAAAAGCTTTACAATCATTTATACAACTTCCCAATAATGTTAATGTTGCTCGGCCAATCAGTACATCTGATGTAGATTTTACTAGCGACCGATTTGAAGCAAATAGTGCTCACACTGTACCATCGGAAGATGTTTCACCAAGTCTACCACAAAATGTACCAAGCGAAAATCACAATCAAACAAAGAGTGCTGTTATGTTACTGAATGAGTTGTATCCAGGTAGTCGGTATGAATGTCTTGAAAGTAGTAGTGACGTCTACTCTCGTTATAAAGTAGTTGTGACTATTGGGGACGACAAATTTGTTGGAATAGGTAACTATAATGAAATGGTAGTTTTAGTAAATGTAATTGATTGCAATTGTTAGGGTCGAGGAAAAAATCTGCTAAGCACGCAGCAGCTACCGCTGCACTAACTAAGTTATTAGGAGAAAGTGGAATGAAGTCCGGAATGTGTCTAATGTCTCTTACAGAAGGCAAAATGTCACTGTAGAACAACAACAACTTGCCGATCATGTTGGAAGGTAATATATATTTTTTTTATAGTAGATATATATTAAATATTCATTTTTTTATTTACATAAATGTCTGAATGTGCATGTGAAAAACAAACGATGGTAGATGAATACCATTAACTTGAGTATTTAAACTTTTATTTACAATTTTACGAGTTTTCGAGGGTATTTAGAAAAGAGCCAGTTGTTAAAAGTATATTATAAAAAAATATTAAGGTACTGTAAAAAAAGGACAGCTTCTTCGCAAGCGCGGCATAGATACTTATTTTCATATCTTCGAACAAAATCTTACTTTCTTCTACGGATATCTTATCATTTGAATATGTATCTACCACCTGTATCTATGTGGTGCTATGGTTGACTCTACAGAGTGGAACTCGATTTGTTAGAATTCATAAAAAGACAACATTTTTAAATAACTTCGTAACTGGTTTTGACTTTCATCTTGACTCTACTGTTTTTAAATCTTTTAAAATAGCTGAGTAACTGTGTAATAAACAATACTGTTATCATAGACGCCTTATTGTTTAAATTCAATAATGTGTTATGTAAGCATCTGATAAAGTACATTTCTGATGATTTCGAACTATAAAATGAAATAGAGTTTTATAAAGTAACGATTTCTTGCTAAACATTATTGGAGCCTTTCGAAGCGCATTTGAATTGTGGATTTTAACTAATTAAGACTAAAAATGTTTTTTTATGCTAGGTAACCATTTTTTTCTTTAAGTGTATAATAATAATATTATTATTATTACTACTTTGCGGCCCAGGTGGCATAGAAGATATCTATTATTTTATAGTTCAATAATACAGTCTCATTATTATATTAACACAATGCTGGTTGTGAAGTTAGTTACTTTGGGTAAATCATTAAGCCCGTGTCAATATTTTCGTATACGGGGTGTCCCAGAGATCACTCCCCAGGCTTGTATTTCCGTTATTTTCTATTCTTTTATAATTTTTTAAAAAGTTTTGTAAATGACACAATTCTTTATAAGTAATTACAATTTTCAAATTCTGCACTTGTATAATGGTAGCGATATTCAACTTTTTTTTTTCAAATAGCATAATATACTTTTTTTAATATTTTGGATAGTACCTTTTATTCTCTTTACAACCATATAAAAAAATATGGGTCCTACGTAAGAATTTTTGTTAGTAAAATACGATTAATAATTGAAGGTAGGTTTGCCATAGAAATAACTGATTTTTGTCATTTTTATCTAGGAGCATATAAAAACAATGCGTAAAGTTAGTTGTCAAACTGATTTCCCTAATTTTTCAATGTTCCGTTTATCATAATATACAGGGTGCCCTAGAGATCACTCCCCAGGCTTGTATTTTCGTTATTTTTTATTATTTTTTAAAATTTTCGTAAATGAAATTAAACTGTCTATAAAATAAGTAAATACAATTTTCTATTATAACATAATCACAAAATAATAATAATTACATTAGCATCGTGTCGCACACTTCGGAATAGGTATAATTCATATTTATTATGATACACGGAACACTAAAATTAGGTAAATCAATTTGATAACTAATTTCCATGGCAAACTCACCCTCAACTATTAATCGTATTTTTCTAAAAAAATTCTTATATAAGACCCATATTTTTTTATATTGTTGTAAAGAGAATAAAAGGTACTATCCGAAATATTAAAAAAAATAAATTATGCTATTTGAAAAAAAAAGTTGAATATCGCTACTATTATACAAGTGCAGAATTTGAAAATTGTATTTACTTATAGAGAATTTAGTCTCATTTACGAAAATTAAAAAAAAATAACGAAAATACAAGTTTGGGGAGTGATCTGTGGGACACCCTGTATATTTTTATAAAAATTTTGATAAAGACAGTAGTGTGGCAAACATGTCAAATTTTATGTTTATGTGACGTTACCTTAAATATTTTGACATGACTCACGTAAATAAAGTCTGTTTATTTTAAGAATAGGATGACGTCAAATTTAGTAATTTATTATAGCCATTATAACATTGAACATTTTCTGTTACCATAATGTAAATTAAAGTTACTTTATTTATGTTAAGTTGGCAAAACTTCACGATGTTTCAATATTGACACTACAGAGCGACTTGAGCGCACCTAGTGGTGAAATTTTGAACCGTTGAATGTGAGAAAGCTGTTTTTCATTTATGAGTTTATCCATAGGTTTATCATTGTTTTGTGGACTAATTTTATGTAAATGTTAACGTTATTTTTTTTACATTATTATTTGAAATTAACTATGAATGACAAAAAAACGTTCTGCAGGAAGCAATATTTATTGTAGTGTACCTCAATGCTCCTCATATTACGGTCAAAACCGTTTTTTTTTTCATATTTTTCCAGCTGATAAAAGAATGTGTGCAGAATGGAAAAGAATTTTAAAGATTGGGAAACCAATTTCAAAATATATGCGCGTATGTAGGTAACTTTTTAAGAATGAGGATTAATTTTTTAATAAAGGCAAAACAATAGATTTCCAATATACTAAAATTATTAGACTTTAAATTTCTAGAGCATAATTCCCAAAATTTCCATTGCTATCGTCAGTCACTGCTATCGTGAAGGAACTGTAATAACCTTTGTTTTTATGTTGAGTCTTATATTGAGCAAAACGACGTTTGGATTTAGAGGTTAAGTTACAGAATGAGTTGAGTCAAATTTATTTGGTGATTCAGTTTGGTGTTCGCGGCCTTTTATCATCACAAAAATCGTCGATAAAAAACGGTATACACTACCACTTTGTTTGTATAATGCCAACGCCAGAGTTTTATCCTCATCAGAGAACGTATGTACATCCTTTTGGTTTTTTATTTACATTTCCCATCTGCTCTTCAAAAAACCTCTTAACAATTGGGTTTGTATCAAACACACGTAGTAAGTTTCTTTCTTGTTTCTTTTGATATTTTTGTCTTCCGCATGTATGCCATCCTTCTCCTAAGACTAACAATTTGCGAATACATGAATTTCTTTTTTGTGATAAGCACTTTTCAGTACTGCATCCAATTGACGAGAGCAAATGAGATCTTTGAGATGATTCTGTAAAATAAAAAAATGTTTTAATATTAAAATACTGCAATGTTACAATTTTGTTGGTGTTATCTATCGTTTATTGCTACATACTTTCAATTACAGTAGGTGGGTGTACGGAAACATTTACATTGACTTTCCTAAAAGGTGCAGTAACGTTGAATTCTGCAGTTGATGTATCTTCTGCTATGAGTGGATTGTTGTTATAAGCGATCCGTGGACAAGGTTGAGGAGAAGTCAGATCAGTTAGCACAGATTCCATTACTAAAATTTTTACAAGATTATTAAAATGGTTATAGAAAATAAATTATAATTTTGTAGACACCCAGTTTTGTAATATTGCGGGATTGCAAAGATACACCCAGATTATAATCTATTCCTTTATTTCACCCTGTACACAAACACCATTGATAAAACACGTCTTTCTCTTTCGCCGGTTGCGGAAAAGATCCCGCGTACCAGTTCAATATATGGTGGGAGGACCAACGTTAGTGGTGACATCTGTTGGACTAAGAACACACAACACTGCCGGGAAATTTAAATTCAAAAATAGCTACTACAGTCGGCCAGCCTGACGTTGATCGTCCTCGATCACCATGTACAAGATTTTAGAACAAACACTTAACCTAGTTACATATTAAACTAAGAATACATTACAAACATTTATAAATTTAGTCACACGAAGAGAGAATCAATCTTGACTCAAGGGTCTCATTTGGTCGGGTGCATACACCGATTTGAATGGAATTTGCGACATCTGAAAACCGTCTATATCACCTATCACAAATCGATCTCTACTTAAGATTTCCTTAATTTCATAAGGGCCTTTATATTTAGGAATCAGCTTCTTATTATAACCAGGAGTTACATCGTGATTTTTAATTAAAACGCGATCACCCACAGAATAGCTATTAACTTCCCTACGTGTTTTATTGTACGCTAACTCGTTATTCTTTTGAATTTGATTTATATTTTGACAGGCGTCGTCCCTAATCTTTAACAAATCCCTACACACATCCTGGTTAGATTCCAAATAAATTCTTAATGAATCTTTAACTTCGCCTACTTGATCGACACCGAATAAAATCCTACTCGGGCTACTTCCTAAAGCTCTATGAAAAGTGTTATTCAAAGCAAATTCCACTTTATTCAAGTAATGACACCATTTATCCGTTATATCGCACATTTTGGCTAACATAGGCGTAATAATCCTGTTCGTCCTCTCCACCTGGCCATTAGCACGCGGGGTATGTGCTGCGATAAGTACGTGTTTAATCAACCTTTCTGACACAAAATTAGCAAATGCATGACATGTGAAGCAAGAGCCTCTATCTGAAATAATTCTCTTTGGTTGACTGTAACTATCAAAATACGAATTTAAATGCTTTAAAACTTCACTCACTTGCGTCGACTTACATGCATATAACTTAGCGAACTTCGTGAATGCATCAACAATAACAAAAATGTATTTATAACCCTTCACGGTTCGTTCTAATGGGCCATAGTGATCAATGTGTATTGTCTGAAATGGCATAGTTCCTTTATCTATACAATGCAAAAACCCCTCCGACTTCCCGCTATCAGGAGAAAATGCTAAACAACGTAAACAATTAGCAATATAGTCCTTAACTTTACTACGCATTTTTGGGAACCAATAGGTTCGATGTATAAATTCGAAACACTTGTCTACCCCTACATGCCCTAAATCATCATGACCAGTTCTGATCACGTTTTCTTCCATACATTCTGGAACATAGAACAAAAGCGTTTTTAAATTATCCCTCTTCCTATAAACTAATCCTTCCCTCAATTCAAAAAATTTGCTTTCTCTTACTTCCAGCTCATCGCGAATCTGTCTAATTTTTAAGTCACTATCTTGCTTAAGTGCTAACAGCCTTTCAAAAGTGTTAGACTCCAAAACTAAAACGTTGTGAGCCCGACTCAATGCGTCCACATGTAACATTCGTGAACCTGCTCGATGTACCACCTCGAAGTCATAATTCTGCAAAAACATCGCCCACCTTGCTATACGCGGGTTAATATCTTTTTCGCTAGCGTCATACGAAAACTGTCACAATCAGTTATAAGCTTGAATCTTTTCCCATGCAAATATATGTGAAATCTCTTTACAGCGTTTATAGCTGCTAAACACTCCAGCTCAAAGCTATGGTAGTTACCTTCAGCAGGAGTTGTCCTTTTACTATAATAAAATACAGGTCTATATTTACCATCTTCCTGTTTTTGCATCAGTATCGCCCCATACCCCACAGAGCTTGCATCGCAGTGAAGTTCGGTTTCCAGTTCAGGAGCATAAACTGACAGAATTGGTGGTTGTACCAATTTCTCTTTCAGAATTTCGAAAGCATTAAGCTCTGCATCCCCAAATTTAAAAACACTATTCTTTTCAATAAGTCATATAATGGTTTAGCAACTAGCGAAAACTGAGGAATAAACCTTCGGAAGTAACTAGCAAGTCCGACAAATCTATGTACTTCTTTCGCATTCTTTGGCACCGCATAATTTAGAATTGCTGTAACATTCTCGTTGCTGGGCCTAACTCCTAAACTATTTATTATATACCCTAAATATGTAATCTCCTCTACTAGAAATGAGCATTTATCAATTCTAAAAATTAATCTATTATCTCTAGCTAATTTAAATACATTCTCTAGAATCAATAAGTGTTCTGAAACTGTTTCGGTTGCTATTAATATGTCGTCTAAGTACAACAAAATTCTGTTATTGTCCACTAACTCTTTAAATACTTGATTAATATAACGCTGAAAAGTTCGAGGTGCGTTTGCTAAGCCAAATGGCATTCTCAGAAACTCAAACTGCCCTAAAGTTGTTGTAAAAGATGTGTATTTAATTGATTCATTATGCATGCGAACATGATAAAACCCGTTTTCAAATCTAACGTTGTGAAGTATAACTTATTCCTTAACCTATCTAAATTATCATCTATCAAGGGGTTGGATAATTATCCTTAACCGTTATCTCATTCAATGCTCTATAGTCAACGCATAGCCTAATATTACCATCTTTCTTTCTGACCAAGACAATTGGAGAAGCATAGGGAGATTGACTGGGCCTAATAATTTCATCTTTCAGTAACTCATCCAAAATACTTTTTAAATTAATTCTATCCGAATACGAAATCCTGCGTGACCGAAAACTAATTGGTTGATCATGTTTTAATTCAATTTTCATTTCACAAGAGACATCGATTTGTTTAGGTTTGCTTACCTCCTTCTTATAATCAAAATACATTTCATTTACTTTCCGCTCGACTTCCTGTTGGAGACCTGGACCCAAGATCAATTCCTCTTGCAATATTCATAATATCTAAAACATCATTGTTATTACTACTCACATCAACATTGTGTTGCCTATCATGTTCAAAACTACTAACCCATGAAACAATTATATCATCCCCAAAAGTTATATTTAGGTTTTTATTGCTGACAAAATCTCTACCTAAAATAGAACTAAACGACATAGTGTCCTCTGGTACTACATAAAATAAAATTACAACCTTCACGTCCCCTACCCTAATTTCGAGGTTACAAGTCCCTAGGATATTTAACCTGCTACCGTTGATTCCTTTAAACGAGTGGTTCCCTACTTCTCTATCCATTAAATTAGGTGGTATGTATCTATTTTTATTAGACTAATGGCGCTGCCTGTATCTATTAGAGCCTCTGTATTATAAGTGCACATAGTCCCCAACCTATCCCTAATACTAAATTGATATTTTAAAATATATGGTTTACTTAATTGCTGTTCCACTACATTTACTTTTGTTGTTGTATCAGCTGTTGCTGTGGAAGTGACCTGTGATCGACTGCATTGGGTTGAAATATGTCCTTGCTCACCACATTTGTAGCAGGTTCCCCTTTGAGTTTGCGGTCTTCGGCAATAGTGTGCTTTGTGTCCCAGGCCACCACAATTATAACACCTGCTTGGCTCCCATCTACTTCTATGAAATGAACTGGTCGCAACGGATTGCGGTTGTGTGCTACGCGGTTTGTTTCTGTCACTTCCATGGTCCAAATTGATCCTCACAGCTGTATTTGCACTTTTATACGTACTGAAGTCACACCGGCCTGTATCAACTTGTGTTACTGAATTCATTATTCGTAGTAAGTCTGGTAATGACTGAAAATCTTGCATTTTTGCCTGGGTCTTTAATTGTAAATTGTCAAAGCCATCGATAATATATGAAATCATGTCTAACTCTGACATGTTTAGCCGATTCCCCAACTTGAGTTTATCATGGTAATAAGTAGAAAAGGGCTCACCCGTTTCCATTTCCGGTTTTCGAACTTTTTCATAAGTTGGATTTTGTCCGGCTGACACGAAAAATGGTACGATAATTCATCCTTTAGTTGAGACCAATTCATAACTACATGGTCCACACGGGAGTGGTACCATTCCTTTGCGACACCCGTCATTTTCCCTACCGCCATTATATGCAACATCTTGTCCTTGATGCTATGAACTTCTTGGACGGCATCTACCCTCTGAATCCACGTCACTACATCAAGCTCTTCGGGATTACCGTTGAAACAAGGGATTAATTCCGACGCTGCCTTCGTATCTACTTCCGGTCGATCCAAGCGGTCTACAGGTATCTCCCGTGCACGTGTTTGTACCGGATTATTTATTGCGTTATATGACATAATTGCCCTCACAGTTTGCTGTATTATGTCATCTACCGATATTGTCAAGTTCGTCTCGTTTGTTTCCACCGCGTGGTCACCCTCCGTGCAGCTATCGCTTATGTTTTCCATTTCTTGCTTTTCTTCCTCTGCAATATAACGAAATTCTACGTACACCCACGTTCCCACTTCTGATCTGTAGACACCCAGTTTTGTAATATTGCGGGATTGCAAAGATACACCCAGATTATAATCTATTCCTTTATTTCACCCTGTACACAAACACCATTGATAAAACACGTCTTTCTCTTTCGCCGGTTGCGGAAAAGATCCCGCGTACCAGTTCAATATATGGTGGGAGGACCAACGTTAGTGGTGACATCTGTTGGACTAAGAACACACAACACTGCCGGGAAATTTAAATTCAAAAATAGCTACTACAATTTAAAATTAAATGTGAAGTATGTAGAAAAAATTATGCTTACTTGGCAAGTTAAGTTCTGGACATGCCGTTTTTAAGGGTATTGTTGGGTCCAAAATCTGATTTTTTAAAATGAGAACTGCATACTCTATTAATTTTATAAACATTTTCAATAGTATTGTCATTTAAAGAAGAATAATAATTCAAAAATGGATGATTTATATACAGGGTATCCCAACGAAAACTTGACCCCTCTATAATGTGAAAACTATAAAGTATTTCGAAATTCGCCGAGACACGTCGATTTTTGTTCTTAAGGGAGACTTTTCGACAGTCAAGCCAACTCGATATGTTCATCCCCCTAATGCCTAGCCACCCCAACTTTAAAATTTCAAATGAGACTACCTCATTTGTGGCACATCATTTTAAAACACTTTTCATTGCAAATACAATAACACTTCGTTTTTATAAATCGGTTGAGATTTGACTGAATTATTGGTACAAACGAAAAGTTGACAAACACAAATACTCGCCACTAAACAGTTTTTTATCGGCTACACACGACCACATTACTTACATATTTTTATTGAAATGTCTATCAGTTTACAAAAAGTCAGAAATGAAAGAAAAAAGCTGAAGCAAATAATAGTCAGATTTATTTGATGAATTGCTCAAAATGACCCCCGTTAGCTTGCAAACAATAATACAATCTGTTTTCAAATTCTTTTCGAACATTATTGAAGACATCCGCAGTTATTAATTGGCATTCTTCTACAATTCTCTGACGTAACACTTGTAATGTTTCAGGCTGCGTGGCGTACACTCGTGATTTTAAATGGCCCCACAAAAAAAAGTCTAAAGGGTATAGATCCGGAGATCTTGGTGGTCATTCGACGGGACCTCTTCTGCCAATCCAATGTTCGGGAAATGGTTATTCAGAAATTGTCGCACAGCCACAGTATAATGCGGGGGCGCACCATCTTGTTGGAAGGTTATTTCATTTTCTAGTAAATTGTCGTCACTTTCTAAAATTTCTGTTATCCTAGGATCAATTGTATCTTCTAATAATTCTAGATAAATGTTTCCATTGAGATTACCTTGAATGAGAAATGGTCCAACAATATGGTCGCCCAAAATTCCAGCCCAAACATTTAATTTTTAAGGAGTCTGAGTATGAAATTCCCTAATTAAATGAGGATTAACATCACTCCAATAACGACAATTGTGTCTATTTACTTCGCCATTCAACATAAATGTGCATTCGTCGGAAAAACATGTATTGTAGATCTGATTTTCTATAGACTTATTATAAACAAAAAAACAATTAGTATCTGACTTATTATTTGCTTCAGCTTTTTGTCCTCTTTCTGATTTTTATTGTGAACTGATAGACACATCAACAAAAATAGGTAAATGTGGTCGTGTGTAGTCGATAAAAAACTTATGAGTGGCGAGTATTCCCGTAGAAATTACTACGCGTAAGTTGGTGTGTCAACTATTCGTTTGTACCAATAATACAGTCAAATCTCAACCGATTTCTAAAATTGTATTTGCAATGAAAAGGGCTTTAAAATGATATGCCACAAGTGGGGTAGTCTCGTTTGAAATTTTAAAGTTGTGGTTACTAGGCATTAGGGGGATGAACATATCGAGTCGGCTTGACTGTCAAAAAGGCTCCCCTTAAGAACAAAAAATCAACGTGTCTCGGCGAATTTTGAAATATTTTTTAGTTTTCACGTTATGGGGGGGGGGTCAAGTTTTCGTTGGGATACCCTGTATATTAACAATAGATTAAACGGTTTAAAGGCAAAATTAAAGTTTGTCATTGTTGATGAGGATTTGGTCTTACGTCATCTTTGTAGTATCAAGTCTAAAACTGTTGGTTCAGATGATATTACAATTGGCATGTGGGATCTATGCTGTCCTTACTTATTACCTTATTCAACTCAGATTATGAATTATTGCTTAACCAATGGAGTGTTTCCTAATGCCTGAAAAACTGCTAAAGTCATACCGTTACCCAAGACCAAACAACCTAATACTTTTAAAGACCTACAACCAATCAGTATTTTACCATGTTTATCCAAAGTCCTCGAAAAAATAATGTCCGAACAAATCCATAAACATCTCTCCCCCAACAATATTTTACCACAAATGCAATCTGGGTTTAGACCTGGATACAGTTGTAATACTGCAGTTCATAGTGTATCCTATAAAATTTGAAGAACTATAGATAATAACCTGCTTTGCATATTGACTTATTACTGTTATCAATATTACATTATGTTGGTTTTGAAAACGGGGCGTTCCAATTGGTGAAAAGCTATTTAAATAATCGATCTCAATATGTAACCCATCAACTCTTTACCCCTAATTGCGGTGTTCCTCAAGGATCCATTTTAGGTCCACTGTTATATATAATCTATATTTTTCAATTAGAAAAATGTTTAAAACATTGTGATTCTCACTTTTATGCGGATGATTTGCAACTACTATATATTTTTGATTCAAATAATATTCTTGCTGCAAATGACTGCCTTAACAAAGATATTAATAACCTTGTTAAATATTCAAAGGATCATGGCTTAACTATTAACCCACAAAAATGTTCTGTTATACTTTTTGGTAGATCATTAAAAAGAGACAATAATGTTGATAATGTATCAGTAGTTATAGATAATGTGAAACTCCCGGTTCTGGATCAAGCAAAAAATCTTGGTCTTTGGTTTAATTCAACTCTACGATATAAAAAACACGTTTCAGTTATAATACAAAGGTCATTGGCAAGTTTAAAGTTAATATTTAATAACAGACAATTTTTTTTTGGAATTAGAAAGTACAAACGAATATCTCACTAATTAAAACAAAATAAGTGGTTAAATGTGAGAAATAGAAGATTATTGCATTATGGATGTCTAATACATAAAATTATACTAAACAAAAATCCTGATTACATAATTCAATTGAGAAAAGATTTACATAACGTTAATATACGTTCAAAAAATGAAATAACGCTTCCTTTTTTTAAAAGATCATTTTCCTATATATGTTGGTAAGATGTATAACTCATTTCAAGAACATTTGAAGTCGGCAGCATTAAATATTTTTAAAAATCGCATTTTTGGTATATTGCTTGACAAACAGTCATGTAATACTTTAGAATCATTAGAATTATAATCTATTGAGATCATTTCTCGTTGGCATTAATTTTGTAAAGTAAATTTTTTTGTGTTAATTATAGGTTAAGTGTAAGAGCAGATACGCGACTTGTTTTAATGTATGCCCAATAAAAGACAATTATTATTATTAGTATTAAAATAATAATACAACTAAAAAAAGAAAAAAGACTGGGTTTTGAACCCTTGTACGTTTTAAAATATTATTAAATATTTTTTCAAATATTTTAATATGTTTGGCTAAATTTTAGAAATTATTACGCAAAACGTAAAAACACTTTGGGTAAATATAAATCGGACTTTCCAAATTTCCCATCTTAAACAGAATGCTTCAGATTACCCAGGACACACGGTATAAATACTGCCTATTTCACTCGAGTGCTTGAATTTTAATCGAATTTTGATTAAAAATTTTTATTTTTTACTAATTAAACCAGTGACAAAATCAGAACGGCTTATGGGATTTTTTACACATGAATTAAATTATCACAATAAACATGTTGTATCTAATTCTTGTTACAATTGCAGATTGGTATTGGAAAAGTTCAGCGATTTAATGAAAAATGATCAGTTCCACGCAAGAAGAAAAGTTATTGCTGGGATTGTAATGACTCGTGGTTCTGATTTATCTAACTCTGAAATCATAG
Source organism: Abscondita cerata (assembly GCA_030710515.1). Lineage (NCBI taxonomy): Eukaryota > Metazoa > Arthropoda > Insecta > Coleoptera > Lampyridae > Abscondita > Abscondita cerata. The sequence goes on along the minus strand of JALBCR010002284.1, from coordinate 96,792 downwards.
GAGTGACAACAGGTACAAAATGTGTGTCGGGAGAGCATATGAGTATGCACGGTGCTTCTTTAAATGATCTCCATGCTGAAATACTTGCACGGAGATGTCTCGTGTTTTATTTATATGACCAATTACAATTAGTTTTAGAAAATTTTAGTAAGTTGCATTTACTTTAAAATTCAATTAATAATTGCAGAATTTTTTATAGCCAAAAAGAACGACTCGATATTTGAACCACGTGTGAACAATAGGGGTTTTCAATTGAAACAAAACATAGATTTTCACTTATATATAAACACTGCCCCTTGCGGAGACGCTCGCATATTTAGTCCTCACGAAGATAGCGAAGACATTGACTTGCATCCGCATCGGAGTTCACGCGGTCAACTGAGAACCAAAATAGAATCCGGGGAAGGTACTATTCCAGTAAAATTGAATACTATCCAGACTTGGGATGGTGTTCTTCAGGTAATCAAAGTTTCATTTTCTAGTTCACCCTTTTAAACATACTTATGTTTCTTAGGGTGAAAGGCTATTGACCATGGCTTGTTCTGATAAAATAGCTCGTTGGAATGTATTGGGATTACAAGGAGCTCTGTTGTCTCACTTTGTCGATCCTATCTATCTTAAAAGTATTACTCTTGGTAGTCTTTTCAAGGAGAGTCATTTGTACAGGTAAGAATTCTTAGTTAATTCTGTTCTTCATAATTATTTGTGATTGTTTTTACTTAGTAGGGGAGCAGTTAGTGTATGTGAATAATTTAAATCTAAGGTTATTAATTATTAAATATTATTTACTACTTTTTTGGCTGAAACAACTGCATTAGTGCGAGCACGGGTGATATCTCGGAAAATATTGGGTTTACAAAAAAACTTTTTTAATAAAAGTTGTGCAGAACGATGAGCTGCACATTTTAAAATTCTAATGTGACTTGATGTATCATACACGATGTCTAAAATGGACGGTTTTCGCGTTATTTCACTTTTTGCCGAAAACTTGACGTTTCGAAAAAAATTAATAACTCGGTTATCCTAGAATTTATCCAACTACAGCTTTAATATGCATCACATGTGCTAACTAAAGCCAGATGTTCACCTTTCCAATCTTGCTAAGTTTTGAGTAATAAATTATTTAAATTGAACTCATTAAATTCATGGATAACTTGATTTTTTAAAATGGCACCACGTAATTTTTTCTGTGCCGTTAAACTTAGAATTTCATACACAAAAATCCGTTAGAGTTAGATACCTACAACCTCAATTATTAGAAAGCTTATGAAAGCTTACGTTCAACAATTAGTTTTTATTAGATTTGGCAGCATTTTGAATAGTTGCATAACTTTTAAGCAACAAATTCATTGTTGCTCTTTTGTTGTACCTACATGCGCCAGCTTAGGCAATATGTAAGTATTATAAAAACCTTGGTTTTTCCCGAATTTTCAGATTTTGGGTAATATACTTCGTATCCCCCATTTTAATTTTAGTTTTGAAGGTAATTGATTGAAATTTCTTGTAAAAAACACTTGTTGGCATACATCACATTTTTTGAAACTTTTTGAATCTAATGATCCACATAAACAGACTTTGCCGCGATTTGCAAAATCGTAAAAAACACGAACTAATTCGCTCGGTCTATTAAGATATGTAGAAAAACATGTGTTTACACAAGAATGACTAATAAAGTTAAATTTACTGTAAACACTGCGATTGGGATTGTTTATTGAAATTTAGCGAAGTGATGATAATAAATTTACATAACATACTAGTAAGTAAGAATTACTTTGATAAGCGAAATTGTAATAGATATATACTATTGAATATATTTATTCGATATGGCTTCAATTTAAAATTAAAATTTAATCACTATATTTAAAAAATTAAACAAATGATTCAATAAATTACCTGAATGATTTTGTTTTCTATTAATGCACGATTTCAATAAACATACAATTCAAATAAGTGCCTTATCTGAAAGCAAATCTGTAAAAAATTTTGAATTTCTACAAAATCAAATAAATATTACTTAAGAGGAATAAAACATTGTCCTTGAAAGACTTTCCAGGTAAATAAACACTAAACCTACCACAACAAAAATTTTAGAAAAACTCTGAATTAGGACTTCAAAATTTAGTAAATGGATTGAACTTTTAATGATTGTAAGTAACTATTTTTTTAACTTAAACACGTTTTCATTTTATTAGAAAATGCTCGACTGAAAAACATTGTAACTGACTCGAATATCATCAATTCGCTGCGCTCGTTCAGTTGTTAAACAGTAATCACCTTCATTAATACACTTGTTCGTTAAATAACTATGTTATTGTTTTCTAAAACAAATTTTATTTGTAAAAAGTATTCTCATCACTTTTTTTAGTATAATTACAACTAGTATTTTCTCTACAACTCATGAATAAGATAGGGAGTTATGCGACGATTTCCAAACATACAATTTTAACACCCCCTTTTTTTATTTTTCCAGCGAATTAAGAGTTAGTACGTTATAATGTAACGAAAAAAAATTATTTCTCCATACGTCAATAATCCTAGACTTTTACCTACTATTGTTTGACGTTAAAGTTGCTCTTTATTGTAACAGCCGGTTGTTAGCAGCGGAAATAAAAGTAGTTTTATAAAAGTAAGTTGCTACGTAACAAATAATAATAGTATGGTGTTTTATTAAGAGTAAAAGCAATACTTTTTGCCACGAGTTTGTAATTTTACAGGACAAACGAAGTCATTCTGGTAATTACAGTCAAGTCAAAAAGAGTTGCTTTTACTCCGAATAAAACATGCTATTTTTTCTTTAAACATCGTTTATATACAGAAGAAAGAAAAGTTGCTATAATAGTTATTTGTATACCTAGGCCGCGAAATACGTTTTTAGCGTACCGAAAGAAAAGTTATCGCTGAGGCTGCTTGCGGCCGACGCAGGGTAATCTTGAGGTCGCTAAAAAGTTTCGCGGCCGTGTTATACACACTATTTTTCGTGCAATCGGCATAATTATGAAACTAAGTAATTGCAAATATAATTATTGCTTTATACAAGCATCAGTAATTTAATTTAATTAATACGTTTCTATGGAAATGACATGTTTCAATATATATGAAATATATAGATAGTTCTTGACAAAACGCAAAATGTCAGACACTGATAGTGATATTCCTGTATCTTGCACTCCTCCAGAGCTAAAAAGTATTGTAAAATCGGCGCTTTCCGATTTAATACTTGAAAAATCTAAGTGAATTTCAAGATTGGTGTAACAAACAGAACGTTTGTATTTTACAAATTTGAATTTAAAAAGTACTCACTTCGCGTGCGATTGCACGAAAATCCATATTAATAATTGAGTTAATTCTCCTGGTGTTCTCCTTCTATACACACCGTGCGCCTGACCTCAAGTTGTGATAGCTAGATTTCTTGGGCATGCCCCGGGCCGCCGAACGACGTCTAATAAAAAAACACTTTTTTCCACTCATGTGGGTGGGGCCTGGGCGCCTGTTTTTTAAATACCACCAGTGATACCTTAAAATGACGGGCTGACCAAGACGGTTTCAAATATGCATGACTAAATTTTTTCCAAAAAATTGAGTTCATTCTCCTGGTGTTCTCATATACAGTGTGTCCAAAATTCGATGCTCACCATTGGTATTTTGGAAACGGTAAGAGTTACAGGGTCGGTTAAATGGAACAATATGGAGGTATTTATCTTACCTCTTCAGACCTTCTCTTGTTTTTCCAAAGAAATGCGTTGCCTACTAGATATTGCAAAAAGTGAAAATCGGCATTTTCTTTAAACTTGCGTAGAATCCACACTATTTATCCTATCAAAAATATGTAAATATAAAAGTTGTAGACATTTAGATATTGAATAATATGCGTCATTAAAATATTTTTTGCTTGCATCAGTAGCGAAATATGACCCAAAGTTGCATTTTTTTAAATGGAAATGATAATTTATTTTTATACAGTTGAATTACTTGATTTTTTTCCTTTTCAACGATATAAGGTTCGAGCTATTTATCTTGTGTACTTTAGAAGATATAAAGAAAAATCGTTTTTGAGATCTGTAGATGTATTTTAAAGCACATCACACTATCCATGATTGCAAATTTTTAAGAAACAAACAACTGCACATCAAATCTGTCAATAATATTGTTACAGTAGTATCGTGTCAGAACTTGTAGTTGTTGTAGTAAGCTATTCATATTCAAAATTGATGATGCAGTTTTCAAACCATGAAAAAACGGACATGTTTGTTGTCTACATAAGATGCCATCGTAATTCAACTGCGGCAGCAAATGAATATCACAACTTATACCCCGAAAGAAGGCAACCTCACAGAACTTTGTTTTCCCGGCTCGAGCAAAATCTTCGACAAGGTGGATCCTTCACCGCCATTCGTCCTACAACCTATCAAAAGACAATGAGGATGCTGAAATAGCTGTTCTAGCCGCTGTTAATGTTGAGCCTTCCGTTTCAGTAAGAAAAATTTCGAATGACAGTGGTATGGCAAGAAGTTCAGTACATTATGTTTTAAAAAAGAAGAAATTTCATCCTTATAAGCCAATGATATGCCATCATATCAAAGAGAATGATTATGCTCGAAGAGTTACATTTTGTAGATGGTACCTGGATGAAGTTACAAACGATAATTCTTTTTCAAAAAATTCTTTGGAGCGATGAAAGTAGATTCACAAACAACAGCATTTACAATCGGCATAATTATCATTATTGGAATAATGAAAATCCGAAAATAGTTCGAGAATCGCGTTTCCAAGAACGATTCGGATTTAACGTGTGGTGCGGTATTTTGGGAAATCGTTTGATAGGTCCATTTATTTATAATCAAACGCTTAATTCGACTAGATATCTTCAACTGCTGCAAGCCGAAGTCGAAGATGCATTGGACGAGCTACCTATTCAAGAAGAAAGAAGTATTTTGTTTCAGCAAGACGGCGCCCCGGCCCATAATTCCAGGATCGTCACTGAATATTTATCAGCAAGATTTGGAAACCGTTGGATTGGAACAAACGGTCCCATACGTTGGCCTGCGCGATCACCAGATTTGTCCATACTAGATTTTTCCTGTGGGGACACATAAAAATTTAGTATACGTTGTCAATTATGAGAACGTTAATGATTTGCAGCAGAGCGTCATGCAGGCCATTAATTCAGTTAGCGTCCGTCAATTAATGAATTGCCGAATAAATATTGAAAAACGCTATACAAAATGTTTAGAAGTCAATGGCCGCACTATTGAGAATCTTTTATAGGAAAACTCATTCGTTTTACGATGTTATCCACCCGTTATGTTTTTGTTATTATTGCTTACAACTTGGTAACATTATAAATCTGCCTCAAAAATGATTTTTCTTTATATCTTCTAAAGTACACAAGATAAATAGCTCGAACCTTATATCGTTGAAAAGGAAAAAAATCAAGTAATTCAACTGTATAAAAATAAATTATCATTTCCATTTAAAAAATGCAACTTTGGGTCATATTTCGCTACTGATGCAAGCAAAAAAATATTTTAATGACGCATATTATTCAATATCTAAATGTCTACAACTTTTATATTTACATATTTTGATAGGATAAATAGTGTGGATTCTACGCAAGTTTAAAGAAAATGCCGATTTTCACTTTTTGCAATATCTAGTAGGCAACGCATTTCTTTTGGAAAAACAAGAGAAGGTCTGAAGAGGTAAGATAAATACCTCCATATTGTTCCATTTAACCGACCCTGTAACTCTTACCGTTTCCAAAATACCAATGGTGAGCATCGAATTTTGGACACACTGTATATAAACGATAGGTTTTGCGACATCTAGTGTCGACTCGTGAAAGCGATCACGTACGCAGCAAATGTAAGCAAAACTTTGTCGACAGGTATGTAAAGCAGTACATAAGTCGATTCTTCAGTAATTATAGCCAACCTAACAGTTTGGCAAGTATAAAAATTTCGAATCGCCTGCAGTAAAAGTACGCAAGAGGTTGTACATAGCAAACAAACACTGAGAATCACTCGATAGCTGTTTCGTCCTTTTAGGACTCTTCAGGAGTGAGAGAACTCGAGTAAGTTCACTATTGTACAAACGCGTGCTGTCGACTATATGCCCTACTGGAGGGTTCATCATATTTAAACGATAGTTTTTGCGACATCTAGTATTGACTCGTGAAAGCGATCACGTACGTAAATGTAAGCAAACTTTGTCGATAGGTATGTAAAGCAGTTACATAAGTCGATTCTTCAATAATTATAGCCAACATAACAGTTTGGCAAGTATAAAAATTTCGAATCGCCTGCAGTCAAGTACGCAAGAGGTTGTACAATAGCAAACAAACACTGAGAATCACTTGACAACTGTTTCGTCCTTTTGGGACTCTTCAGGAGTGAGAGAACTCGAGTGTAAGTTCATTATTGTACAAACGCGTGCTGTCGACTATATGCCCTACTGGAGGGATCATCATATTTAAACGATAGGTTTGCTTACATTTGCGTACGTGATCGCATTCACGAGTCGACAAAACCGTATGGCTCTGAAATTTTGTTGATGGCCAAAGTTCGTTGTGATCTTTTTAATAAAAATATTTTCAAGATGGCGGCACTTATTTCAAATACGATTACATATTTTTTAGGATTTTTTTGGTTTTAGCAGCTAATTTTAGATTAATTTTCATCAGCATTTCCTATACCTAACTGCTAACTGTAGCTGTTCTTCAGATATTTTAACTTTACGATATTTTTTTACATTTGTAACTTCACGCTTGACGTAATATACTGTCGTTACCTTTCCAGATATAGCGCTAAAATTGGGACGGTGCGCAGCAGAAGTATTATTTTTTTATCGCAATTATGCAAAATGATATAACTTGTACAGGGTGTCCGAAATTTAATTTCCAAACAAGACAATTTCAAACCACAAAAACTCGATTTTTTCAAATACTTTTTTTCGTCGATTTCGATACAAAATTAAATAAGGAATCAATCTTTAATAGCATTTCCTATACCTATCTGCCATGGTTTTCGACTTATTAATAATCTTTATAAAAGTTGAGAATTCGTTTGGAAATAATTGAAAAGCATGCCTTGCATGCCTTGGGGAAAATTCTCACGTACGTCAAAATAAAAATAAAATAAAATTTAGCCAGTTGCACTAACGTCGGTTAAATTTAACCGTAGGTTAAAAACAATAGTATCCAAGGATGAAACATAGTAACGATTGTTTTTAACGTACGGTTAAATTTAACCGACTTTAACTGGCCCTCCTGCTAATATTCGTCAAAAATCTCTAACAAATAATGAAACTACAAAAAACTAAAACTTATCAAAACATAATGTTTTAACAAAATGTAAGGAAACGAATAATTAACTAAATCAATGGTAAGCTAATATACAAATAAATATGCTATAATTGCTCTATATGGCCTCCATTTTCTGGTAAACAACAGTTAATCCTTGTATAAACAGCTTCTGTACAGGCCTTGTAAATATGTTCTGGATTCAACTGACGGAATGCTGCCCGTGTTCCTCTAATCCTTCTCTGGTTTCAACTGGGCTCTCATACACCCTGTTCTTAATGAGACCCCAAAGGAAAAATAAAGTGGCGTCAAATCCGGCGATCTTGGTGGCCAATGCATAGGACCGTGGCGACCAATCCAGCGATTCTTGAAATTCTGTGTTAGCTCCCGATCCACTTCCCGAGTTGAATGACAGGGAGCTCCGTCGATCTGGTACCAGGAATCTCGCCAAGTATTGAGGGGAAATTCTAGTAGAAAGTCTTCCACTACACCTCTTAATACAATTTCGATGTACCTTTCGCTTGTTAAATTTCCATCATAAATTACAAACGCATATCGGTTTCCCATGACCATACAGAAAACGTTAACACTGAATTGACGTTGAAAGTGATTTTCACGCTTCAAATGCGGGTTTTCAGCAGACCAGAAATGAAAATTTCGTTTGTTGACTAACCCTTCTCTACCAAATCTAGTTCCTTCTGATCAAATGACTTTCCGCAGAAAAAGTTGATCCTCTTGTATTTTTAAAAGCATTTCTTCGCAATATTCAATTCTCCTTGCATCGTCTCCTGGGCGAAGTTCCTGCACTTTAGTAAATGAGTAGGTAATTGTGCATTTTATGTTTTTTCAATATTACTTGAACAGTTACATTCTCCATGGATATAAAACAAATTCAAAATATCTGTGTTTGAATATTGTTGATTTTCCATCTTAAATGATTTAACAATGACAATTATTGATAAACAGTACTGACAATTACTATTTATTTTGGCGTACAATGTGAGATTTCTTTTCCAAGGCATGCTTTCAATTATTTCCAAACGAATTCTCAACTTTTATAAAGATTATTAATAAGTCAAAAACCATGGCAGATAGGTATAGGGAATGCTATTAAAGATTGATTCCTTATTTAATTTTTGTATCGAAATCGACGAAAAAAAGTATTTGAAAAAATCGAGTTTTTGTGGTTTGAAATTGTCTTGTTTGGAAATTAAATTTGGGACACCCTGTAGAAGCTATATCATTTTGCATAATTGCGGTAAAAAAATAATACTTCTGCTGCGCACCGTTCCAATTTTAGCGCTATATCTGCAAAGGTGACGACGGTATACGACGTCAAGCGTGACGTTACAAGTGTAAAAATATCGTAAAGTTAAAATATCTGAATAACGGCTACAGTTAGGTATAGGGAATGCTGATAAAATTTCATCCAAAATTAGCTGCTAAAACCAAAAAGCCATAAAAAATATAAAATCGTATTTGAAACAAGAGAGTATGTGTTCACTTTCGGTGTTTCCGGAAGTGCCGCCATCTTGAAAATATTTTTATTAGAAAGATCTCTTCGGCCAACAACAAAATTTCAGAGCCATGCGAATTCCCAATCCCTAGATTCTTCTAATGTACGGTTTCAAACAATGACCCTGTATAAGGATAGAATAGCCATGAGAAAAGCCTTCGTTCATCACTTCTCAGCTCTTCAAATTAAATGTAGAACGTCCCGAATTCCTCACGTCTTTTATTTATTGGATGAACCCATAGAAGACGATTGCGTCTTCTTCTTTTCCGACGACAATACAGCAACTACAATGTTCGCGATCCATAGTAATATCTACATTTGATGGTGCACTTCTAACAAATCATAAAAGTGTGGTTTTTCAACGGTTTAAAACTGTCTATTGTAAAAACCAACAGATCACGATAAAAATTCGTGCGATTTTTTCCGGCACGGGCGAAATCGTGTAGTGTGCAACGAGCGTAATTGTATTGATTCTTAAACGTGTTTTTTTATTGCAGTTTTTGACACAACTGTTTTTTAGATAGTCTTGGTTCAAATCGTTTAATGAATTCTTTCACGAATAATAAAAGTTTGTCTCCTTCGAAAAATATTGTTTGCATCTCGAACGCAAAAGTATCATTTCGCGTTCTAGATACAAAAATATCTATTTCCGTCGACCTCATTATAAAATTGAGTTTTACGTACTCCCTGAATAATCATAAAGTAACACTTTTTTAACTGTAATACTTTTCGTCCGCAAACACTTTTCGTCCGCAAACATCTGTCAATGTCAATTATTATTTTATGTCAAATTAAATAAAGTCGAAGTAACCAGTATGAAAACCCATTTTTAAGAAAGGATGAATTTAGTGACTACATAGGATATTACAGTACTTTAGGTACATACTGAAACATTTTAGATACTGCAGAATATTGTTTGTTTACTTCCATTTATAACCTCAATTTCTCAATCCCACACAACTTTGAACAAAAACAATTTGTTGTTCAAATTACAAGTAAATGATTTTAAGTGCTTTGAAATGATATTAATAAATTGTTTATAGTTTCTACAATGTGCGAAGCATATAGAAGAGCCTGGTTGTAATCTCACAATACTCGATGCATTGTTTTCAATATGTAACACTTTAACTTCTTTAAAGTTATTCATTTATAAGGTAAGACAGAATTCATACGACTTGAGATTGCTTTTAGACAATTTTATTAGGTAACATTTTGATACAGAAGCGGAGTTCCGATACAAAATTTTCACGATCATAAAATACAAAAACTTACAGTAGAAGTGAGTAATTATGGGTACCTTTCTAGTACTGTATTTGATTGATGTAAATAAGTAATAATGCTAATGGAAAACACAAGAACAGTAATTACTTGTGAAAAATCATTTGAATATTGATTCTGTCGCAGGAAAAAACAAAAATAGAATCATATAAACCATCAACATTACTGGGTTCAAGATTTATTCGTACACAAAAACAAGGTGATTTCACAGTTTTCAATAAGCTGAAAGAAGATTATTACATTTTTTGAAACATTTTCGAGTGAATCAAAAACTACGTTTGCATACTTTCTTACGGTCAGGCAATATTTTTATTGAATATAAAATGATTATAAGTCTGACCACGGTACAAACTCAGTATTATAACTATTATATGTCCAATTAGTAAGAATCGACTTTAATGTGTTTAATAGGAGAAACTTCATTACATCTTTGATCATAAACAATTAAAGAAATGCATTAATTTTGAGGGTAGGCTTCCAACTATAACTACATTTTTAAATATACTTCAAAATAACACTACCTAAATGTAATTTTTATTATTTTAATAAATTATAAAAAGTACATGTTTTACCTATTACCTATCATAATCAAGTGCTCTTATAAAAATTATGTGATTGTTGTAAACAAATGCTTTATCGGTACAATATTCGAACGCGGAAAGCTTTTATTTCCTTTAATAAATTTTGACACAAATGTTACAATACTGAACGGTGAAGTGAACATTAGGTACAGTAAAATCAGAACAAACGTAAAATTTTTGTTTAAAATTACTAAACATTTTGTTTTCAGTAAACGGTAATAAATACAAAATTAATTAATTTAAGGTCAACGGAAAAATTAATATGTACCTCGGAAAAAAGTGCTTTTTAATAACCTCGCCTGTTTGCTTGCCTCGGCTAACGCCTCGGCCAGCAAATTCAGTCTCGTACATAAAGTGCACTTTTTGTCCTTGTTACATAAATAACTATTAAACTTACCATTTACAACTAGAAAACTTTTGTTACTACTTGACTACTTATAGCTGAATTTTTTGAGGAGTTTATGTTGATATTTTACTTGCGACACCCAAATGGGTCATTAGAAGATATCCAATCAATCATAGGTCGCTGTTTTTCAGCCTATGAAATAGATTGTTTTTATCTCTAGTACCTATATGATTTTCAATTTAAAAAAAATGACAATTATCCACATATACAGGGTGTCACAATATATGTATTACAGACTGAGAGGGGTTATAGAGGGCAATAAAATAAACAACTTGTTTAGTACAACTTTTATGTTACACAAATAGTTACGCCAAGATGGCGCCCCAAAGTCAAAAATTAAAAATTTTTAATGGCTTTTTTGACAGTCCTAAAACAATTGAAAAATAATCAATAGTATCTTATAGTATGTTCTTGACTATGTCCAATTTAAATTTGACAAAAATTTTGATCTAGAAAAATTGAAAATGGCGGATTCATTTCCAAGTGCTTGATGTAATAACTTGATTTAAACGAAAATTTGGTTTTATTGGTTTCTAAATAAATAAAAAAAGATGGTGCAGTTGATTTTTGAAAATTAAAAAAAAATGGCCACGGTCGATTCTTGTCGAAATACAAAATGTCAACCAATTTTGATGAAAATTTACAAAGTGTACTTTAAAATATTATTAAATGTAACTGTCGAACAGATTTTTAATAACTTTAAAATAAAAATTTTGTACGACTTTAAAGTTAAAAAATTTTAAAATTAATGGCGTTCAAATATTATGAAATTTTGCAAAAATGGTCTCTAAACTCCCTAAAACCAAATGAAATGTCAAAATTAAAATTTATTTAATTTATAAGCTAAAACTTTAGCATCTAATTTAATACTTAAATAAACAACCTAAAATAATAGGAATTACAAAGGCGACCAAGATGTAATTATAATTTTTACAAATGGTTCCTTATTACGTAAATATTAATTTACCCGTGTAAAAATAATTAATTTTAATATACCAAAAACACTCCACATTTCGCAATTCAATTATACTTAGAGACTATTCGTACAAATTTTCATTGTATTCGAATAACATCCATTTTTCAATTTTTCAATATGTCAACCAATTTTAACAAAAATTTGTAAACGTGCGTATGTACTCAAACCGTGTAACTGTCAAACCTATTTTTGATAACTTTAAAAATAAAATTTTTATTCAAGGATAAAAACAAAAATGTAGGCATGAATTAATTTATTGTAGATTAAATCCTTTTTCATTAGAGGGTTCAGAAATAAAACAGTTATGAGAGACTTGAATTTTACCTAGGTTTTCGGAAAGTTTTTATTTCAGTTTACTTCATCAGACTTTCATCAAGTTATAAATCTTCTCAGTTAATAGTATAAAACATGTTACTTAGTCATAGTTACACGATCACAATTATTAAAAAATGTGGTAATAACAATAGATAACATAATAGTTATTACTAGATTAAAAAATTAGTAACATCATTTGACTAATTTATAAATTAAAAATAATGGTTTTCAACTTAAGTCTTCCAAGAATGTAGGCTAAAATGTAGGCTCCAACCTACGAATTTAATTATGTAAAAAAAAAATTACTATGTTTTACCATCATGTGTATTAGATTTTAGTTAAAAATTGTTTGATAATGGCGTAGAATCGGCCGAAACTAGTCACAAACAAAATGACTTTTTTTTAGTTGTTAAGTATATTTTTCAATAAAAAATTCACGATGGGCATACGACTTTAAGTTGAAAACCATTACTTTTAATTTTATAATGGTTAAAATAATACCTGACTATTAAACAACCTGATACAAATTACAATTACTTCTTTGTAATTCCGGTCTAACAATTTTACGAAAATGAAGTCGGAAAAATTAAAAAATTAATATAAATAATAATAATAATATAAATGTTCTGAAGTAAAGTCTAATGTAATGTTACAAAAAATCACTATTACCCTGTACCGTGTGCTGACGATTAAAAATGAATTTATTTTGTAAAGCTAAGTGAAAATTGCAGCCACACCTTTGTTTCCTTTGTTTTGTCCTATTGTTAATCTTTTTACTACTGTAGATAATATGTATACTATATTATATTAATTTAATTTTTCAGACTTTTATTAACTGGTTATCATATTATAGTCATTTTTTATCATTCAAAATGCCTTCCTCTATTTCTTAGACAACGTCTACATCTTTTTGAAATTGTTATGATGGCTTGTTGTATTACTCCAGGTTGTTCGCGAACTTGATCACATGCTAAAACCATCCTCGCTACTAGCTCTTCTTCGGATTCAATTGGGGTACCGTCGTAAACAATATTTTTAAAACCCCCAAAGAAAGAAATCGAGTGGCGTAAGATCTGGAGATCTTGCAGGCCACGCAACAGGACCTCCTCTCCCTATCCATCGTGGCCCATAAACTTCATTTAGATGGTTTCTAACTGACACAAAGTTATGAGACGGAGCACAGTCATGCTGGAACCGCATGCGTTGACGTGACCGCAAAGGAATTTCCTCTAACAGTTCTGGTAACACCTCTTGAAGGAAGCCGGTTTGGTAAAACATAAGGTCCAACTAAATGATTGCCAATAATACCTGCCCACACGTTTATTCGAAATTGTCGCTGGTGGCTTCTTTGAATAAAAGCATGAGTAGTTTCTTCATCCCATTTGTGGAGGTTATGCAGATTAACTACTCCATCTCTTGAAAAAGAAGCTTCATCCGTAAATAAAATATGTTGAGGAAAATGTCTATCCTCACGCAAGCGTCGAAGAATCCAACGAGAAAATGTTATTCGAGCATCTTCATCACCTGGGTATAATGCTTGCACGGAATGAAGATGATATTCGCTATTGCTCTCGTGCTTGTGCTCGGATTATCTTCAACGCGACGTAATACTTCTGCTTCAAAGTTAGCAGTCCTAGCTACTCGTGGACGACCAGCAGATCCTAAAAAATGCTTTTTTGAAACAAATTATGATTAGTTAATATGGAACGTACCTCGCTGGAAACTTCCTGTAGTTCGAAGTCGAATTAAAAATTGAATGACTCGGTGCATTTCTGTTGGGAAAACGTTGTCGATAGATTCTTTGAGCTTCTCTTCCGTTACGTTTTGCTTCTCCATAAATAACAATCATTTCTGCCATCTCCTCGTTAGAATAATTCATTTTTATAATTAATTTAATAAATAAAATTAATGAAATATCTAAATTATAATTATTTAAATGAAATGAATTAACTAATAAAATCTTTGAACAAACAGCTAAATAACCACAAAAACCAACACAAGTAACAAAAATAAAACTAATGAAAACTACAAACAAACAACTAAATAATCATAAAAATCGACACAATGTAACGCAAGTGCAAAAAACAATGCTTAATGTTAGCTACCGCAATTATTTTTTAAATAAATAACAGGCAACAAAGGCGACTCAGATATGATCATAATTTGCATTTATTGGTTGTTTAAAGGTAGGAAATATTTTAACCGTGATAAAAATGTTAAAAGAAAACTTCGGAAATATTTCTAGTTTCATTAGATTGAAAGAACAATAATTTTTAAATATCTTCGTTAGTGTAAATATCGTTATTTAGTATAATATTTATTTTTAATTTATAACTTATACAATTACTTAATGTTATTAATTTTGTGCAGTCTAGGAATCACCTTTTTTCATCTTTTGTTATTAGCGCATTTTGTAATAATTGTGATAGTTACATGTTTTGTATTAAATAGAGACGATTCTTATTATAACTCAATAAAAGTCTGATGAAGTAAACTGAAATAAAAACTTTTCCGAAACGTAGCTGAAAATTCAAGTCCATCATAAATGTTTTATTTCTAAACTCTATCTCTAATGAAAATGGATTTTATCTGCAGTAAAGTTAACCCCACATTTTTTATACTATTTATGGTTGAATTGAGATTTATAAAAATTGGTTTGACAGTTATGCTTGTGGTATTTTAGAGTAGATACACGTTTGGAATTTTTGTTAAAATTGGCTGACAAATTAAGAAATTGAAATAATGTTATTCGACTACAATGAAAATTTGCACGAATAGTCTCCAAGTCGAATTGAATTGTGAAATGTGGCGTTTTTTAAACTAAAACTAAATATTTTTAACACGGGTAAAATTAATATTTAGGCAATTAAAAACTATTTGTGAAAATTACAATTACATAGTGATTGCCTTCGCAATTCCTATTATTTTAAGTTGTTTATTTAGGTATTAAATTAGTCATGCTAAAGTTTTAGCTTATAAATTAAATAAATTATAATTTTGACATTTCATTTGGTTTTAGGGAGTTTAGAGACCATTTTTGCAAAATTTCATAATATTTGAACGCCATTAATTTTAAAATTTTTTAACTTTAAAGTCGTATGAAATTTTTATTTTTAAAGTTATTAAAAATCTGTTCGCCAGTTACATTTAATAATATTTTAAAGTACACTTTTGTAAATTTTCATAAATCAATTGCACAATTTTTTTTTGTTTATTTAGAAACCGATAAAACCAAATTTTCGTTTAAATCAAATTATTACATCAAGTACTTGAAAATTGAATCCGCCATTTTGAATTTTTCTAGATCAAAATTTTTGTCAAATTTGAATTGGACATAGTCAAGTCATAAGATACCTACACCGAAAGGTAAAAGGATAATCTAATCTGATTATATATATACTAAAAAAGTTGTTTATTTTATTGCCTTCTATAACCCCTCTCAGGCTGTAATACATATATTATGACACCCTATACATGTGTTAGTTCATCGTTGAATTTATAGTTGTTGATAAGAAATACGTAATGCTAATATGTAATAGTAATAAAAAATTAAGATTAATACATTTAATTTTTTTATACTTCTGCACTGACCCAATAGAACAACATGTCAATAACAACATTTTAGTATCATCACTGTGGAGTTTTATCTAAAAATCTTGCCCAACAGGTCTTATTATTATATCGTGGATCTATAAAAAAAAAGACTTAGAATTAAGCGCACCAATTTCATTGTTAAACTCACCTGAATATGAGGGGGTGTTGAAAGCAAGTATATGGCAGTATCGGCAACATCATCTGCAGATAAAGACACTGTACTGTCATCAAACTGATCAAAAAATGCTTTCGTTTCGGGTTGGACTTTGGTACAAGCGTCAAGTAATTCAGATTGTACGTAACCTGGACTAATTCCCTAAACAAAAATATTACCTACCAAAGATTTTAGTTCTTCGATGATGGACTTACCGATACTTTAATTTTGCTTTTAATTCCATTTAGCTCGACTCGTAATGACTCTAAAGCAGCTGATACCGAAAACTTCGATGCACAATAAGCGTTCCATATTTCAATACCTAATAGTTTATATCCAGCGATATCATTAATGTGTATAATGTGCCCATCAACGTTATTAGCACGCATATCTTTAACTGCTTCTCTTGTACAGATGCACAAACCTAAATAATTAGTATCCATCATATCTTTCCAATGCTTAGTATCGCCGTCCAGAAAATTTGTCATTCTTATAACACCAGCGCAATTAATTAAGATGTGAACAGGTCCCAAATTGTCTTTGATCCATTTAAATGCATTTAGTACTTCGTCTTCGTTAGTTACGTCTGCTTTCAAAGCGTGCAAACTTTTGGAGGAACTTAAAGCTTCGATTTTTTCTTTGCGTCGTGCAATTCCTACAACCTAATTTCGATATTGATTGATAAATTTAATTGCAAAATAT
Organism: Abscondita cerata; assembly: GCA_030710515.1. Classification (NCBI taxonomy): domain Eukaryota; kingdom Metazoa; phylum Arthropoda; class Insecta; order Coleoptera; family Lampyridae; genus Abscondita; species Abscondita cerata. Next base: position 79,973 of record JALBCR010002284.1, on the reverse strand, counting down.
AAGCGCATACAATAACATTTTCTTCCAATAATCGTTTTACTATTGCTGCACCACTCCCTGAACTAGCCCCAGTAACGACAGCGACTTTTCCAACCCAACGTGACATAGACGCAACCATTATAAAATGTTGTTTCGTGCACAAGTATTATAAGAACTGTAAATGGTTATTAAGAAAATACACTTCAAATTATATCATTGATACACGATTAAATATATGGAGGGGCTTTTGTTGTTGGGTGCTGTAGTTTCGTAATTGATTGATAACAGTTATGTTTTTACAAGGATAACTTAATTTGATAATGATAATTGGGAAAATTATTTCAAATTTCAAACATGAGCGTCTAATAATAATAAAGATTGTTTATAATTTATTAATGAAACAAGGTATTGCATTTTGTATATGACCTTTTCACGGGGAGAGAAAACACGATGCAAATTGGTATCTATTATGAAATTGTTTTAAATTATGTTCTTTTGAACATAAAAAAACATGTCAAGGTTTATAAAACAACTTACATTAAACATAAATTGTCACGCATATAGTTATTTACTTCACATGCAACATTTATTGGCCATAAATGAGTAGTTTTGGCTTAAAATTTATTATGAAGTTTCAAGAAATTGTATGCGCATACAAAAATTATTAAAATACTATATGCTTGGAACTTAGACACATTTCAGAATTTCCATCACAATAGTTTCAAACTCTCTCTAAGTATTGTTTCGTCCAAACGTAGCGACAATTAAAGCTCGTATTTCCAAAGGAGAACCCGAGGCCAAAAGAGTTCCATCGACGAGAACCGTAGTTTGGTTGCTAGGCCTTTTTTGTGTATTATCTACGAAAGGGCTAACAAATTAATCATCAACCGGCTACGCTACACTTTACTAGCTAAAAGAAGAAAATTGAGAAAAAACGATTTGCATCACAAAAAGAGAGTTTGTTTTACGGGATAATTTTTTCTACTTCACCGTACTTAACCCCTTCAAGGGGTTACCTTCACATTTCAGTTTATTTCCAAAACACTGATGCTGGAAAGAATACGCGTCTGATGTAGATATGTTTGCTGAATATACAATAATTATTGTGAACTTATACTAGAGTTCTATAACTCCTGAAGATGGTTTATTAAGTCAACCGTTAGTTAACTTTTAATGATCTAAGAATAGACTTCATTACGTAATCTGTTGTCAATATTTGTCCATTTTATTTGTGATTGTATATTCGGTGCTGATAGCCGTTAAAATTAGTGACATAAGTGGTAATTAGGATAATAAACGTTACGAATGTAAAAATAAGATTAAGTTGTAGACAATAATAATAGATAAATATTCGGAATTCAGTACAAATTGTTAGCGCAATAAATTATAGTGTCGGTTTGTAAAGATTGATGCGTGTCAGTCGGAGGAAAGTAAAATCCAAAGGTCTGTGCGAGTCGTTTAAAGTGGGTGACGTACATACAGTAAAACAAAGGTGAAAGTAAATGAAATGAGCAAACTTTAAAAGAAAACAATACAGACAAAAGCGAATAGTGTATCAGAAAATTCGTACGAAACACAAAGAAGAAACACCCGGGTAGTATGAAAGGTGGGGTTTAAGAACAAATAGCTTTTTCAGAAAAATAAGAAAACTGTAAGATCTCAAAAAAAGTAATTAAGATTATAATAAAATACAAGCAGATATTCAAACGTAAAACAAAACAAAGAGGTTAAAAAACTAAAAGTAAGAGGAATATTATAAAAGATGAATTTCAGAAAATCAGGATGAAATCAAAGAATTGAAAGAGAATCTAAGAAGGACAAATAATGGAAAATGATGACAATAGAAAATGAAGAATTAAAAATAAAAATACGAAAAATGGATGACCAATTAGAAACACAAAAAGAGAGAAAAGGAAGTTAAATATAGTGTTCAAATGAGATGCAAGAGTCAAAGATTCCATCGAAAAAATCAAAAAAGATAAAATGGGAGTAAAACCAGAACTTGTAGAAGCATTTGAGATATGAAGAACGGATGGAAATAAAAATAGGCTTAACAATAAAACAAAGAGAGATTCAAGTAGAAATTAAGAAGTTTGCAGAAAAGGAAAAATACGAAGGAAGAAGAATAAGAATAGGATATCACAAAATATGGGGTAACAACACACTATACAGGGTTATTCACCCAACCCATTCATTAAAAGTTTAGACACGCCTTCAAAAATTTGGGGTTAAGTTTGGTTTCAGGTGTACTTTCTTTTTTAACTTCCTGCCACGGAAGTTGTTGTCATCTTGCTTGTTTTAAATGGAATCCCCCATATTATAATTTCATTTTTAGATTTGGTGTGAAATTCTAAATACATTTTATGTAAAACGTCCTATACCTACAGGGTGTCCCACGGTGACGAGACATTACACATATTTCACAGACTACTTCGATTTGAATTTTGAAAATTTGGTTTTAGGCGTTTTCGGGTATGTTCTTTTCAACTAAAATAATTGCGTTCACCTAACCGTTTGTACCGGAAGTTGACATCATCTTCGTTATTTTAAATGGAACACCCTGTATATTATTGCAATTTTGGATTCTACGTTAATTTTTTAGATAAACTTTCATTAAGGTTTCCTATTTTTAAAGTTAACCGTTTTGAGATATTTAATTTTTTTCAAAAAAAATTTAAAAACACTTCCTAATTTAAAGAGATGTGTATGTTACAATAATAAAGTTAAAGAGATAAAATTTATAGGGAACACAACTGAAACTCTAAGCTTCCTCCCATGATTTTATAATTCACTTAATTTCATACAGGGTGGTAGAAACGTAGTGCCGAATTTAATCAAGTTCAAACCATCATAACTTATTTATTTTTAATGGAACACCCTGTATATTATTGCACAACGCCATGAATAATTTTGTTCTCTTTCAAATGGTATAATGGTTTCCTATACCTATCTTCTCCGGTTTTCAAGGTATTTACTGTTATTCGTGCAGTCAACGGATTTCGCATAATTTCTTGCGAGGATGGCTGTGAAATTTTAGTGGAACTTCAAAACAAGCACTTAATCTGTCACCAGTTTATTGTTGTCAATTTAACACAATCATACAGTGAAGGCTTATTTGAGTCTTATTTATTGCTAAATAATGGAAAATAATGAATAACAGTAAATACCTTGAAAACCAGAGAAGATAGGTATAGGGAACCATTATACCATTCGAAAGAGAATAAAGTTATTCATCGAGTTGTGCAATACTATACAGGGTGTTAACTTTAAAAATAGGAAACCTTAATGAAAGTTTATCTAAAAATTAACGTAGAATCCAAAATTGCAATAATATACAGGGTGTTCCATTTAAAATAACGAAGGTGATGTCAACTTCCGGTACAACCGGAAGCGTTAGGTGGACGCCATTATTTTAGTTGAAAAGAACATGCCCGAAAACGCCTAAAGCCAAATTTTCAAAATTCAAATTGAAGTAGTCTGTGAAATATATCTAATGTCTCGTCACCGTGGAACACCCTGTATATCTAGCCGTTTTTGAGATTTTTGACTTTGAATTAAAAATGTGCTCCTGCGTAACCAGTTTTAAAATAGCATATTTCTTTAGTTTTTTGAAAATTTGATTTGATTAATATAAGTAAAGTAACTGTAATTTATATTATAGTAACAAAAAAAAAACAATGTTATATTGGCTGTAATAAATCACTAAGTTTGACGTCATCCTATTTTTAACGTAAACATACTTTATATAATTGAGTGTGGAGAGGAGAACGCATACCAAAGGATTTATTATGTACTGCTTTAAAAATATTTGAGAAAATTTTGGATAATCTTCTTAGGAAAGATCTCGATATGAATCTAAACGAAGGCCTTTAGAAAGGATAGGAGGTGCATGATCACAGATTGTGGACAAAACAGGCCGTAATGCAGTAATATAGCTTTTATCGATTTAGTAAGCGTTTGACAAAGTACCCATGTGATAGTTTAAAGAAAAGAGGAGTAAGCCGAAAACTAATCAAAGCGATCCAGAACCTATCAAGGTGACACAGGAAAGTGGGTACAGTCAATATCTTTTTCCTATTGAAGATAAAATTTGAAATTTGAAGCGTTTACTAAAGACGACGACCTTTTGGAGTTTAGGGCCAGTTGCACCAAACTCAGGTTAAATTTAACCGTAGGTAAAAACAATAGTATCCATGGATTAAACATAGTAACAATTGTTTTTAACCTACGGTTAAATTAAACCGAGTTTGGTGCAAATGGCCCTTTATGGGATAAAAATGATTTTAGTGTCACTTCCGGTTAAACCGGAAGCGACCCACATTTTGAATTTTTAAATGGGACAATTGGTATTTTTGACATTTTTGGAATCAGCGGATCATTTTACACACGATTTGACTATTTTTGAAAAATTTTCGCAAAAAAATTTTTTTAATTAATTTTTAGGAAAAAAAATTAAACGGCGCCTATGGTCAAAACTCATTACGAACCTTCTAGTTATGTCTAAAAATTAGAAACCGCAATTTTTTAGCACGTGAATTAGTTATACCTCTTTAAAGTTTCCTAAACATGCCGGGTACATCCGACAGGAGTGAAGACGATTTTTTTTCCAATTTTTTGACACCAAATTTTTGAAAAATCGGCCGAGAAATAACATTACAGTAAAAAAATAAAAAATCTAAGGTATGCAATCATCATAAAATAAATTCTAGAAAAAAATAATGTTTACATTTGAAAGAATTGAGTAAATTTGATAAAAGTGATTTTGGAAACTTTAAAGAGGTATAACTTAATTCACGTGCTAAAAATTGCGGCTTCTAATTTTTCTAGGCATAACTAGAAGGTTCTTAATGAGTTTAGACTATAGGCGGCGTTTAATTTTTTTTCCTAAAATTTGTTTAAAAATTTTTTTTTTGCGAAAATTTTTCTTCTTCTTTGGGTGCCTATCTGTTCCAGATGCTGGCTATAAATTGGCTAATCTAACCTTGTTTACAGCTGCTCTAAATAATTCTGTGGTTGTCATCGAAAACCATGTTCTTAAATTTTTCAACCACGAAATCCTTCTCCTTCCTACACTTCTTTTTCCTTTCACTTTGCCCTGTAGTATGCACTGTAGAAATTCATATCTGTTTTCGTTTCGCTTAATGTGGCCTAGGTATTGTAATTTTCGTGTTTTAATTGTATTTAAGATTTCTTTTTCTTTTGACATTCTTCTTAGAATTTCAATGTTTGTTACATGTTCCATCCATGAAACTCTCAACATCCTTCTATACAGCCACATCTCAAACGCCTCGATCTTCTTTGTCGTTGCTTCTGTAAGTGTCCACGCCTCCACTCCGTATAGTAATACTGAAAACACGTAGCATCGTAACATCCTGAGTTTTGTGTTCAGGGTTAGTTCTCGGTTTTTAAATACTTTTGCCATTTTAATGAATACACTTCTGCTCTTTTCTATTCGAGATTTGATTTCTACAGAGTGGTCCCATTGCTCATTAATGATAGTACCAAGGTATGTGTATTTGTCGACTCTTTTAATTGTTCCACTATCTAATTTTAGTTGTCGGGTAGGAACGTTGTTCTTGCTTATGATCATGTATTTAGTTTTTTCGATGTTAATATCCAGTCCATATCGCTGGCTACTGTATGTTAGTCTATCCATTAGCTGTTTTAGATCTTGCATATTATCGGTAAATATTACTGTATCGTCAGCGTATCTGATGTTATTTAAGCGCTGTCCATTTACCAGTATTCCCTCTTGTGCATTGTCCAGGGCTTCTCTAAATATGTGTTCTGAATAAATGTTGAACAGTAGTGGCGACAATACACATCCCTGTCTTACTCCACGCAAAATTTTTATTGCCTCCGTCTGGTCTTCCCCACTCTTACACTTGCTATCTGGTTCCAGTATAAATTTATTATTATCCTTAGGTCCTTGTCATCTATGCCTGTATTTTTAAGGATTTCTATCAGTTTCTGGTGCTGGACCCTATCAAAAGCTTTTCTATAGTCTACGAAACAAGCATGGACCTCACAGTTCATATCTCTACACCTCTGAATAGAACTTGTACGCTAAATAAAGCTTCTCTGGTTCCTACTGCGTCTCTAAATCCAAATTGTGTTGGTGCTATTTGTTCTTCGCATGTTTTATATATTCTTCTGTGTATGATCTTTAGAAACACTTTCAATAGATGGCTCATAAGGCTTATTGTTCTATATTCCTCGCATTTTTGGCTCCCGATTTTTTGGTAACGTTATGAACTCTGACTTAAGCCATTGTTGCGGTATAGTACCCGTGTTATATATAAGATTGAATATCAGTGTTAACCACTTAATTCCTTCGTCATCCATTAGTTTTAAGAATTCCGCTTGGAAGTTGTCTGGGCCTGGAGCTTTGCCATCTTTCATTTGATTTATTATGGTTCTTACTTCCGCAGTTAAGATATTTGGTCCAGTTCTTGCCTCTATTTCCATTGGTGCTGGTCTATTATCTTGAAATAGTTGTTCTATATATATTTTCCAAGTGTTTTTGATGTCTTCCTTGTCAATTATTATCTTTCCTTCATTGTTTATAACTTTGTTTACCGTTTTGTTTTATATTTTCCAGTAATTTCTTTAATTTTTCTGTGTATGTTGAAATCGTCATGCTTCTTTTGGAGGTTTTCTATCTCTTCACATTTCTCTTTTGCAGTCTTTTTCTTTCGCTTCTCTTATCTTTTGTTTTATTGTTTTCTGTATCCTGTTGTATTGTTCAACATCTAAGTTCTTAAATTTTCTTCTTTCCTCCATCAGTTGAAGAATTTCATCAGTCATCCACGGTTTCTTCTTGTTTGTGTCATCTTTTTTCAATGTTTCTTTTTTAATTTTCTCCACTGTCTCATTTAATTTCTTTAATTCGTCGTCTATATTAGTAGTATCTTGTGTTGCTACGAATTTTCCTGCCAACTCCTGCTGTATTTGTGCCTTTATATTATTCTTCTTCATTTTTTGTAAGTCGCATTTTGTGTTTATGTTCTTCTTTTTTACTTTTTCATTTTAATATTTATTTTCCCTACCAGCGGGTTATGATCTGACTGTATATCGGCCCCTGGATACGTTTTTACAGAGGTGCAGCTGTTTCTATATCTTTTTTATTTACAAGGATGTAGTCTATTTGATTTCTCACAATCGTGTCTAAGGTATCTGCAGGTGACCTCCAGGTGTACAGCCTTCTTGGTGGGAGTTCGAAGAAGGTATTTAGTACTATTAGCTGTTGTTCTTCTGCAAAGATACTTAATCTTTCACCTCTTTCATTTCTTTCTCCTAGCCCATGTGCTCTAATATGTTCTCCAGTTCGTCCTTTGCCCACTTTCGCATTGAAGTCTCCCATTATTATTGTGAGATCTCGTTTGGGAAGCTTATTCCATATTTCTGATATATCTGAGTAAAACTGTTCCACTTCTTCGTCATTATGGTCAGACGTCGGAGCATATACTTGGATGATGTTTACTGGGACTGGTCTGCTTGATATTTGAATTAACAATATCCTCTCCGATATAGGCACAAATTTTGTTATATGTCTTGCAATGTTTCTTTCTGCAATCATTCCTACTCCATGCTGATATTTTCCAATGGCAGTTCCGGAGTAATATGCTTTTATACCTCATTAATGTTTATTTCGCCTGAATCCTGGCCATCTCATCTCACTTATGCCCATAAGTTTGATATTCATTCGTTTCATTTCTTCTATTGCATTCTGTATTTTTACTGCTTGGGCCATTGTTTTTATGTTCCACGTGCATTATTTTAATGCATTTTTCTTCTTTTGATGTCAGTCAACATTTGACAGCTCTTTTTAATGCATTAATCCGGAGATCCTTATTGGGGAATTGATACTCCGGAATATTTTGTATTGAAACTAGCAATTTTGATGTACTAGGGACATCACTAAGGATCTTTAATGTTGTCGTTTCTCGTTACGTTCAACATCCTATGCCGTTGACCTCTTCCTGGTTCATTCGCCTTTTGTTGACTATTTCTCACAACAAGGGCAAAAGGGAGGCCCTATCTGTAACCATTATTTCTTCAACTCTATTATATATATGGCAGACTGTTGATAGATTACAGGGAGCCACTTATTCCGGTAGCCATTAAGGTTGCTAGTTTTGGTACGCCCCGAGTAATTTTATTTCCCTGGTACCTGCCATATCTGGTGGTTTTCTCATCCGTTCACCTGGGAGGCGCCCGATGGGGACTAGGCAACCCTGGAAAACGGAAAAAAATTTTTCAAAATAGTCAAATCGTGTGTAAAATGTCAAAAAATACCGGGTGTCCCATTTAAGAATCCAAAATTTGGACCGCCTCCGGTTAAACGGAAGTGACACGAAAATTCATTTTTATCCCATTAAACTCAAAAGGTCGTCTTTAGTAAACGCTCCAAATTTCAAATTTTTATCTTCAATAGGAAAAAAGTTATTGACTGTACCCACTTTCCTGTGTCACCTTGTATAGCAAAAAATTAAATATAATTATAAGCAAACAGTAGATCGACGGCCTTTGTAACGACTGGGTGATTGAGGTGCAAGGAAAGAGGTTTGAGCCCTTCTTGTGGTAGGCTATAAGAAATTAGAGGAAAGAATATCATAAGCAGTTTTTCCTGATGACATAATGATAATTTGATCAAACGAGAAGGAAACAACTAGGAAGAGAATTCTAGACATATGGTATAATTTGCGAAATAGAACAACGGAATGGAAAAATGAATAAAGACGAAACACAGTAATGGAAATCGGAGACCATCAATTGCTACAATGTAAAATTAGGATGTGAAACAACTCAAACAAGTCAGTTCATATAATTACCTGGGAAGTGGAAATAGGAAAAATATAGAAAACGCCTATATCAATTTTTTCCGGTGGGACAATACGCTATAGCCTACTCTTATTACTTTAATAAAGCATTTGTCTGTACACTATACACCGTGCTCCAAGTCAGGCGGTCATTAGACCTTTATAGAAATTAAATAAATTCAATTCTTTTATTAATTTGTAAATTAACATAAAACTATGCTGTTGTAAATAAAAATATAATGATCATTGTACAACTTCCAGTTATACCGGGAAGTGGATATTCACTTCGTAATTTTAAACAGAACACCCTATTTTTTATTTGAATATTATATTGAGAATAAAATAAGCTGAACGATGATACCATAGTTTGCCTATTCCGAGTCTTAATATTTTGGTGTTATTCAATTTTTCTCTAAATTTCTTGTGTCCTATATACAATTTTTTAAACTCGCCTATCTCAGGTAATATTTTTAATCAGATACTTAAAATTTTAGAATGAGGTACTAAAATAGTACTTTTAATATTGTACAGGGCGTTTCAATTTTATTTGTTAAAAGTTAAAAATATATTTTAAACTTTAAAAACTTTTTTTACTTTATATACAGGGTGTCTCAGATAAGGGTGGCAATATTTCAAGGGTACATAGAGAAACTCCAGATTAGAGATTTGAGATAATAAATCTATGTCCGGAAATGCGTTGCTTCCTGATATACAGGGCCTTGAAAATTCAAAAATTAATATGGTAGTCAAGTGTTTTTTGAAGTTCAGGTGAAGACAACGATACTCAAACCTCTTGCCAGTTGCGGTATTAATTTTGTTTTCGTTGTCGCCATGACAATATTCATTGTTCACTACGTTTTTATTGTCACCTGAAGTTTTTCGATAATGAGCTCTTTGAAAGACATCCAAATGGATTTTATTTTTTTCGCGGAAACGACGCGTCGGAGAAGAAAAAAACAAGAGAGCGTTTCTTTTCCAAATTGATTGGGAATGTGAAAAATGATTCCAATATTTGGAAAAACCAGTGGCGTGCTACATTTTTTCTCTTAAAACTAAGTGAGAAAAACCGAAAGTCCGGTCCTGGAAATTTTAGAAGAGTCGGATTGGCACATAAATATGACCAATACTTTGCTTGACATACTCTGGAAATTTTAAGAAAATCGATCAACGCGTTTTCAAAATACAGACAAAACATTAATTTTTGAATTTTTCAAGGCCCTGTATATCTGGAAGCAACGCATTTCCGGACATAGATTTATTATCTCAAATCTCTAATCTGAGTTTCTCTATGTACCCTTGAAATATTGCCACCTTATTCTGAGATTACCCTGTATATATATATACTTTTATGTCATTTGTTCAGAAAATTGTTCTGCACATATTTGTATTAGCATTCCATATAGCTATATCTTGTCGTTTAGAACAAATTGTAATTAATAGTATATTAAGTATGGAGAACGGTAAGGGTTTTATACCGATCGAAGACAATTGTTTGGAGGAGGAGCGGAGCGACGACTCAATTATTGTCTGAGATCGGTTATCCTAACGTTCGACATGCTTATAACGTTTTTTGCACGATTGATACCATTATAAATTATAAAATTAAACATTTTCGTCATATTGACTAGTTTCATTCATTTTATCAAGATAGATACTTTGGTTGTTAGGTAGTAACTAGGGTGCATAAATAACAATGGAGAATTGAGTTTTTATTTAGTTGTCAATAATTTTAAGTACAATTTTGATTATCATAAATTAAAATATGAGCGAAAGTGAATTTGAAGAAATTGAACGGGCTTGGGAAGAAGGGTGTTCCGCAATTATTCCCGAAAAATCTAAAATCCGTTATCAAAATACCTACCAAAGTTTTAAAAATGGTGCGAAGGCAAGAATTTAAGAATCGATGAAAAGACTCTATTGGCATATTTCGTTCAAAGACATATGCAGTTGAAAGCTCCTGAAAGCCTCTGGGCAGAATATTCAATGATTAAATCCACCGTTTTTCTTTATGATGGCATTGATATTTCCAAGTTTTCAACTTTGATCGCGTATTTGAAGAGAAAAATGTTGGCTATAGGCCTAAGAAAGCGAGCATTTTTACACGGAAGCAATTTGAAAATCTCCTGATGGAAGCACCGGATGAAGAATTCTAATTCACAAGGTAATGTAAGCTAGCTTGGGTAAAAGAAATACTCTAATGAAGATTTTTTCATAATTTGTAGGTCGCAATGATATTGGGAATATCTGGTGCCTGTAGAGAGAAGAATTATATAATATTACTATGAATGACATCCAACAAACCGATGGTTTAATGATTGTAAAATTACCCAATACAAAAACGAACATCCAGCGTAATTTTATAGTCGTTAATAAACCAGACGATAAAATTCCATATTTAGGAATTCTGCAAATTGTACCATAAAGTTTCAATATTAATAAATAACCGTTAGTTTTCTTTTATTCTTTCAAAATAAATTAAAAGTAAGAGATTTAACTCCTCGGTAAGTGAATTTACTTACCGTCGAGTTGGATTATTTACCGTAGAGTTGGATTAATTACCGTCGAGTATGCTAGTAAATGTCACCTAATGACGTAAAATCTGTCACGGTAAACAGTCAAAATGATCAATCGTTGTAAAAAAAGTATTGGAGGTTTACATATTTTTATTTTACTTTTTATGCTGTATTAAAGAAAACAAGAGAAAATAATTTACATATAACTAAGCACTTTTACTAAAAACAAATGAAATTAAACAAGCGTAATGCGTTTAATACACATGTTCAAAAGATGTTGTTAAATGTTTAGAAAATCTTAATAGGAGGTAAACACTTCTTATTAAAATGATTTTTTTAATTCAGTTTGTTTTATAAAATTTTTTCTTTACTTTCTTTAATACAATAATTCTGGCTATTTTGAAAGATTGTTTAAAATATATCATTTTTACAAATAATTTTAATCTATGCAAATATGTGGTATGGATGTCGGTGTCTCGATCTGTTTTTTCGAGAGAAACTCATTGACTAAATTGAACTTATGATTGACCTACATTGATACTTGCCGTCTTAAAGAGAAAAAACTATATCAAAATAAGTCGCAGCTAACTATGGTTTCTATTAAAGAAAAAATATTTTATAACTCGTAAACAAATGTAGATATTTAAAATCCGTCAACGCCATTCAATTCCTCTTAAAAAGTGTCTAAAGAAGTTATTACTAGTTTTTTCTAAACTTAATAAACAACTAGGATATAGACACTTTTCAAAATATAGAAAATAGATCTTTTTTGCTGTAACTGAAAACATAAAGACGATAGCCGATTCTAGTTTTCACCAATGAGTTTCTCTCGAAAAAACAGATTGAGACACCCTATACAAACGTCGAAATTTGCTCACCCTGTACCGGGCGACTAATAAGACTGTTCCTCGGCCATATCTCGAGAACCGTAAAAAATATTAGGTAAATCGGCCATGAAGAATCGCAGAAAATATTTTCAGGTTTTAAAATGACCACCAGAGGGCGTAACTGCCATTTAAAATTTTTAAATTACATTTTCCATAAATCATTTTCGTAAAACCAAAAGTTCATTTTTTGTGCAATAACCTACTTTAATTTCTTAACGGTTTGACCGATTTTAACAAATTTGGTATCGTTGAAAAGAGCATTCCTTAAGCAATAAGAATCAAATATAGTTAATTTAGTTGAATCCTTCTCCGCCAGGGGGCTAGTTATGACACCATGACCCAAATTTAAAAAATCAAATGGAATGATATGACTTTTTCTTTATGATAAAGTAGCCAAATAACATCCAAATAGGCCAGTGAAAACCATTTTTTAAAATCTCGTTCCTAACCTCAAATATTGGGAAAATGAGAATAATGGATGTTTGAAGATTGAGGACCGCGCAGTAAATTTTCTAAAACTATTAAAATTTAGCACAAAATGAATAAGATGTTAAAGAGACAATTGTGAGTCTAAATAGAATTCATTTAGGTATTATTTAAAATATATATATCATCAGAACATTCATGTTGCTCCAAAGGGACTAAACGCATTTTGAACTTATTGTCACTTTAATATTACTCTCGTAATTCTAACCTTTAATTTAAAAAGTAAGCCTAAAACCTAAATAGGTATACTATATCCGAATTCGAATATGTTAGACCATCTATTTTGGAACCATTTACAAAGATTTTAGTAGGTATAATATAGTTACTTTACGGAATTCTTTTTATGAAATGGTCTGTGGTTCTAAAAAGAACCGTTTTTTAATAAAACCCATAAAAGGAAAAAAAAAGAGATCTAATGGCGACCCAGGTGTTCAAAATGGCCTCCGTTATTTTGGATGCACATCTGAAGACGCTGATGTGTTGAAAGAACAGCATTCTCAATTTCAGCTCTTGGGATGTTCAAGATGGCATTCTTGATTCTTGCAATCATATCCTCGCGGGAAGTTGGCCTTGTTGCTAAGACTATATTCTATTTTCTTCCCCAAAGATAAAAATCAAGGCAGGTTAAATCGGGAGACCTTGAAATATTTAATAAGTTTTAATATGTGCGCAATTATAAACAGAATCATTCCAAAATGCAACATCCAAAGATTCTTGTGTTAAATACTGAAGCAATTTTACGGCGAATAACATTACAAAAACTTGCCTTGGAGGCCAAGGGAACAGGCTTCCTCTTCCGATCCAACGGTCAGGGAAGGTGGCATCTAAATACTGGCGAACAGCAAGGGCATAATGGGCGGGACAACCATCATGCTGGAAAAACATATTTTGGCGGACGTCCAGCGGAATATCATCCATTAAAATTGGAAGAACATTTTCTAAGAAATGTAGGTATGTTCGACCATTTAATGCTCCGTCCAAAATAAACGGACCAACAACCCGCCCTCCAATTATCCCACACCAAACATTTACACTATATCTCCCTTGATGCTGGACTTCTCCAAACCAGCGCGGATTATTTCGGGCCCAAAAGTGCGCATTATGTAAGTTCAATTGCCCATTACTACCGAAAGTGGCTTCGTCAGTCCACAACACATTTGACAGAAATTGAGGATTTTCTGCTACCATGTTTAATAGCCAGTGGCAAAATCTATCCTTCGGTCGAAATCCGAGGAGTAAGGCCTTGGTGTAAGTTGATATGGTAGGGGTGTAGCCTAAAATAGCAAAAATGTAAAAAAAAAAAACATGGGGGTTTATAATTTGAGTGTAAAATAGATTAAACTTTATAAAAAGAGGTATACCTCTTACATACCTCTGGGTTTGAATAATGCGATGAACCGTACTTTGAGGAATACCCAAGTCTCGAGAAATTTCTCTAGTACTAATTTGGGGATTGATTTCTATAGATGCCAGGATATTAATAACATTTTGTTCGTTATTTTGCCTATTTCTCCGATTCATGACAGGTCTACGGATGCTACCCGTTGTTAACAGGCGCTGGGCTAAACGCACAAACACGCGGCGATGGTATCGCGGTCGATTCGGATAGCGCAAATAGAAGGTGCGAGCAGCGATAATCCCATTTTGAAAACATTCAAAATAGATCGCCAGCATATTAAATGCTTCTTGGTTAGAAATCGGCATTTTAAAAAGATTACAAATTCAAAAAACTGCACTTTCTGAATGTAAACACAACAAAATAATTTACAAAATTACGACTGTCATTTTATAATGCATCGTGTTCCATTTGTTTTTTTTTTGTTTATGTTTTTGGGGAGGGTTTTTTTTTTTTTAAAAATTCTTTTTTTTTTCTAAAATATATTATTTTTTGGGAAAATTTAAATTAAACTACCTCCAAACCTTCCTTTTCCAAGACCACACACCATATTGCAAAAACAGCTTAAAACTTTTCCCAAAATAATAGGTTTGGGGCAACAAATTTTACAAAGAATCTTTGTAAATGGTTCCAAAATATATGGTCTAACATATTCGAATTCGGATATAGTATACCTATTTAGGTTTTTAGGCTTACTTTTTAAATTAAAGGTTAGAATTACGAGAGTAATATTAAAGTGACAATAAGTTCAAAAATGCGTTTAGTCCCTTTGGAGCAACATGAATGTTCTGATGATATATATTTTTTTAAATAATACCTAAATGAATTCTATTTAGACTCACAATTGTCTCTTTAACATCTTATTCATTTTGTGCTAAATTTTTAATAGTTTTAGAAAATTTACCTGCCCGGTCCTCGATCTTCAAACATCCATTATTCTCATTTTCCCAATATTTGAGGTTAGGAAACGAGATTTTGAAAAATGGTTTTCACTGGCCTATTTGGATGTTATTTGGCTACTTTATCATAAAGAAAAAGTCATATCATTCCATTTGATTTTTTTTTAAATTTGGGTCATGGTGTCAAAACTAGCCCCCTGGCGGAGAAGGATTCAACTAAATTAACTATATTATTCTTATTGCTTAAGGAATGCTCTTTTCAACGATACCAAATTTGTTAAAATCGGTCAAACCGTTAAGAAGTTAAAGCAGGTTATTGCAAAAACAATTGAAAACCTCCCGCCATCCTTGTTTTTGAAATAACTGAACTTTTGTTTTTACGAAAATGATAGATAAACTGGTTCTCTTTACAAATGTGAAAAAATGTTTTTTTTATTATGCGAAATTTATGGAAAATGCAATTCAAAATTTTAAGATGGCAGTTAAGCGCCCTCTGGTGGTCATTTTTAAACTTGAAAATATTTTCCTGCGATTCTTCATGGCCGATTTACCTAATATATTATTTACACTAAAGTCATACGAAAAACGGTTCCCTGAGATACATGGCCGAGGAACAGTCTTATTGGGTCACCCGGTACAATGACCACTATATTATCTATTTGAAAGAGCATAGCTTTATGTAAATCTATAAATTTACAAAAAATTAAATTGATGGAATTCCATGTAAGGTCTAATACCGCCTTTACGTGGGTCACGGTGTATATGTGTTAACAGACAATTGCTATTTAAAGTTTTAATAAGTATACCGTGTGTCCCACGGAAAAGTTGATATAAAGGCGTTTCTATGTTAAATTCGAAAATTAATGCTTATCTTTTTTCTGGTACAATTTGAGCACAATATAAACAACATATTTTATTAGATAGATAAATGAGAAACAACTTTATGTGGTAATGTAAGTGTTTAAAGCGTATTTTAATAAAAAAAAAAAGTATACATTTTATAATGATTAACTCGAATAAATTCGGGTTCGATCCCCGATTGTCGTAATTATTTTTATTAATAAAATTATAATCGATGTTATTATTAATAGAATTTTTATAAATGAGTTTAATTATTGTTTTGTTTAATCTTTTTTCAAAATGTTTAACTATTAAATGATAATAAAATTAATAAAAAAAAATACTGCAATTGGAATCAAACCCTAGGTAGAAAGAGCAAAATTACTAGGGAACAAATTAACCAGTTCGTCCACGAAGCCGCTTATCAAATAAAAATCCATTCCGTTAATAAACAAGCGTTTACCTCAGAACTCCACATTGCCCAGATAAGCGAAAGTAAAATTGCGTTTTAGAAAAATTGGTTAAAACAAAACTTTTCTCCCTCAACTTTTTTTATAAAATTGATATTGGTGGAGTTATTGTAACAATTATTGTCACGTGCTTATATCTCAGTAATTACTTATCGGATCAAAAATAGTTTGAAAAAAGATGTGATAATTAAATTATAAATAACTTTATTTCAAACAAAAATGTCTAAAATGAATATTTTTCTAAATATTTAAAAATTTCGAAAATCTGTTTTAGGTTAACGGCCCTTGTGTCTACATAGAATATGCCCAAAATGTAATCAGATCTGCGGAATTATAAATAAGGTCCATGTACAAAGTTTCATAAAATCGGACAAGTGGTTTTCTTGATATCTTGTTTACATATTGACGGACGGCCGGCCGTCGGACATAAATTTTTTTTATAAAGTTCTAACCCTAATTGTCGGAAAAAGTGAAAAAAAGGGGTGTTAAAATTTTTTGGTTTGGAAACCGTCGCATAACTCCCCATTTATTTCCATAGATGTGGGGTAAAAAAATTACACAAATAATTAATACTTTTACTTTGTATATTCATTATTATCACATCAGTTTGTTTTATATCTATTCAATATAATATATTGTTATATTGTGTTCGAATTGTGCCAGAAAAAAAGATAGACGTTAATTTTTAATTTAACATAGTAAATGCCTATGTCAAATTTTCCATAGGACACATGGTAATGCTACATCACAGTTGTGATTAAACATGGTTTTTGATTATGTATGTATTTATATGTGCAGTAATTAGATTATTAGATTGTAATATACAGAATGTGCTGTTTCGGTCGGGTGCTACCTTATTTCATTTGTCAAATGGAAAAACAGAAAAACATAGGAAGATGTGGTTCCAATATTCTATTAAACAAGCAATGGTATTATCTCGGATGTATTTCATAAAGCTGAACATTAATAAAAATTTTAAAGATCGTTAACTTGATTTTCTTAAATTTTACTTTTCAAGATATCGATTTTTATTCTGGTTTGTGAAAAAAATTAAGTTTAAGAGAAACATGTTGTTATCCAGTCGTATCCTTACAGATACTGTTAATAAGTCGGATAAAATGTTTCACCAACTTTAAATTAAACCTGGTTTAAACTAAGATTGAAAAACTATACTATTATATTATTATGCTATATTAATAATAATTTTTACGGTTTGTAAGTATCTCAGCCTTTGTCAAAAAGGAATGACTATAATTTTTAGTAATTTCTTTGAAAATAAAAAATTGCTACTACAATTATAGAAATTGTATTTTCATATCACGCTAATTTAAAGTATTAGGTGTTATGTAAAAGATAAGTATTGTTGTTGCATAAATGAAAAGTATTTTTAACAAAAAAAAAAAAAAAAAAAAAACAATTTGGTAGAGACTAGAGATAGTATAAGTATCCTAAGAACCGAAATGATACTTTGTTTGTATGTAAAAAACATTCATTATTACTGACACCTATATTGCTCCCAGGGCACCTACGGATGAAGAAAAAAAAACATATGTCCAAACTGATCTCCGGTTTTTTAAGAAAAAAACCTTTTTAATTATAACCCATCCGTGATGCGCGTCGACTTTTAAAACATTAATAGCGGGCATTTATTGATTTTTTATTTTTTGATCGAAACCGCTGCGGAAAAAAAAAAAAAGAAAACAAATTTACCTTTAAAAGAAGGGAGATTTCTAAAATACCCTCAGCAGTGGCAGTACATACTATGCTCAAAACTAACTAGTCCACATTTACAGAAAATGAATAAAAAATAGTTTCTAAATTAAATGTATATGTTGTAGGTTAAAAGGTATATATAAAATTTTATTAAATATTTATAAAGATAAAGTTATGATAAAAAATATTTTTTTTTTAAATTTTAATATTTTGTATATTAATAGTTAAGTTGATATTATGAAATATATTTATTTTAATTTTTTGTTTTAGTATATCAAATTTGTAAACGAGCCACATCATTGTAACTATCTAAACTAATACTTAGTTCACTTAGATTGAAATGTCATTTGTGTCAAATTTATTCTCACAAGAGTTATTTAAGTTTATTCATAGGTTAAAGATTTAATATTATTTAGTTTATTTTTTTACTGATTCCATCACTTTACTGAAATTGCATATCTAGGAATCTTGCTGGAAACCTTACACTCCTGCCTGTTCTAGTGGTGGTTGAAGTTGGCTCTTCCCATGGTTCAACGGTCTTGTAGTTGTTTGGAGTTGTCTGGATTTTTACCTCTGTATTGTCTCCAGCATTGACGAAAGCTGGTTTCACTTCTATCCATAGATACAACACCTGTTGTTTGCCATCTATGTTAATTGTTATGGTTTTTGCTGCTCGAGAAATGACTTTCATATGGGCCTTTGTAGGGTGACTTGCAGAGGCTTCCGCACCGTATCATCCCTGACAAACACGTGTGAACAGTTCTTTTAGCTCCTTGAAGATGAATGGCCGCTGGTTATTGTAATGTTTGGGGCTTGCTGGTTTTATTTCTGTAAAATGCTTTCGAAGTTTTGTGACAAAATCTGGTGTGTCGTGGTCTTGTACCGATTCGAAGAATTCACCAGGTAATTTTACATTTTGTCCGTAGACCATTTCAGCCGATGTTACTTTGTAAATCTTCTTTAATTGCAGACCGTATACCTAGCAACACGAGTGGTAGACTATCAACCCACGAGCTGTTAGCTTGGCATTTAATAAATGCTTTTAAATGCCTGTGCAAACGTTCGATCATTCCGTCGCTTTGAGCGTGGTATGCAGTAAGTTTCGCCAACGAGGAAAATAATGTAGAGTCAAATTATTTACCTCTAACTGTATTACTCGTTGCGGTACTCCAAATCTGGCAATCCATTGTGAGGAAGAATGCGAATGCAACTGTGTCAGCTGTGTTATCGGGGATAGGAATAACTTCTGTCCCTCCTCGTTTCCATCTAGTGAACCGATCTATGTCATGTTAAACAGTATATGTTTCCTTTCGAGGAAGGTAATGGACCCACCAGATTTATGTTTACATGTTCAAATGTCTGCGATGGTGGCATTATGCTTTGTAATGGTGTGACAACGTGTTTGGTGACCATATTTCTTTGACAAGGAATACACTGACGACACCATAACTTGCAATCTTTTTATGGAAGGCCAAACGAAACGTGATGTCATCAACCTCATGGTAGGTTTAACCCCTAGATGCGCGAGGTTGTGTAGTTGCTGAAGACTTGGAATCTGAGTTGCTGTGGTATCCATGGCCTGACCTTGTTAGTAGATATGTCGCACAGTATGTGTATCCCGTACTCAGGGAAGAATATTTTCTTTATTTCTAGGTAGTTGATTGGACTTATTGTTGTGGTGCTGTTTATTCGTGATGGTATATTGTCTATTCCTGCAACATGTTGGATGTAAATTTTGCTATGAAATCTATGTGTCGAAATTGCCTTGGCGTGCACTTTTCAAGTTTCTGATTTAAAGCAAAGTTTAATGGTTTGTGGTCTGTGTATAACGTGAATTGCCTGCCTTCCACTGCGTGCTTAAAATACTTAATGGCACTGTACGCAGCTAGCAATTCTCGATCATATGCAGAGTATTTTTCTTCTGTGCTGTTTAACATTTTGGAAAAAAAAATGCAAAACTGATTCTTTTGTCTCTGTTGTACAATTCCCCCCATGGCATTATTAGATCCATCAACTATTATCGAAAGTGATGCTGTCGGTGAGGGGTGTGCTAGCATTGTTGCTTTCGCTAAGGCATTCTTGACCTTTTCGAAAGCGTCACTTGCGTCACTGGTCCACTCTATTAGAGTCTTACCATTTTTAGAACCGCCCAGGAATGTGTTTAATTTACGTACATTACGTAACCCAAAAAGGCATGCGGAGTGCGGAGGAATTCATACATACCAAAAGGTGTCGTAACTGCTGTTTTACTTACATCGTCTGGGTGTACTGGGATTTGGTTAATTAAATGCCTTAATTAGATCTATTGTTGGGAATATTTTCTTGGTCCACAGCAGATGCGTGAAGTCTTCAATATGTGGGATGGGGTAACAGTCGTGAACTGTTCTTGCATTGAGAGTTCGATAATCACCACATGGTCGAAATTCGTCATTCTTTTTGAGTGCCATATGGATTGGGGAACACCAATTGCTCTTGGATTGTCGAATGATGCCTTGCTGCAACATTAACGTAAATTCTTGCTTTGCTATAGCAAGTCGGGGTTGGGGGGTGGTAATCTTCGTGGCCTATTTATTATTGATGGTCCAGGCGTTGTTTCAAAGCGGTGCACTGTACTATGCTTCACTGTTTTTGGTACTCTTGCACAAATGTTTGTAAGAGAGGGGAACTCACTCAGCATTTTATGATACGCATTGCTATTCACTACTGTTGAGATTGTCATCGTTTTGCATTGCACTGGTTTGCCCGGGGATGTTAAAAATGTGGAATTGTCTATCAGTCTTTTATTTCTTATATCAACTAATAAATTAAAATGATATAAAAAGTTTGCTCCGATTATTGGTTTGTCAATGTCAGCTATGATAAACTGCAACAAGAACGCCCTTCTTAATTTTAAGTTTAGTTCTAACGTAATTGATCCGTAAGTTTGGGTTTCGGTATTGTTCACTATACTTTTCAAAACACTTGCTTTCACTAACTTCTTTGGGTAGGTACTTACACCCGCTCCTGTGTCAATAAAGTACTGCAGTTTTCTTTTCTCTTCAGTTACGTTGAGGCGGCAATGTATTGTGGTCGGAAGACTGCTGGCCGCTACTGATGTTTTCCTGCTTAGTTTGCCTCCACTTTGATATTGCACGGTTCTACACACTTCCTCGCTTTGACTTTGTAAACGTGGTGGTACCAACATATGCCTGGTTGTGATGGATGCCGATTTTACCTGGATGTAGATCTGGGCCTCTAGTAGTCATCTTTGTCAGCTCTTCTACCTTTAGCGATATTTTTGCTTCCAGGTGGGATTGGGTAGAGGTTGGTGGGGCTGCTACCATTGCTTGTATGCTTGGTTTTAGTGTGCTATGTATGGTATCGGCCAACACGGCTTGATCATCAAGGCTTTTCTCTACTGCGGCTGTGGCTAAGATGGCTTGCATACTTTGTGACAAACGTCCTCGCCATAAGCTTTGTAGCAGCTTCTCACTCACGTGTCACCGCCACCTTGTTTACTGTTAATAACCGTCGGATGAAAATAACTAAGTAATTGAAAAAGTGATTATAATAATAAAACAGTTCACTGCATAATACATAAAGTAATATTAATGTAATATGGGTACATTATTTCTTCTTCAATTCGATATTGTAGCGCTTTTAGCACGTCGCAGCCAGTTTTTAATTGCTGCTTCAATTTCTTTAGAGCTGCAATTTTGTTGCTTAATTCCTACATCTACAAGTAAATTATATATTTATTATATTAATACTGTAAAACTTACCAACAATCAACTGACTAATTCGCAGTTTCCCAAATATTTGTTTTTTTTTCAACCCTAACCAACTAAATTCAGATGCCAGTTTATTAGATAATAATTTGGACATTGTCCTTTGGTGAAGTCATATGCATTGGCACCACCAATGCGAGATAATTCATCAACCTGTAATTTTAAGTTTTTTAATTTCAAATTCAGTAAGAGTGTCATATATTTACCGCTTTAGCAAAATAATTTGCATCATCAAGATATTGCTCAAATTCGTTCAAATCTTGCACGTTCTGTAGGAGAAAATTGAATTTTTGAAAGATTGATGGTCCTACGTCTACAGCTGAGTGGTAATTGCGTGTTTCTTTTAAAGTGCGAATATCTTCCATTAGTTGTGAAACCATCCCTTGCAACACACTTTGTTTTCTAATCAATTGCTTATAGTGCTCTGTAGAATAATAATCGATTAGATAAAGACACTCAGAGGTGACTATTTAATATTACCATTGCATTCTGTTCTATGGATTTGACAACATGTGCAGGTTGCATTTTCCATACTACGAGTAGATGTACCTAAAAGTATCACAATATAATACACAACAAATTATGAAAAATTATCACAAACCTTTATACATATTATCGCCAGTGCGGGTGCACCTGTTTCAAAACCACCATTTGAAGTACTAGGTATTGATATAGTATTGAGTTTAGATATATTAGCTGTAAAAAAAGAGTATTACTATCAACAAACAATAATTATGCGACCAATAATTACGCGCTTATTACTCAAATTTGAAAAAAATCTCTGATGGCATAAAACTACATCGGCATTGTTTTAAATATTTGGAATAATTAAGGTCGGCAAATTAATTATTAGAAAATTTTACGTACTCGAAGAGGAGTACAGTTTTATTATGAGTATACCTGGTCTTGTTGTAACGTCTTCATTACTCAAACTGGAAGAAGGAGGGTTGGTTTGTTTTACTAAGAAAGAACAAGCAAAACAATCAATATTTAAAAATATATTTAAAGAAATGTTACCTTTCTTTTAGTGAAGGTGGAATGGATGTCGTATATCCTTGTTTGGTCATAGGATATATTCTTTATTTTTAACATTTATACAAGATACTATTAACATAAAGAAGGAACATAACTTAATACAAGACTTACGATGGACATCTTTGTTCTTGGTCCTTTTTATATACAGGATATGAATGACATTATATATACATACTATGTCGATGTATATATAACACGCTTTCCATTAATTTAAAAAGAAAGAAAAGGGAAGTACTCCTTTAATATTGAATATAATCTTGTAAGTATCTAGGTTTTGTATGTTTCGTTTTCTTTCAATTTACATTGATCTTCACAAGGTGTATCAATATTATCGTCTAAAGGTTTATTTTCTATCTGCCTATCTTTACACATACTAAAGTTATAGTCATCGTATACTAGATCTTTATTTATTTCTGGTTTAAACTGTAATTTTTTGTTTATAAATTTACGGTTTCGTCTATAACGTTGCCCACAGGCTGTCTCTACTATATATGACCTATCTGTACATATCTCCACTATCCTTCCTATTACCCATTTATTCCTGAACATTATCATAACTGTTTCGTTTAGTATCAGTACTGGTAAGTCTTTTTGAGTGCAAATCGTAGTAGAATTTTGTCTATTCTGATTTAATCTAAATTTTTCATTAATAATTTTTTTCGTCAATTATTTGTGGTTTCAGTTTTTCTGGAACACACTGGAATTTTGTATCTTAAAATTCTATTTAATAATAACTGAGCTGGTGAATATCCAAGTACTGGGATTGGTGTATTTCTATAATCAAGTAAATATAAGTCTAAATTTTTAGGAATATTGATTTCTTTAATATGTCTTTTACTATTCCTACCCCTTTTTCAGCTAAACCATTTGCCTGATGATGATAAGGACTTGAATAATGAATCTCAAAGTCCATGTCTTTTCGCAAAGTTTTTGAATACGTAATTATTGTAAGGATTGTTATCACAAGTTACAATTTCTGGTATACCAAATCGAGAAAAGCAATTTTTCATAAAATCTATTACATTTTGTATTGATTTACTTTAATTTCTGAAACTTCAATCCATTTACTGTATGCATCGATCAAAATTATGTAATTTTTATTGTTAAATTGTAAAATATCAGTGCTTACATTTTTGCCATGCTCTATTTGGTATGTTTTTATTTAACAATGGTTGTTTGGTATTTGCCTTTCTCATTTTCTTGACAAATTTGACACGCTTCTATATATACTTCTATATCTCGATTCTGATTCGGCCAATAAAGTATTTGTCGTGCGCGTAATTTACATTTTTCAATGCCTAAATGGGGTGAATGAATTAACTTTAACATTTCAGGAATAAGTTTAGTTGGTACAATTACTTTGTGATTATTAAATAGAATACCGTTGGAAACTTTATGTTGTCTTTCATTTTATAATAATGCTTTTAATTCGCTAGGTACATTACCTAAGTTTGGCCAACCTTTTTCTAAGTATATCAAAATTTGTTGCAGTTTAACATCTCTAAAGTTTCTTTAATAAAAGTTCTTTCTTTTCCTCGGTTATTGGTAAATTACTAGACATACAGTGAATAACATATTCCATTTCAGGATCGTCATTGACAGGAGTATCAATAAACGAACGTGATAAGGTATCAGCAACTGTAACATCTTTACCTGGTACATACACGAGTTTAATATCATAACGGAGTAATTTCAAAAGCATTCTTTGAAGTCTAACACTAACTTTATCGAGGTCTTTATGAAATATTGCAATTAACGGTTTATGATCGGTTTGAATAGTTACTTGGCGGCCATAAATAAAATAATGAAATTTTTCAATTGAAAACAAAACTGCCAGGAGATCTTTTTCTATTTGAGCATATCTTACTTCACTTCTTTTGATAAAGCCCTTGATGCATAACTAATGGGTCCTTTTGATATAAACATGCTCCCAACCCTTTACTAGAGGCGTCACATTGAATTGTAACTTCCTCATTTGCGTTATAAAATCTTAAAACTGGCATATGAGTTAATATTGACTTTAAATTTTGTAATTCAGATTCGTGCTTGCTTGTCCAGTTAAATATTACATCCTTTCTCGTTAAATTACGCATATGTTCTGTTTCTCCGCTTAAGTTTGGGATAAATTTTGAAAAAAACTTTAATAACCCTAATATCCTAGCTAATTCATTTTTGTTCGTTGGGGATTTAATTGCTAATATTGACTCAATGTTCTTTTGATCAGGTTTAACACCTTCCTGTGATATAACTTGTCCAAGAAATTTTACTTCCCGCAACTTAAATTGTAATTTGTTAAAATTGAATTTTATATTGTATTCTTTAGCCCTGTCTAACACTGTATATAAAGCTTTATCATGCTCATGTTCATTACAACCTGAAATAATTAAATCGTCAAAGTAAATGTTTACATTTGGGATGTTTCCAAAGATTTTGTAGTTTTTATATTGAAATATTTCAGGCGCATTTGACAAACCAAATGGCATACGATTAAATTTATATCGTCCAAATGGTGTCCCAAATGTGCACAGTTTAGAGCTCATTTCATCTAGTTCCAGCTGCCAAAATCCATCTTTCATATCTATAACTGTGTAAAATCGTTTCCCTTCTAAATTACATAAAATACTTTCAGTAGTGGGTATCATAAAATGTGCTCTTTGTACGTACTTATTTAACGGTTTCGGATCTAGACATATTCTAAGTGACTTATCTGGCTTTTCAACTAAAACTAATGCATTTACCCATTCCGTAGGATAATCTACTTTTGATATAATTTTCTTTACTTTCTAATGTTTCTTTTAATTTATCATGTAACGCTAATGGAACACGTCTATTTGGTTGTACTACGGGAATATACTTATCAACTAATTTAATGTTTACTAAACCGGGAATTTTATAATTTTGATAACAACATTTTAAAGTCAATTCGCCTACTGGTTTGATTTTTAAAATTACCATATGTAATTATTGTAATTTGTGACAGTACAATTTTATCTTTATATTCATTACTTACAAACTGTAACGGTAAAATACTAGCTTCGGCTCCTGTGTCTATCTTAAAATTGACAATTCCACCTAATATTTCCATTTTTGCATACCATGCTTGCTTCGATCCTTCAGCTAAGGTTTCTCCAATAAATATTTCATTTAAACCAACTGGAACTTGTTCGGAATCTTCATTCTGCATGAGATTAACTTCTTGGGTTCTCCTTTGCCAAGTTTTTTTGTATTTTTGCCTAGAATTGTTGTCCCTTTGTTGATTATAACTGGACGTGGTACCATTATCTTCTTGTGTTTGATACTGATTCCATTTCTTACTCTTACATGCTCGTGCAAAATGATTACGGCCTTGACAGTTAGCACACGTTTTATTAAACGCTGGATATTAAAATTTTTCATGATTACCCATACAATTACGACAACATCGTGATGTAGATTTATGCACCATATTTACATCAGGATTTAGTTCTTTTAAATGTTTTTCACTTATTTCGATTGAAGTAACGTACTCTATAATTTTGTTTAATGTCAAATCTTGCTCTCTAATCAATCTTTTTGCACTTGTTTGTCTTGAATACCCAAAATTAAACGATCTTTAATCATTCTCTCTTCATAAGGTTCATTGCACTTTTTGCATTTAAATTCACATAAACCTGCAGATTTCCGTAATTCTTTAAATAGCCTTTCACGTCTTGCCCTTCTTGTTGATTAATACCATTGAATTTAAAAGTTAGAATTGTTAAATTCTTAGATTGCTGTAACTTCATATCGATAGCCCCAATTATAGTCTTCAAACTTTTCTTCTCATCTTCCGTACATTCATCAATTCCATCATTACCAATAGCGTTTAAAAGAGACAAATTTTCAGTTTCTCGTTTTCGGTACTAACCTTATTCAATAAAATTGCAGCTTCCAGATAAAATTCAAATTTTTGTTTCCATTTTGTCCATTCCCCATACACATCTAGTTTGTCTTTAATTTCCAAAATACCAGGCTTTTCCAATTCCATTTTAATTATACACAATAGCTTCAATTAACAAATTATATAGCAACTCTAGCGTGCTCGTTTTGTTCTCCAGTTTTCTAATGCATCAACCAGTTTATTTTAATTTAAATTGTTTCACCTGACACCATGTCGTATATCCTTGTTTGGTCATAGGATATATTCTTTATTTTTAACATTTATACAAGATACTATTAACATAAAGAAGGAACATAACTTAATACAAGACTTACGACGGACATCTTTGTTCTGGTCCTTTTTATATACAGGATATGTCGACATTATATATACATACTATGTCGATGTATATATAACAATGGGTAACGTGGAGGTTTCGATTTCTTCATCACTACTAGTAAAATTTTTGCGTATGATTTTTCTTTTTTTTTCTTATTTCGTTCTCGTCAGAACTAAGGTCTGAATAATTTATCGCTTTAGAAGCTTTAATTACGATTGCGTAATTTGCTAGAAGAAAAAATTAATTCAGTTGATACTGGTGTTACAAAATGGTCTTACCCGAGCTGCTTCTTTTAAAATTCGAAACTTTGTATGGTTTCCAATTATCCTGTGGCGATTCCTGGTTTTTAATGGCTCTTTGTAGCTGTTGGCCGGTAAAGGAAGGCCATAAGCAATCATCACCTACTATCCAGGAAGATGGTACCGCCTCTACACTATCATTACCATTTTCTAAGGTATCATTCTAGAGGTAGTCCGTCAATATTAATGCACACTTCAATACACTGCAAATTTAAAAATAGTTCGTACTTTGAAATAAGTTTTTCAACACAATTTTTTAAACCGAAATGGTAATATAATCCAGGTTCAACTGTTTTTAAAGAAACCTTAATACGTCTTAATACGCGTACTTAATAATGTCCTCCAAACAGATGGTAAGTTGGGAAAACATGATTTGAGTATATTTAATAAATCGTTAACAGCTGTATGTGTAATTTTATGTTTCACTGCCCATTGGCACAATTTTTTCGAAATAATTTCACCTTCTTCAGTGTTAGGTTCAAAATATGTTCATCATTTAGAATTGGCGAAGAAACTTCTTCTGTGTCAAGTGGGATATCTTCGGGGATATCTGACAACAAATCCACATCAGAAGAAAGCTGATCTGGACCGTCACTAACACAATTGTCTAAATGTAATGAAGTGGTTGGTATTAAGTTTTCGAGTGACACACATAATCGGGTCAAATCTAAATAACGGTTACTTATTGTAGCCGAATCTAAGGAACTACTACTGGCTATGTCTATTGATAAATCGGACGCAATTTTCGCAGCTCTATACATTTTTCTAGAAATTTTAGGCATGACTATAATTTAAATCACTTTAATAAATCAAATTTAGAAAATTATATGATTATGATGCAAAATCAGAAACTTTCACAAGCACAAAAGGTAAATCCGTTACATTCCCGTTATCAAGAAATCAATTGTATGGATTAAATACAGCACTAGAATCTATAAACCCTTTAAACACATACCTTTTATAACAAACACAAGATAAACACTTTGTCAATGACTGTTCACTACACACAAACAAGCGATAAACATAACCTCAGAAAAAACGCGGTAAACCTCAACGATTTACGAAAGGTGCCGGTTATAATACGGTAGAGTCCGCATAATTTCGCGCAAAATTTCGTTGTTGAATGGTCATTATTTAGAGAACGCATGAAAAGTATAACTTATTTGTGTGAGAAGAGGTAGTTGATTGGTTTAGTATTTTTGCACCTACAGAAAAGATATAACTAAAAGTATTCATATAAAGTTGGACTTTCACCTCCCATACCCCAAGAAAATTTTGTAAGAATTTCGTTTGCCAACCATGCACTATACTTAGAGTTCATTTAAAAAACTACATTTTACAACATTTTTAAACATTTACCTAGCTGACGCGAACGTCAAATGGACATCCATAAGAGATCCAATATCGATATCTTATGGATCTTCGATAAACGTCCATGGATGTGGTAACATGTTTTGGACATATAATGGAGGTCCATAAGACATCCTGTGCTGTCTGGGTATAACCATTCGATAGACATACTTTTTAGCGGTAAAGATATATATATATATATATATATATATATATATATATATATGCTGTATATACTCTCAGCTATCGATCTTTTATTTACAGAATCTATGCTAATCCTGTATTTTAAACCTATACAGAAAAAACTTTATTACTACTATACAGTAAACATACTGCGTTACTTTACATATTAGCTTTATTTAGTATTAGATACATCTGTATTCTAACTATATCGCAGATATATCACAGATGTTATTCAAAACTTCACCACAGTGGAACTATAACTTTACCGCGCCTCTGCTTTAATAAATGGTCCTATCTTTATTTATACTGTATATGATCTATCGTTAGTAAACGCAGAAACCTAACCTTAAATCGCATTTACTTCGCGCTTATGCGTTATGTTGAGACCATATCTAAATTCTTCCTTATTACCCGTATACTGTGTTATTACTTATAAAATTAATAATGGCAAGCAGCAATGATAAATGTACCAATTTTGTGATACATCGGAGACGTGCGTGTTACCTACCGATTGGGTTGTAAATGGCCAGGTAAGTTTTATTATTCGATGCTTTTTGTTAATTTTAATTTTAATTACAAGGTGATATATGACAGTAAAAAAGCTTCCGACTATATAAAGAAGGGCAAACGACCCTATAAAAAGTGGTCATCATATAAAGTGTTTCCTGTAAGTGCAAGAGTTTTTGGTGAGCTTTATAAAAGAATCATTAGTGTTAATTTCATACCTGTTTCTTTAGATTCATACAATACAGCTTATAAAGCAGAAACAATGTTATTAAACAAAAGCGACTTGGATTCTACTGACATCGAAAACTTACACCATCCTAATTAGGTACTGAAGAAGAAGCGACAGAGAAAACCTCCCATTAAATTTGACGGAACAACAGATGAAAGCAGTAATAATGGGAGTACTACGGATGATTTAGAAAGTACACCATCTATACCATTACTTAATAAAAATTCTGAAGGTCAATATGAGGATAATGCAGAATATAGGGCAAACACAGATATTTTTCCTATCGAAAGTGGAAGTAGCCATGAAGCTGCTAATACACATGTCCCAAACGAAACAATTTTTGTTGACATGAATTCATTGCACAGTGATAGTATTAGTCCAAAACATAGTGGCGAACAAGCAATAATTGTTCATGAAAATGTTCCCCTAACTTTAGCTACAACTGGAGACATAACAGAATTAAAACTATGATTGAACAGCAAAAAGCTTTAATAGAAACACAAAACAGTAAAATGGATCAACTCATAGGTATGATTCATGACTTAAACAAAAAAGGTAAAAAACGTCAACCAGGTTTTGAAAATTTTTCTGAAAGAAACACAAGCAATTCAAATCTTATATTTGCTTATCCGGATTGTGCACTACTTTTAGAAACAATCGAGTCAATTGCAAAGTTAGAAGAAATGCTTAAAGATGAAATTTTTTTAAATAGTAGTTTTATAATACCATAAGTTTCGTTTTGTAGAAATCATTTTTACTTCAGCTTGGAGGTCATAACTTAAAAATTGTGATCAAGCACATTATACAGTGTCCGCCATAAAGTTGGAACCATAAGGCAATTTTTTTTATTATTGTAGTTAAAAAAAACTTTGGGGCGCAATCACTTCTGCTTCTGAAATAACAATATGCCTCATATAAGTAGCAACTATTGCTATCTAATGGTCCAAGTTCAAGAGCGTCTTGTGCCAAATGTAAACGCCCATGAATATTATAGGTGACGTTTGGTGAACCATAGAGAGCAGCGAAATGTTTCACAACATAAACGAGTAAAACTTGTGCATAACTGTTATATATACGATAATGTATTGGTGATGTTAAAATTCTTATTGCTAAACTTAAAGACATGAAATGCTTGTAGTACGGTTTTAGTAACACTTTCCTCAGAATTGCA
This sequence comes from Abscondita cerata, assembly GCA_030710515.1. Taxonomy (NCBI): domain Eukaryota; kingdom Metazoa; phylum Arthropoda; class Insecta; order Coleoptera; family Lampyridae; genus Abscondita; species Abscondita cerata. Next base: position 49,189 of record JALBCR010002284.1, on the reverse strand, counting down.
GGTCCTGTATACAACAAAAATACTCGACATTCTGAAGCTTTCAGAAAATTTGCATATTTAAGTGTTCTGGGTTTACGCTGAAAGTCCATAGCCATGTGTGAATAAAAATTCTTTAGTCGCTCATTAATTGTGTTTATTTTAAAATTGACAATGTTTGAGGGCCTGGTTTTCCGAGCCACAATTTAATTATCTTTTTCACAACTCCTTCGTCAACTAAATGCATCTTATCTATAGGAAAAGTTTTAATCATATCATTTGGTAGTTGCTCCAAAATACTACGTTCTTTGTTCATATGGTCACCAACATCATCTTCCCCATTAAAAAGTTTTCCGTGCTCTAAACAAAGCATCATTTCGTAATGGTGCATTCAAATCAGTGTATATAACTGTGTTCTTACGTTTGATTTCTGTCTGGTAACAGTTAACTGATGTCGCAAAACACACATTTTACTTATGTCCATTGCTCCACGAGAGCTTAAAAAGACCAACCGCCGTCTTGTACAGTCGTATACCGCACTTAAGTATACACCTCTGATGGAGCTCATAATAAGAGCGACATGCTGCATCAGGTGTTCTTTCGTGCGTGTATACTTCTGTACAAGTTATACTTGGCTTTATCGACACGTGTTGTTTCAAGCATTAAAGCTATCACTTAGATAGCGCTTTTGCACTTTAACACACACATGCCGTTACAGTTAACTGTTGACGTTTTTCTTAGTTTATACTATACACACGTGTCAATGTTTACACGAGATGTCGGAAGACACACATTTTACTTATGTCCTTTGCTCCACGAGAGCTTAAAAAGACCAACCGCCGTCTTGTACAGTTGTATACCGCACTTAAGTATACACCTCTGATGAGCTCACAATAAGAGCGAAATGCTGCATCAGGTGCTCTTTTGTTGCGTGTCTGCTTCTGTACAAGTTATACTTTGGCTTTATCGGCAACGTGTGTTACAAGCATTAAAGCTATCGCTTAGATAGCGCTTTGCACTAACACACACATGCCGTTACAGTAAATAATATACTTGTTTATTATTATTTTCTGATCTAATAGCAATGGAATTTGTTTACAAAACGGAATACATTAAGTTTAGATTTTTATTGAAAGTAAGTAATCATAATCATATCATATCATACAACTACGCGTACATTGATTTGGCTTCGAGATAAATATTTTATATAGAAATTTTGAAACAGGCCAGGGACAGGGTAATGTTGCCATCGTACAAATAAAAGTTGATCGACCCTTATTTACTGTTACAATTTGTTTATAAAATCAACGTATCACTTATCAACTAAAAATATTTTTTAGGATACCCAGAACCAAATATGCCTAAGGGAATTCATACTACGAAAAGACAAAGCGGGTTTCAGCAGAGATTCACATTCAAATAGCAACATCGACAATATAGAATTAATGAAGACGACCCATCACCTCGACGGAACCAAAATAAATAATGAAAATGACACCGTTAATGCTACTTTTGGAGACAGCATTAGCTTCGAAGAATCAGTGCAACACTTGAGAGATGTTTCACATTGGAGTTTACCGGTTCCCAATAATGTTCGCATTGACATAATAAAAGGGCAGTGAACATTTCCAGAACAAAGAAGGACCGTTTCCTACTGTATCTCGTCATGGTTCAAAGATTAAAGGTGATTTTGCTGTCGTTTATTTGCTGTCAGTAACATACAAAGAACATTTACAACTGGATATAAGAAGTGGTGGAAACTAAATCCTAAAGTATTGGACCATGAAACTTCATGTGAACATTTAGAAAATTTCGAAAAGTGGAAAAGTTTGGAAATGAGATAGCACACCACAATAGATGACGCAACCTTGCAATTAATGAATACGGAAAAACAGAAGTGGAAAAATCTTTTATCTAGATTATTTGATATAACTTTGTTTTGGCTAAACCAAACCTAGCATTTCGTGGACATGATGAAACCCAAGGGTCTTCCAATAAAGGTAATTTCTTAGAACTAGTTAAACTGCTGTCAAAGTATGATGCTGTACTCAAAGAACATATATTATATTTGGAGCAGGAAAAATCACCTAAAGTAAGATATTTATCGCCAGAAATACAAAATGAGTTCATAAATGTTTTAGCTAATCACGTAAAATGTCAGCTTGTCAACGAAATTAAATCGGCCAAATATTTCGGAATCATGTTTAATAGCACACCTGACGTTTCACATGTCGATCAAATGTCTGAAATAATTCGTTATGTAAAAATTAATAATAGAAAAGTAGAAGTCAAAGTATTCTTAGGATTTTTTCCCTTACATAGAAAAAAGCAGCTGATTTAAGCGCTGAAATACTAAAGAAGCTTGAAAACGATGGCTTAGATATTATGATGTGTCGTTCTCAAGGTTATGATAATGCTGCAGTTATGAGTCGTATACACGGGGAGTGCAAGCTATTATAAAAGAAAAAACAATAAAGCAATTTTTATTGGTTGTATAGATCATTCAATTAATTTATGCGGCCAACATTCGTTCGCACAAAATGTGACTTGTGTTACATTTTTCGGAGCAGTGGAGACAAGTTTTTTCAACTTCCACAAGCCGCTGGGAAGTGCTCCTCAATCACAGCAAAGCATCTGTTAAAAGACTTTCGACAACGCGCTGGAGTGCTCATTATGGTGCAATAAAAGTATTGGCTGAAAATTTTGATGGGATAATATCTGCAATTGAGGAACTATGTGACCAAGACGTAAATTTAGAAACTAGAGGTGCTGCACAAAATCTTATCCCTGCTGTGTGCAATTTCTCATTTCTTTGTTTTCTTTTCTTTTGGAATGATGTGCTAAGGGAAGTGAACAATGCTCAGATTGCATTACAAAGTAAAGGTTTATGTGTTGATGAAATAATCATAAAACTAGAAGCACTTCGTCTATTCATTGGAGAGAAACGGTTGCATCTAGCAGAAGAGGCAATAGATTTTGCTGTACAAAAATCGGAAGAATACAACATTTCGATGGAACGACGAATTCGTCACAAGAAACGCATGCCCGGTGAGTTAGCATCGTCCACCGATGCTGGACTTACACTTAGAGCGGAACTTCAAAGGACATGTTAGAATGTCTTGACAGATTCAATATTGAACTCGAAACAAGAGTAAAGTCCATTAAAGACGTAGCTTCATTGTTTGAGGTTGTGCAGTCAAAGACCTTGCTTTCGGCAAACACTGAACAGTTAAAATTTGCTATATCAAAATTTACTAACCTTTACAATGAAGTATGAGAAACAGAACTACTTTTAGAAATACCAAGATTGAGAAGACATTTAAAAGCGGCTAATATTACTGTCTCTAATTGGGTGACACTGGACTATTTGAAATTCATTGTGGAATGGGATTTTACAGCATCTCTTCCGAATCTAACGGTCGCACTAAAGTTATTTATAACAATATGTGCATCAGTTGCTTCATGTGAGAGAAGTTTCAGCAAATTAAAATTAATTAAAAATTACTTGCGGTCTACAATGACTGAAACCAGATTAAACAATCTTGGTATTTTAACGATAGAACATGAAGCAACACAAAATATAAATTTTGAAGACGTGATTTCGGAGTTCGCAAGTGTCAAAGCTAGAAGGAAGAAATTTTAATTTTTAGCATACTAAATTTGTTTCACATAATATACTAATATTTGTTGTAATACTCGTATTTTAATAAAACGTAAATGATTATTACTTTTTATTTTAAAAGTTTTGATTGAGTTTTGGGGTGACACCTACAAAATCCGCCCCGGATGCCACCTATGCTAGCTACGCCACTGTGTTTAAGTCGTGTTGTGCAACTGGCAACTAATCCTCTTATCATTTTAAATTGGGAAAGTAAATTATTTATGCAGTGACGATCTAATTCATATATAGAAAACCTCATATAAGCAATGTAATCGTCACAGACATCAGCTAAAGCACAGGACAAATGCACCAGTAGTTTTTTAACACAACTTAGGCAATGCTTAAGTTTAATTAATGCTTAAAAGTTAAATCCATAACAATGATGGTTTTTTAACATTACGTACTAAGTTTAGTTGGTGAAACCGGGCATGAGTATTTTTTAATCGATTATCGTGGTCTCTATTAATATTTCAAATTGTCAACCCAACAGTTTATTCAATTTAATATTTATAATCAAGGATAGCGGCGTCGCCATCTCATTGACAGTTGCTATGTACTAGATTCCATGGTATAATAATTCTAGAAGGTATAACATTGCCCATGTAGGCGGGATTATGCTGATGACGCGCTTTGCTGTATTTGATGTAGTTAATTCAAATATACTTTGTGTTGTCATTGTTTACAGTGTAAACTTTATCTGTGGTGGGCAACCATAAGAGATAGAGAAAAATGGATGTCAGTGTCTCGAACTGTTTTTTCGAGATAAACTCATTAGTGAAAAACTAAAATGGGCTATTGTCTTTTGTTTTCGAGTTACAGCCAAAAGATTGATTTTTTCTATATTTTGAAAAGTGTATATATCCTAGTTGTCTATGAATTAAGAAAAATTAGTAATGCTTCTTTTAGACACTTTATTGAAAGGAATGAATGGCGTTGACGGATTTTAAATATCTACATTTGTTTAGAGTTAATGAAATAATTTTTTTTTCTTTAATAGAAACCATAGTTGGCTCTGATTTATTTTGATAGAGTTTTTTTCTCTTTACGACGATATATATCATGTAGGGTCAATCATAGTTAAATTAAGGCAAAACTCGTATTTTCCAATATCAAATAAAATTATCGTTATGCTGCATCTAATTACATTACCACATTCTCTGAAAAAAAAAGTCTGAAAAGTACGGAATGGCTTACGGAAACTATGAAAAGTATGATATGTTAGAATGCTTTATTCAAAATAATAACAATTCCGACATTGCTTCGGAAATATACTTCAATCGTTATCCATTTCATACTTTTCAGACGATTGAAGAATGAAAATGTGGTAATGTAATTAGATGCAGCATAACGATAATTTATTTGATATTGAAACTATGAGTGTTGCCTTAAGGGCCCCTAGACGCTCAATTATATTGCGCAATATGATATTGGGCAATATTATATTGCGCAATATTTTTTACCTACACGATTCAATTTTTTTGTACAATATCCACATCCGGTAGTTCGAAAACAGAAAGCACTGAAAGCAGTTGATTTAAAATGCCTAATAAAAAGAAAAGCTTGTTTTGCAATTATTGCTTTATATTTTGCTTCTATAAAGAACGGAAACGGCGGCGTTGGTCTAAAGATTGGTACCTTAAACGAAGCGAATTTACAAGCGAGAATTTACTGTGCGATTTAAAATTGAGTGAACCAAAAGATTATCAAAATTATTTACGTATGAATAACGACACATTTAATGAGTTGTTGGAAATAATATCACCAGTAATTTTAAAACAAAATACAGTGATGAGAAATGCTATTTCGCCTACAGAGCGGATAAGAACAACCCTTCGATTTTTAGCAACAGGTCGAAGTTTTGAGGATTTAAAATTCAGTACTGCAATAGCACCACAAACTATTAGTGGTATTATTTTGGAAACATGTGAGGCTATCATAACAAAATTGCAAGAATATATCCAGGTAAGAAATTTTTTTATTTTATCAGTAAAAACTAAACAAAGTTATTCTAAATTAAATTAACACTTTTATTCCACGGAGTAATTTGAAAAATATGTTGCAACACTGTCAGACGAATTTGAAAGTGAAAACTGCTCCGGTTGCCCACTTGGAAAAGTTGATTGCGGTGATGGCAGAGGTGTATTTACAAATCTCCAATTATTGCTTTGTTGTAGCTGCTGATGTGGCTGTCGAAAATATGTCGATGTATTTGGAGGTTCATTATTGATCTTAACGGAGTGTCTATGTAAAGTACCTAATTGCCCTTCATACAAAATTTCATTGATGGCTTTTTTATAAATTTGTTGCTCCGCATTCATCTTTTTAATTCATTCCCCATGTTATTCCAATATTTTCATATTCATCGGAGCTTTTTCTTAGCTGGCGGTAGCTCTATAGTTGGTTTCCGCTTTTGCTTAACATTTACATGTTCCTCCTGAAACAAAAATAACACACTATTACAGTCTATCAAAAAATTTAAAAAAACAATGAAATAATATGCCATTTTCACAGATGATATTTAAAATACTGATTTATGCAGTAGCTGCTTTAAATGAAATACAATTTCACTAATATGATAATTTCTATATTTTTAGCTTCCAAAAATTTTGAAGAATGGGTTACAGTTGCCAATGGATTTGAAAGCAGATGGAATTTTCCACATTGCGTGGGTGCCATAGACGGCAAGCACATTGCCATACAAAAGCCGAAAGGATCTGGATCTGAATACTACAACTATAAACAGTTTTTTAGTGTTGTATTAATGGCAATCGTCGATTCAAATTATGAATTTATTATGGTCGATGTTGGAGCTAATGGACGCATGTCAGATGGAGCCGTAATTACAAATACGAAGTTTGGGCAGTTACTGGAAAACCAAGAACTAAATCTCCTCCTCCAAAATATTAGGAAACAGTAATTATGAATTTCCGTTTGTTTTTGTAGGAGATGAGGCATTGCACTAAAAGATAATTTTATGAAACCCTTTCCTCAAAGAAATTTAACACAAGAAGAAAGGGCCTTTAATTATAGATTGTCGCGTGCCCGACGTATAGTGGAAAATACATTCGGCATATTAGTGTCTCGTTTTAGATTACTTTTGACGACAATTAATTTATCCCTGAAAAAGTACAGAGAATAGTCTTAGCTTGCTGTTATCTTCATAACTTTTTAAGACGGAAAATAAAGGGTCAGTATACAGACATGTCGAAAGACAACAATTCTGACAGCACTGAAAATATTAATATAGAACAAATTCAGTTACATTCTCTACAGCCCATACGGGGACGAAACACATCAGTATCTGCAAAAACATCAGACAACAGTTCTGTGATTACTTCAATAACGAGGGAAAAGTCGCTTGGCAGAACAATGTTATTTAAAATTGATACAATATAATGTAATAAAAATAAATAGGACTTAGTCTTTAAATTACCTACCTGTAATGAATTTTGTTGATCCTTGTCCACATTGCCTTCTTCCTCACTTTGGGATGTTATTGTAGAACATCCCTCCACAGGTATTTCCTGGTCTCGCAAAAATCTAATTCCTTAAAATACCATAACGAAGGTACATAAATATCATCAGTGCCAGTTCCAGATCTGCAGGATGCTTTTACCTTTTAAGTTCTTTTCTATAATTAGTTCTTAAACTATTTATTTTCTTTTTTACAATTTCCCTGTCTGCATTAGGGTCAACTTCTTTATATTTTTCAATTAACACCTTATATGCATTATTTTTCAGGTTTCTATCACTATATTCTACGCTTCTTATTTTCCATAACGCTGGATATTCACGATATAGTTGCAAAAATTCTGTAATAAATTCATAATCTTCATTGCGCCTCGCCATGGTGACGTCTTAAATGAACTGACAACATAAAATATTGTGCAGTCTTGTCCATACACGCGCAAATGATGTAATATTGCGCAATTAAATTTCAGACAAGCTCAATCTTAATTCAATACTTGCGCAATCAACACAATACTCTCTTCAGACGCACAATAACATTGTACAAACTACAATATTGCGCAATATATTTGAGCGTCTAGGGGACCCATTAATTTAACTATTATTGACCCTACATGATATATATCGTCGTAAAGAGAAAAAAAAACTCTATCAAAATAAATCACAGCCAACTATAGTTTCTATTAAAGAAAAAAAAATTATTTCATAACTCGTAAACAAATGTAGAATTTAAAATCCGTCAACGCAATTCAATTCATCTCAAAAAAGTGTGTAAAGAAGGCATTACTAGTTTTTTCCTTACTTAATAGACAACTAGGATAAAGACATTTTTCAAAATATAGAAAAATCGATCTTTCGGCTGTAACTCGAAAACAAAAGACGATAACCGATTCTAGTTTTCATCAATGAGTTTCTCTCAAAAAAAAACAGATTGAGACACCGACATCCATTTTTCTCTATCTCTTATGGTTACCGAGATAACCTATACAAACGTCGAAATTTGGCCACCCTGTACATTCATACTTACCACTGTAACAGTTTCAAAAAATTCTTTGTGTGAGATTTGGGTGAAACAACTTCATTTCGACAATGATACATTTAAACGGAATTTGTTGCCAGAATTATTAAACCATTTTTAGGTAAAAATGTTTCTAGTAACATATTTTTATAATCAAATCTAGATTAAAGATATTCAAACGTTTAATAAAGCTGCTATTATATTTGTTTTTTATTGTAACAATGCGTTATTTACATTAAAATTAATCTGCTATGCTGCGTTCGTCAACTTTGTTTCACTTTAATTTTAATGTAAATTACAAATAAGCGTAAAAGAATCGTAGGGAAGGAACTCTCAAACCCTTCATCACCAGCAGCTATGCGAACTGCAGCGAATTTGAGTCTCTGATATATCATACCTTCGAAAATGATTATACTACATTCAATCAACAAATAGTTGGGCGTTTTTTAGTTTTCTTATTCATTAAATTGTCCTGCCGAATTACACTCGAGGTTTGTATTTTCGGGAATAAATTTGTGTTGTTTATATTTTAATCTGTTTTCTTTAGTAAATTGCTAGACAACAGATTTTCATTAAACAACCCCCGATTTACTCAGCAAAACACAAATCTGTTGTGCAATTATAAGTGAAAATCAAATTAGATTTAAATTATATACAGGGTAGCTTTTATGTATGGAACCAAGGCTCTGTAAGCCAAAACGGTTGAAGGCATCATTCTGGAAATTTTAGGGATCAAATCTGAAGCTATTTCACATAATTTGACACAATAAAAAATTTCTTTGCTCGATAATTTTTGACACGGCCGCCATCTTGAATTTTTTAAATAGCAAGATGGGTCATGTGATATATCATTTGAAAGCTTATTTTATTTACTTTGCAACTGACTAGAAACATTGAAGTTGTATTTGGAGGAAATACTCAAAAAATTTATTCTAATAATTATTTCTGCAATTATTTGTACTAGCCTAGTTCAATAAATACACGTTCGAGCTCTTTGAAACGATTGTTAGGTGGACGCTTATAATGTACAAATTTGCGTAGGCAAAACAGCGCTGCTATATAGCTGTCTACGTGACACATCCTCAGTGATATTCGTACAGGAGACAGTTGTTGTGAGCGTTTCATTATGGTGTAGTCTTATAGTTGAGCGTCCAAAACCGATTACCGAGCAGTCATACAGTTTCTGGGCATGCTGAGGGCAACACTCCAGTTCAGATTTATGGGAGAATGCAAAATGTTTATGTGGTGGTAGTGTTCTTCAAAACCACAGTCGTGGAATGGTGTCGGAAGTTCACAGATGGAGACAATCACCAGCGGATTTGGCAAGGCCGCATACAGCTAACATCATCAAATCACAGATGGAGCGGATGAGTGTGGGAGATTTTAGAAAACCCCCTTACAGGCCTGATCTTTCACCCTGTGACTTCCATATCTTCGGACCATTGAAGAAGGCACTTAAGGGACAGCGATTCCAGTCGGACGCTCAAGTCAAGCAGGCAGTTTTGAAATGGTTCCGCGAACAGCCAATGGACTGGTACCACACCGGTATACAGCGTCTTGTGAAGCAGTGGGATGCATGCTCTTTGTAGTGTTGGCAATTTTGCTTAGTGTAAATAAACCGCTTACATGTAACCACCCTTCGAACGTGTATTTATTGAACCTTCCTCGTATTATCGCCTTTTTAATTTAGGGTGGCGATGCTTTGACACGTTACCTAGGTAACGTTATAACGTCAAAACATCAGTTATTCTCATTACTAGTTCATTATTATTCAATAATTAGAACCGTCTCGTAAAAATGAATCAGCTAACTGAATCAGAAAGATTACAAATTCTTATGATGGTTCGTTACGGCGATAGAAAACGCACGCATAAAGAAGTTTGGCAACTCTTCAATGCTGAAAACCCTGATAGGAATCCTATAGTGAGATCTACTGTGACCAAGACTTTACGACGGTATAATATCACTGGGAGTGTTAAGAACCGTCGCAGAAGTGGCCGACCAACAACAGTGGCTAACAGAGGATAATTCACTGGCAGTATTAATGGATGTAGTTCATCAGCCCAAAACATCAGCATATCAGCTTGCACTAAACCATAATAAATATTCAAACTCAGTTACAAAGTAAATAAAATAAGCTTTCAAATGATATATCACATGCCTATCTTGCTATTTAAAAAATTCAAGATGGCGGCCGTGTCAAATTATCGAGCAAAAAATTTTTTTGATTGTGTCAAATTATGTGAAGTAGCTTCAGATTTGATCCCTAAAATTTCCAGAATGATGCCTTCAACCGTTTTGGCTACAGAGCCTTGGTTCCATACATAAAAGCTACCCTGTATAATACTTTGCTGATATTGCCTAACTAGTGCCTTACGATTATTTGTATACACCTGAATTTAATGTACAATTTTAATGAAAGTAATATTTATTAATTTCAGAGCAATATGTGGCAGAATTGAAAATACTCTTCAAGGATTACCACCTCCATACTTACTGAATCGTCCCCAAATGTTATCTACAACTTCTTCGGAAACTAGACATCCTGCAAAAGCGCCCAGTTTTTCTGTTAATTGGGTGAAAGGATGCAGCGATGTAGAAATAATAAATACGACCATTGGAAAACCGGAAGTAGGGTTCTCAAGATTATGCAAACAAAACTTTATGAGACGTTTTACAGACATTTGTCGTAAAGCTACAGTTTCGAATCTACCAATTGTTTACAATGAAGAAAAAGAATCGGCCAAGAGTTACAATGTAAGTAATTGCTAATCATAATGCTATTTTGCGTTAGACTTATTTTTTTAGATTGCTAAAAAGCAACTTTTGGAAGCTTTTTCCAAAGCTGGTTTGGGAGCTTGGGTGAACAAACCTGCAGAACAAGACCAGTTCTCATTGGAAATACCTCGTTTCTAATAAATGTCGCGTTTTCACTTCCTAATTAAATAGAATTTAGTATTACATTGCAGTACAATTACATTTAAGTTCGTTTAACATATCTTGATATTTTTTAAGAATTACGTGTAAAACATTGTAGGAAGCATTGAAAATAATGTAAATAAAGTTTACATTTTTATTGTATGTATTTAAAAAAAATTGTAGCATTTGAAATTAATACTAACTACAATCTGCATTATATACTTATGTAATATATAATAAGTAGTACATTTAATTTTTCTGCTACCTCTACGCCTCATTGATGTTGTGCATTGAGGGACAGTACCACTTCCCTTTTGGTGGAGCAGTAATACCTACACAAGGGTAATGGAACCACTCGGAGGGGCACTAAATTAGTAACAAATATTAATAAAGGACGATATTATTTAAAATACTTACGTCTTCATTATCGCAGGCTACCATATCGCCGTACGAAACTTGATTACATATGCAATATCGTGGTTCGTTCGGATCATATGTCCAGTCGACTTCACCCCCGTCCACAGTTTGGGTAGTTGTTTCAATTTGAGGGGACGCTGGTGCGGGAGAAGCTACAGGCGGAGTGGCTAGTACAGCTTGTACGGTCGAAGTTGTTGGTGTATTGCTAGTTGTACTGGTTCCAGCAGTCCATTTTCTGAAATATACATGTTGCTAAACAACAGCTACTAAAGTTTATAGAACAACATACTTTTGTTTCTTTTTATTGTTATGATCCTGTTGTATTGCTTGAATAGCAGTTTGAGCTGCACCTGCGAGTTCTCTTCCTATACCAAATTCATTAACGTGAACTCCTGTATTTATAGCTTCATAAGACGCTTTAAGGCTAGCAGTTCGGCGACCTTGTTGCATCTACAAATACATTTAAATTGAGAGAAATTATTAATATTATTGCCAACTAAAAACGATAATTAAATCGATGAAATATTCTCGATACAGTATACATGCTTCTATAAATGATTGTCTCATCAGTGAGTGTTGGAAAATTAAAATGCAAATTTGCCGTTTAAACTGATAATGAATTAATTTATGCTAATGTCATCATCTTGTCAGTTATTTCATCGTTCCCTTGTAATTGTTATAACTAATTGTAATTGTATTCTTCGTTGTGTATCGTTAATTTTATTCACTTAATTGCCAACTTGATGAGACAATCATTTATAGAAACCCTGAATTAAACTAACTGTAAAATTGTTGTAAATTAATGCCACATAAATTATTTAAACAAGGCGTGTTCGAAAAGTGCAGCACAAATTTCAGCATCGGGCAATTTTCTAAACTACTAGAAATAAGTACATAGTTGAAATGAAAAAAATATGCAGAAAAGATTGAAAAAGTTTTTTATGGAAGAATTACTCACCTTTCTTGGTATAAAATATATTTTTTATGGCGGTATTTTGTCAGTTCTCTCCGTGCTAATTAACCGATTATTCCCGGACCAAAATCGGTTAATTAGCAAGGAGAGAATGGACAAAATATATACCGGCAATAAAAATTGACAGCGTGCTGAACATAAAAAATCGCATCTGAGTAATTCTTTCACAAAAAAACTTTTTCAATCTTTTCTGCATATTTATTCGTTTGCACTATGTACTCATCTCTAATAGGTTAAAAATTGCTGCACTTTTCCAACAAGCTTTCTGATGGTTCAAACTTTTAAACCGGCAAACGTAATAGGAGCGGAACAGTGATAGTGCACCCGGACAGGAGGATTAAAGCACATTTGTGCAATAATTTACATTAAGGGCGGAATTTTAGCTAAACTACGTTTTGGATTAAAGTATATAATAAGATAACAGCGGGGTTAATACTATTTAAAAAGTATAAGATAAGTATAGAAATTATCGGCGCAGAAATGGTGATAGTTTATAGGATTAAAAAAAAATAAAATAAAATTAAGCATGTCAGAGTCAAAAGGAAATGGGTCAGAAGCAAGGAAAAGAAGGACAGAGGATGAAATGTACGAGATACTTAGAAAAAGTAAAAAGACGGGAAGATCACCTAAAATAAAAATGCACAGGAAGACGTTGGAATAAGAGAACTTAGTCAACAAATCTTGAACGAAATAAAAACGATAAAAAGCAAGTCAGGAAAAAACAAATGAAGACATAAAGCAAATAAAGTCAGAAATTGTAAAATGAATGAAAAATGGGAAGAAAGATTTAAGGGAGAAACGAACAAAGAACTTGGTAATAAAAGGTTTAGAAGTAAAAGTAGGAAAAAGATAGTAAGATATTAAGAAAGTAGAAGAAAATTTGGAAATAAGATGGGGATGAAGTTAGAGGATGCTACGGAAATAACAAGAGGAGTAATAATAGTAAAAGTAGGAAGTATGGAAGAAAAACTAGAACTTTCGAAGAAAAAGGAAAACTGTTTGGGACAAAAGAAAAGGAATGGAAATGAGTGCGGGCAGGGTACATTAAAATGTGGATAGATTAAAGAAAATTGAGTGAAAGGGAGGGAGGGGGGATAAAGAAAAAATTAACATCAAAAGAGGAATGTAGTGCAGTAAAGAGGGAGCGGGAAGGTGGAGGGGGAGAGGAGATAAGTGGAGGGAACGGAAAATAAAATAAAAAAATATATTGTTTTGGAATATTGCCGGAATTAAAAACAAATGGGGTAGTTTTTGGAAGTATATTGGGTATTGACATGGTAGGATTGGTAGGAAACATTGTTTGGAAAAAAAGGACTGGGAAGAATGGAGGAGATGTTACCAGAAATTTGCAGAAAGAACAGAGAATAAAAGGAAGGGCGGAAGGAATAGTGAGAGGGGGAGATATAAAGGAAATATACAGCAAAAAGAAGGAATTGTGAAATGGGACATAATGAGAGAGAAAGAAGAGAGGTTCACATAGTAGTGACAGTATACGTGTTAGTGAACGAGCAAGTGGTAGAAGAAATAGACAATTTTAAGATAGGAGAGAAAAAGAAGTAAGATTGGAAAAGAAAGTATGGAGGAAAAAAATATGAATAGTAGAAAGTATAAAAAAATATAAGGATAAAATGGAAGAATCTAAATGGTTAGAAAGGAGTAGAAGAAGAGGTAAAAGAAATGAGAGACGAATGGAAGATAAAAGAGACAAAAAGAGCTATGAGAATGTGGAGGAAAAGAAAAATAGACTGGGTGATTTTAAGGAGGTACAAAAGAAATAAAAATGAAGGAGAAACATGGAAGATACTAAAGGAGGAAAGTTGTAGCGGAAAAAATAAAAACAAAGATAGATTTGGAGAAGTGGAAGAAGTATGTTATAGAAATGCCAAATGGAGATAAAGAGAACAAAAAGTAGAGGTAATGAAAAAAGGGTGGAAAAGGAGATGATAATATAAAAAATAAAAGAGGTAAATGAAATAAAAATAAAAGAGGTCGTGTGACGTATAACAAAAATCTTATTATTTTTCTTTCCAAAAATAACAACAATGTGTCACTTGTATACAAACGTTTTATCAAATATCAGTTTTATTTATTTTAAATTAAGCAAAAAACAATAGTAGGCATTGAAAACGTCAACCACATCATTATTTATGTACAAATTGTCAAAACTGATACTAATTTCAAATTTAGTACAATCCAAATCTTATTAGTTGATTATAGTGATCTCAAATGTACCTATGATGAAGCAATTAATCTTTTTAACGATTATATCCTGAAGGCCCTCCTGTAAGTAGATCTACGAGGACGACAATAATAAAAAAAATTTAATATTTATGTTAAATTACTATCATAATTTCCGAGTAAAGTGATACATTGCTATTCTTTTTAGAAAAGAAAAAAGCTTTTTTGTTGTACTAAACTCGACCTAAGTTGTCTATGATAGCCAGTATGCTAAAAGTTGACGTCAAAAACATTTGTTATTTGCTCTAAAATATGCACAGTAAAGTCTCATTCATCGTCCTAGAATTTCAAACCTTTCACTTTTACTTTTCAACGATAACTTTGGTGTTGACAATTTTCAGCAAACAATAACTTTTGCGACACCTAGTGTTCACTCGTGTTAACGATCACGTACGTAAATGCATTCGCTGATTTCCAGCAAATCGTACAACAGAAAAACTACAGAAAACAAAAATTTAAACTTTTTTTTTTTATATGGACCATAGGAATTTACATAGTAAAAACTTTAATAATTGTTAACGGTGTTTGTGTTGAAGTTTTATGCACCAATCCTTTTATAACAGTAAGATTTTTTACCATTTTTGTATCAAAAATTTCATTTTTAAATAGTGGCTTTAACGGTAAAATTTAATACGATAGAGGGCCTTGATTAATAAAATTAATTATCGTCAATGTTAGAATTTTTGCATGGTATTGGACGGTTGGGATTTTCAGATCCAAAATTGTCGCATATTTCTCTACTACTTATACCCCTATGTATTCAGTAACAAAACAAACTTAACTCTCTTCCGTTGTGTAAACAGACATTTTACATTCTCACAAAATGATTAATATTTCGTTACCTCAGTTCAAAAAGGGAAACAACTTAAAATTCTCTGATTTTTGAGATATTGTTATTACCTGACTCAAAAAGGTGTCTTCTATCGAGTTCAAAACGGAAATAAATTCTAAGTCACCCACAGAACGAATAATGAACGATGTTTCTCTTTAAAATTCAGAACAGAATCATATACGTTCAGTTCAAAAAGGAAACAACTCTGTTGTTTCTGTTTTGATCCGAGCTGTCCAACCACTAACCGCACTTGGCGGAAAACAATAGAGAAATGTTTCTGTTTTGAACTGCATTATGTCTCAGTTGTTCTATTTTTTATTTCCCCCGTTGTAATAGAAGAAAGGTTACGTTGTGTTTGCAAACAAGTGCCGGCGTAATACTTTCTTTGGTAGTTTTGGAGTTTTTTTTTGAGCAAAATAACCGTTCAAAATGGAGCACTTTAACAAGAGTGCGAAAATGATCTTATTATCACAAAGAAAAATGAAAGTGAGTGTGAAACATGCACAGAAGACTTTCAAACGTTCCATGAAGTGGCGGAGTTGTCAGCAACTGCTGTTGGAAGTGAGTACTGTCTTTGCGTTTTATTAGTTTTGATTTCCTATTGTAATGATAATATATTCTAGGAACAAAATGTTGCAGACTTAGTTATTATTTAGAGGGACGTGATATTCATAGTAAATGAACCGGGTGATGATGTTACTATATCTTCTGTTATCCTTACAATTCCTGATGCCTCACCTAGGGCGCCTGAATTGTTCGTGCATAAGAAGGTAATCAACTAGAAATTAGTATTTGAAATATGTCATGTTTTCACATTATTTCAGCTGGAGATTGGTTATAAAGTATAAAGAAGTAGATAGCACAATTCCGTTGAAATTAGTGAGAAAAACAAATTCGAAGCCAACAATCAAATCTGTCAGGTAGGTAAAATTTGTAATGTCTTCTTTGTAGGATAATGTGGGTCATGAAGAATCTGTCAGTGATGCAGAATCGCTGTCAAGTGAGGATGGGACTAGCGACGAGTCAACTTCTGAGAATAACAGTACCTCGATAAACCCAGAAAATGCAGAAATTCGCTCTAGAAAACGAAAAGAAATCCAAGAAATTGGGAGAAGAATATGTTAAAATCAAAAGGAATAGTCGCGAGTGCTATGTGACTAAAAGTGGGAAAGTGATTAGAGCTAAAAAAAAGTTAGAGAAGGTTGTGGCCCAAAATGCAAATTGAGATTTAGTGAAAAGATCATCATCCCGAAGAGACAGGAAATACATGTCCAATTTTGGAAAAAAAAATTGTTAATCCTCAGAAAAAGGAGGATATTCGTTTCCACATAAAATCTTTCCCATGTCGAGCCACATTTTTGTCGCGTACATCAAAAAAATATATTGAGGGCAGCTTGAATTTGGCGACAATGTATCGTCTGTATACTGAGCAGTGTAATGAATTGAAGAAACCCTATGGAAAACATAGCATGTATTCTGTTATATTCAAGACAGAATTTCACATAGGTTTTTTCCAATCGAAAAAACCAATGTTCTCTATGCCATTGTTTTGAAAGTGCCAAAGAAACTGATGATGATGCTATTAGAGGAAAATACGAGACACACTAAAAAGAAAAAGAGCTCAGTAGGAAAGAGAAAGCTGACGACATGGTGTCACGTGAGGGTCACCCTAGCCAAAATAGTTGCAGTTTATGACTTGCAGTAAGTATTAAGTGTTTCATGTGGTGGTGTAAGATTTTTTTTACAAAAGCAGACTTCCTTGCTACAATTTAACTGTATATGATGTTTGCAACAAAAAATGCTATTGCTTCTTCTGGAGTCGAGATATCGCTCATAGAGGCGCAAACGAAATAGGCAGTTGTGTATATTCATTTATCAAAGATCAAACAGAGAAAGGCGTTTCGGACATTATCTTATACAGTGATAACTGCAACTGACAAAATAAAAATAAATGCGTCATCGCTATGTATTTATACTGTATTCGAACAATAGATGAAGTAGATTGAATTTCTCACAAGTTTCTAATACCTGGACACACTCAAAATGAAGGTGACTCCATGCATTTATATAGAAAAAAAGAAAACTGAGAGCAGGGCCAATTTATGTACCCTCACAGTGGAGCACTATTATGGAGCTAGCAAAAAAAACCGGTCACCCTTACAAAGTAAAAGAAATGTGCCGAGATGATTTTTTCAATTTCAAAAAGCTTGCCACCTCTTTAGGAAATAACTATAGTGTCAACCAAAATGGGCAAAGGGTTTTATTTACATTAGAGTTATAATGTTGAAAAAATCTGATCTCCACTTGATATTCTATAAGACCTCTTACGTCGATGAAGAATTCTCATCTATAAATATAAGAGCTAAAATAAGAAGAAACATACCAAATGCAATAGACCTCTGCAGGTTTTATAATGAACCTTTAGCTATTTCTAAATTGTTAAAGGAGGGATTAATGGAGCTCTGTAAGAAGAAACCAATAACAGAACCACACCGGTCTTTCTATAAAAATTAGCAATCGCAAGATGACAGAACAACTTAATAGACACAGAACGACTACAAACAAGAATACGGATTTGGTAAATGAAGATTGTGGGGAATGTGAAAGTTCTTGAGGATACCTATTTCTTAAGTTTGCTTTTTTCATTCCTTAAATACGTTATTCTCATAAAAATTTGTTACTTTCACTTAATAAAGTATTGTATCTGGTCAGTTATTTTCTCTACCTTAAAATGATTCAATCTAAAATTATTATTATTATTAATCATTGGAAAAATTTGTTATACGAGGATGTATTGATATCTAGTTAGCCTAGACCAGTTCCTTGCATAAACAAAATATTGCGTTACCATAGCAACGAACAATAACTTATTAGAAGTGTCAGTGTAAAGTTTGACGTCAAAAAGTAAACCAGAGTCACGCAATAAATTAAATGAAAAAGATGTCCACCGAAATTGTGAAAATCGAAAAATTGGAGTATCGAGCCATCATCAAGTACCTGTATTTAAAAGGGTTAAGAGGTAAGCAGATTTACGAAGATATGCTTAATACCCTTGGTGATCAATGTCCTTCGTATGCGACCGTCAAAATTGGAATGCAAGCTTCAAAAGAGGTAAATTTTCCATTGAAGATGATGACCGATCGGGAAGGCCAGTTTCTGTGTCAGTCCCCGAAAATATCGATGCAGTTCATGACATGATTTTATCAGACCGTCGAATTGGGCTAAAACGGATATCTGAAGCACTGAATATTTCATACGAACGCGTTCATCATATGGTTCACGTCAATTTGGACATGAGAAAATTGCTGCAAAATGGATCCCCAAATGTTTGAATGTTGACCAAAAGCGTGCAAGGGTAGAAGCATCGCGTTCGATCTGTGCTCGATTTGAAAACGATGTAGACTTCTTAAACCGAATTGTTACTATGGATGAGACTTGGGTACATTTCTACGATCCAGAAACAAAGCAACAATCGATGGAATGGCGACACTCTGGTTCTCCAAGACCTAAGAAGTTTCGTGTCCAAAAATCTGCTGGAAAAGTTCTTGCTTCAGTTTTTGGGATTGCCATGGAGTAATCATGATTGATTTTTGGATAAGGGTAGAACAATAACTGAGATTACTATTCGACATTACTGACCACTCTACGGGAAAATATTAAAGAGAAAAGACGCGGAAAGCTATCCAAAGGTGTTTTGTTTTTGCAGGACAACGCCCCTGCACACAAATCTCATGTTGCCATGCAAAAATTCGTGATTTAGGGTTTGAATTACTAGAACACCCCCTTATTCACCCGATTTGGCTCCGTCCGACTATCACCTCTTTCCTCAACTGAAAAAAGTTTAAAAGGTCGTACATTTTCTTCCAACAAGGAGGTAATAGAAGCTGTGGAGGTCTGGTTTGCAGAGCAAGAAGAAACATTTTTTTGAAAGGTCTAGAGACGTTGCAGGTTCGCTGTAATAAATGTATCCAATTAAGAGGAGAATATGTTGAGTAATAAAATATTTTGACATTGAAATTTTGTTTGGTTCTATAGTAGACTAAGAATTTTTCAATATATCCTCGTATTTGAGACAAACATTTAAAACCAGGGAAATGTTCAATTTAGAAAGGGAACATTCAATATTTTCGGAGAAAACATGCTCAAGAGCTGAGAAGAGCTAGTCTGGTTCAAAAGGAGAGAAAAACATTAAACTTTAAAAAAAAAAAAATCCTCTTTGGGTTCACACCACATACTATCTCATAATAATATTACATATGATGATTTACATTGTGAACAAATGTTTGTATTATTTAGTGCAAAGAAACAAATCTGAGCGAGTTTTAATTTGCATAAAAACCTCAATTTCCATTATCCAATATGCAGATTTCATGATGTTTCCCTTTTGAACTGAGATAACGATTTGACAGTGACAATAAATACTTTTTTCTTCAAGCGACAATAAAACGTCATATTATTGAACTACTGGCAGACGCTAAAAATTTTTTTACTGTCTAGACATTAAAAGCCAAAACAGTTATTTTGTTTTCACAACTATTTAGAGGTTGGTACCTCGGTTATGTCATATTATGAATGTAACAGTAAAGTACCAACTTTATTTGTCGAGAATAAAACGTCACCATAACACTTAAAAATCTCGAACATTTGAAAATAACACATAAAAACTAGCAATAAACGCTTAAAGAAAAATAATATATTTCACTTGGAGTTAAATAATAATTGTTTCAGCGTGATTTGCTGTCTCGGCGAACGCCTCGCCAGCAACTTTTAAGCTCAACAATTATATTGTTTAACTCTAGTAAAATAATCTACTATTTTCTTCAAGCGACAATTAAACGTCATTTATTGAACTAATGGCAGACGCTAAAAATTTTTTTTACTGTCTAGACATTAAAAGTAAAATAGTTATTTTGTTTCCACAACTATTTAGAGGTTGGTACCTCGGTTATGTCAATTATAAATGTAACAGTAAAGTACCAACTTGATTCGTCGAGAATAAAAGTCACTATAAGACTCGACAATCTGAAAATTTGAAAACAACACATGAAAACTAGCAATAAACGCTTTAAGAAAAATAATATATATTTCACTTGAGTTAAAAAAATATAATTGTTTTCAATTTGGCTGTCTCGGCTAACACCTCGGCAAAACTTTATGTCAATTATATGTGTTTAATCTGTAAATAATCCGGTTTATAAATCATAGCCCTCTATCGTTATTAAATTCACCATTATAGACACAATTTTAAAAATTAAATTTTGATACTAAAAACAGTTTAAAATAAGAAAAAGGTTTAATAAATTTACAAAAATGATAAAAGCTTACTATTTATGCAAGGTTTGGTGCATAAAACTTTAACACAAACACCGTTCACAATCAGTACCTAAAGTTTTTTACTATGTAAATCCCTTATGGTCCATATTAAAAAAAAACGGTATAAACAAAAAATATATCAACAGTAACAAATATATAACACAATAACAAGACCAATAATAGAATATTCTGAAATGGGGACTATGACAAAAAAGAAGAAGATTTAAGAATTTTTTGAAAAAACAATGGACCATTTAACGGGAAAAAGGTTCGAACACGGATGAATTATGAGATGGAACAATGCAAGGAGAATATCGGATTACATCAAATCCTAACGACAAATGGCGGATACTAATGTGAAAAATTTTTTTTCACTTAGACCCTAACGCAACTTAAAAAGTCTATTAAGTGAAACAAAACAGAATTTTAAAAACAATTCTATCTTTTGGTACCCTATTTGAACAATTCTGCCGCACAGTGAGCCAAAAAGCAATTTTGAGGTAAAAAATGGATTTTTTTCTCGATTTTCACATTTAATTGGCCTTTAGAGGTTTTTGTATGAGAGCGATTTCTTTCATTTTACATTCAAAAGAAAGGTAACCAAATGAGCTTTTCATAGGGTTTTGAATTTTGGAAATCGGACTGTTTTTTTTTGAGAAAAAGTGTCCACTTTTGTAATACACTACACACGGTTTCACATAGACGAAAACGCTGAGAAAACAGGGCCACCTGCAGCCTTAAAAAGGGTCGTATCCAATCCGAACAAAGACAGAAATGTTTATAAAAGACCGGTTTATCATTTTTACAACTCATTCACGAAAATGCGCCGAAAAGTGAGTCAAAATTGGCTAATTTAGCCTGTTTTTGTTTGGTAAAACGCCTCTGACTCATCATAATTTCGGGAACTGCTGGAAGGAATAGGGGTGGTCTGGAGACAAAGATCCGTCGCCATGCTACCACCATTCTCAGGAAGTGGGAGAAGCATGCTGCTTCAGAGTCCGAGTACAGTGAGCGAGCGAGCAGTGCCGACAGACCGCAGACAGTTCCTCAGTTTACTCTTGGAGTGAAACAGACACCATTGTTGTAGTGAAGTGTGGTTTGATTTTTTCAAGTGATAGTGTTTTATAACTGCCTTTAATACGGTTAGTTGCCGTCGTAGTGTGCGAACTTGTAAGCGGTCGCCAGATTCGGTTTGCTATGATTGCGGTCAATTTATGAATCAGAAGACTGTCCGTAAATATTCGCTATCGGATGATCAAAATATTTGCGACCTGTATGAAGCATACTTCGTGATACCAGTTCAAAACCAGGACAAACCATGGGCACCACATTTTATCAGCTACAACTGTAAACGTTCTCTGGAAGGTTCGACTTCTTTTTTTCTATTGCATTTCGGTCTTTCGTAGATACGATTCGTACTGAGCTAGTCTGGAGGCTTGGGTTGGCTGGTTTTACCCATTCAGACTGTATTTTTTTTAGATGTAAGTTACGGAAAATTGAATATTCCAAATGCAAACAAATAACTCAAGTCACAAAGAGTTTGTCGGCAAGGGGTCGTTTACAAATTACGTAACGCTAAATATGCTACCTTTTGACGCAAGGTGTCTCAGGGTCAGCGACTCCAGGCGGCTCCGGACAGTCCACCCCAGCTGCGTCGTCGCAGGGTACCTCAGGCAATCGTCTCCAGACGCTGCTTCTACGGGAGCCCGGACATCCAGTTCAGAGTAGGATATGCCAAGCACATCAAAAAAAAAAACCGCAATGTTACTTTCCGAACCAGAACGATTTATGCAGGAACCTTGAGCTTCCGAAATATAAAGTCGAGTTTTTGGTATCCACATTAAAAGGATGGAATTTGATAGATGAAAGTGTCAAGGTATCCAAGCTTTTGCGTCATTTTTTATGGAAGATGGTGAATTTTGCTACTGTCACGGTGTGAAAGGTGTGTTTGAAGCCGTGGGCATTAAGTGTAAACCGGAAGATTGGCGCCTGTTTATAGACAGTTTTTCTGAAAGTCTAAAAGCAGTCTTGTTACACAATGGGAATAAGTATCATTTCGTACCAGTAGCTCACTCCACTAAACTTAAGGAATCTTATGAAAGCGTAAAGGCACTACTTGCAGCTATAAAGTACAATGATTTTAGGTGGGAAGTTATAGGAGATTTTAAGATGATTGGATTTTTAATGGGGCTCCAATCTAGTTGGAGCAAGTATCCATGCTATTTGTGCCTGTGGGATAGCAGAGACCGTAGCTAACATTACGTCCAGAAAGAATGTCAACTGCGTGGAGACTTTGAGGTACGACAGAAAAATGTTAAATCGGATCCATTAGTACCGGCTGAGAAAGTTTTGTTGTCCCCTCTCCATATAAAACTTGGACTTGTCAAACAATTTATTTCTGCTTTAGACGTTAAGTCCAGTTGCTTTTCAAATGTTGGCAGACATTTTTCCTAATCTAACACCTGCAAAAATAAAAGCCGGTGTTTTTACGGGGCCACAAATTAGGACGCTCATAGGACAAGAGGGGTTCACTGATTTGCTAAACGCAGAGCAAAGACAGCTTTAAGGAATTGGTTATCGGATTTCTGGGAAATCACAAGACCCCAAACTATGCAGAAATAGTCTCAAAAATGTTGCTTAATTTCCAAGCTATGGGCTACCGGATATCTTTAAAGGTTCACGCTCTTTTTTTTTTTTATTAAAATTAAAATTTTTTTTTTTAAAAAAAAATTAATTTTCAAAAAATTTTTTTTTTTTTTAAAAAAATAAAAAAAAAAAAAAAATATAAATATTATTATAATATTAATTTATTTTTTATTTAATTAAAAAAAACAAAATTTATTAAAAAAAATAAATTATTTTATTTTTAAAAATTTAAAAATCAATACAATAGGAAATATATTAAAGATGATCTCCGACTGTCCTTGTATTTTTTCTTTTTATTTACTTTAACCCCAGTTTTATTGACTCAATAAAAATGCCAAAAATACAAATAAAAAAATCTTCGTTACAAAATCGTGAAAAAATTTTTATTTTTGGTAACACTACGATACTAAAAATATTTTTTAAGTTAATTTGTTCTTTGAAACAATTTTATCTCGTTATCAATTTCTTTGAGCTTAATTACGAAGACTACGTCTACAATGTTTTCCCGAACGACGTTAATCCCAATAAATAAAAACGTTATAAAAATATCTTTTTTTTAAATGATGAAACGGATAGACTTTTTACAATGTCCTTTCAGAGACTATCAAATTTCGGGATTCGAGAAAATGCATCTTTTTGCTAAATTAGCCAATTTTGACTCACTTTTCGGCGCATTTTCGTAAATGAGTTATAAAAAATGATAAAATTGTTTTTATAAACATTTCTGTCTTTTAGTTGGAAACCCTTTTTAAGGCTGCAGGTGGTCCTATCGTAATGCCATGTTTTCTCAACGTTTTTGTCTATGTGAAACCGCGTGTACTGTGTTTACAAAAGTGTACACTTTTTCTCAAAAAATAGTCCGATTTCCAAAATTCAAAACCTATGAAAAGCTCATTTAGTTACCTTTATTTTGAATGTAAAATGATAGAAATCGCTCTCCTACAAAAACCTCTAAAAGGCGAATTAAATGTGAAAATCGAGAAAAAAATGCATTTTTTTACCAAAATTACTTTTTTGGCTCACTGTGGGCGTAATTGTTCAAATAGGGTACCAAAATGATAGAAAAATGTTTTTTAAATAATTTTGTTTTTCTTTCACTTGAAAACGATCATTTTTAAAGTTGCGGTTAGCGTCCAAAGTGAAAAAATCGATTTTTTGAATTTGGCCTAAAATATGCTTTTTCTACACTTTTAGACCCAAGGATCACAGAAATCACATGCTTATCTCTGCGCAACACCAAAATTTTTTTTTGTCGAACTGTGTAATCAATTGGTTTTTGAATTTACTGACTCTTACGAATGCAAATGTACCAGTACGGATTGATTCTGCTTGTGGAAACGTGAACTTTGCTCTTATGCCGTATAGTGAGCAGGGATGGTTTTTCAAAAAGGGGCACTAGGTAGAAAATCTGTTATTAAATATTTGAAAGGTACAAATTAAAGAGATGCGAATGTACCAATGCGGATTGATTCTGCTTGTGGAAACGTGAACTTTACTTTAATGCCGTATAGTGAGCAGGGGTGGTTTTTTCAAAGAAGGGCATGAGGTACAAAATCTGTTAGTGAATGTAGATATGTCGATTGCTTCTGCTGGTAAAATTGGTACTTTGCTCTTGATGATAACATATTCAATTAGGGATTGTTTACCAAAGAGTTGGGTTGAACATATAAATTTCTTTTTGATGGTACAAATTCAGTCTTTTTAGTTTCTACCTTTTTTTACATTTTTTTTCTATTTTTTAAGGTGGTCCTGCTAGCTTAATATTAAATTAGCAGAACCATGTTTTTCTATTACGGCACGTGGTACAAATTAGTACAAAATAGGTACTAAATAATGTAATAGGTTTAAACTGATTCTGCCCAGTTGGTGCTGCTAGCTTAATAGATGTAGCAGATCAAAGATTAGATGGATTGACGATGTACTAGAATAGAAAAATGGAAAAATCGAAGAAAAACAAAATTTAGAGAAAAAAGAATACAAACAGGTGCTAATCCAATCCAAATGAAAGCTGAAAAGCAGATATAACTGCACACAATAAACGTTTTGTCATTATATTATTATTATGCCTGGTCATTCAAAGGATAACGGGAATATTCAAAATGTAATTTAGATGGGTCAAATGTATTTTTTTTTCAATTCAACCAAAGTAATACCTGTTGTGTTGCAGCGATAGCTTGTGAAGCTGCAGCAGCAATTGCCGGTCCTGCACCAATATGACTTATGTTATAGCTAACTGTCGGTTGAGGTGTACTGGTAGTAGTTTGAGGAATAGTAGTAGTATGTCTGGGTTCCACAATTGCTACAGGAGCAATCGCCTGTCGTTTCTCAGCAATAACCACTTGAATTGAGGAACTACTATCACGTCTCTTTTCATTGCGAGGCCTACTTTCTCTAAACACAACAGTAAACATACAATTATTAATTGACATTAGTTACCTTTCAAATCGATTTTCTTTCTGTTGTATGGTAGACAAGGTTTGTCCAATAGTGTGACTGTCAAGTTCCAAAGAACGCTTCTCAAGTACTTCAGTTATTCCTTTATTGTCAGCTTCTAATTCACATTTGAATTTGTGTAGTTCTGTATCTAACCTACGTAAATACTTATCCACTAATTCATACATTTGATTAGCTAAATGTACCTAACGTAAAAATTAATTAATCAAAATTAGACCAATATGAAGCTTCTTCACCTTCTCATCGGCATCTTCTAAACTTTTATAATACTCCTTTCGTATCTCTTGAAATTCATTATCCAATGAAGCCGGAAGTTCATTCGGGTATCGCTTGCAATCAGAAAAGAAAAGCCTTACCCGTTTATCTAATTCCTCTAAAGTATCTAAGAGAAAGAGATCACTATATTACAAATATACAACATTAAATAGTAAGTTACTTTGTACAGACAAGTCCATTTCTCGCATTTCTGAAAACCTGTCTCGCAACTCTTGTGGCAAGTGTTCGATCACTAAAAGTAAATTTGTTGCTGTGAGTAAATCAAATGATTACGCGTTAAATAATTAACCACTTACTCTCTAGATAGTCTTCTAAGTACAACATTTTTAACTTTTTAAAGAATATTATTTGTAAATAAAAAATTAGATGGTTAGATTTTATTCAATAATACCAACACAGAATAATAAGAAGCTTAATACCAACTTAACAATTTTGTGAGTCACTACCGTATTTGAAATTTCGTATTTGCGCGCACGTTTCACCTTTGATAAATTTTCCACAATTTTCAACTATGACACGAGCGACGGGCTTTCCAAATTTGCGACCCAGATCATTCAGTTTACACAATGTGCTATTTCCTCTGACAACTTTTCCGAACACCACTCTGGTTTTGTCAAACGTTTCCATCTCTTTAAATGTTATACAAAATTGAGAATTGTTCATTTTTGGCTGCACTGGTATCATTGATAACACACCTAAAATAAATCATAAAATTTAAAAACAAGTGTTATTAGGATGAATTAGCTGCTGTATACAGGGGTCCGTTCGGAAATTACGCACTCGGTATGCATGTGCGCCCAAAACCGTTCAGAATTAAAAAATGTTAGAGTATGTAAGACTTTGTGCCCTTCATAAATTATCGTGTGTGTCTATTTAGTGAGCACACTTCACATCCCAGTTTTGATTTGAGTAACTATGTGTACTATATGAATTGACATTGTAGAAACCTCAGATTAAATATAAGTACAGGGTTATTCATTATATTTTGACTCCCACCTACAACCCTTATTATTAGTTATAGAAATAAACTTTAAATACAAAAGTTCTAAGTTTTTTCACGTAGTATCTTTTGGTAATAGAGGAAATAAAAATCGACTTCACAACATTGTATACATTATTTGAGTCATATTTTTTTATGAAACACTCTGTATATTATTATATCAAATGAAAGATCTCTTTGTTCTGATTTCAAATATATTTTGAATTTTTGTTGGCATTTGATTCAGCCACTTTTAAAATATTTGAATTTACAACTTATTTTTCCTGGAGGTCAAGTTGCCTTGAAAACGTTGACGTTTGTAATAAACGTAACGCTAGCAATAAAACAATGTTAGTTACACATAAGTTAGTCTTCAATTGAAAATTAAATCGTATTGCAGAAATTAATATATTTTAAAATTATTTAAAACATCTATCAAAATGGAGTTATTCGGAGGAAGAAAAAGTCAAATAATGTTATTTTAATCAAATAGGATCCTTCTGCCCAGATATATTTGATGATATTCATGTCTACCTATTGCAACACTGATATTTGAATAAAATAACCTTGTCCTTATTACCTCACTTTTTTCTTCCTCGGAATAACCCATTTGATAGATGTTTTAAATAATTTTAGAAGTAAATTAATTTCTGTGAGTGAGTTAAAATAAGAATGAATTTAAATAATTGTAAGAATCGTGCTAATTATCGAAGTAGAGGGAAAGTGATGCTAGAGCTTGTGAAAAAAACAGCAACGTGCGATAATAAAGAGAATGGTAAGTTCAATTTTATTGCTTCTCTAATGTCAAATCAAAAAATCTCTCATTCTTAGTTACTCCTGTTGAGGCTAATGATTATGACCACTTAATCGAAGTAGAGTATCGACCAAATATTTCCAGCTTGCCCAAGTACACTCATGAAATTTAAAACTTGGACACCACAATTTCTGTAAACAAAAGTTTGCACATTGTGAAGCGGGCTTAAGGGTATCATTTACAATTCTAACAGCAGGTAGTCTCAGCAGGGGTTATCTTATAGAAAATTAAACTATAACTTGGTATCTTAATTATAATTATGTAATAAATTCTTGTCAAAAACTAAATATATACGTTGACAATAAGAATTGCCTTAGTTTTTATTTTCACTTTTTATATTAACTACAGAAAAAATGAAACGTCATAAAATATACATTTTGTAAGGACTAAATATTATGAATAGAGAGTTTAATGATTTTTTTTAATAACTTACAATAATTAGTAGGTTAGATTTATTTAAAAATAAGTAATAATCAGTCAACCCAAATAACCATGTTTAGTTTTTGATTTAATTTAAAAGTTATTGCTTGTAGACGTTTTTAAATCAAAATTATTTCTAATTTTATTTTGTAAACATTTCCTAAACAAAATTTTGATTCGATAATTAATCGAGCTATGGTGTTTAATTAGCGATACCTTCAAATATATTCTTTAAAGAAAAAAATTAAGTAAGCAACGTAAATTACCTATTTTCTAAAACGTGCTCAGTGTAATGATTCATTCTACAGTCCTTCTATAAGATAACCCCTGCTGAGACTACCTGCTGTTAGAATTGTAAATGATACCCTTAAGCCCGCTTCACAATGTGCAAACTTTTGTTTACAGAAATTGTGGTGTCAAAGTTTTAAATTTCATAAGTGTACAAGGAAGATCATATTAAGGTAGGATAGAATTAGAAGTACATTTATAACAATACAACACTACTGCAAATTTCATTTTATAAATTAAATTGGAATTCTAATGCATATCACACAATTTCAAGTTATTCACTTTTTATATGCAATAAAAAAATAACATAATAAGTAAATACATAATACATAAGTCTTGGTTTTTTATTAGTTATACTTTAAGTTTAGAAATATTCTTGCAAAAATTTTAATTAACACAAAATGAAGTTGAGCAGATAAGAACTCGTTTTAAGGAAACCTTGATTTTTAGCCGACTATTATATTGTAATCAATTTTTCGAGAATGCTTTGAAGTCAATTTAAGACCAAATTTTGCATTAATAATTTGAATCAAGTCCGGGAGCATTCGAGAAAAGTTGATATAATGTAATAGTCGTTAATTAATTAAGGTCGAGTTGTATTTGGAAAGACTATACCCTTCCAATCAACTGTCGTAATTTTAAAAAAAAATTCAAGATAGTTGATTGGTTCATATGATATAAGGGTAATAGTCATTAATAAACATTGAGGTAGGCTACTTATGATTTAATTTTTTATAAATGTAGAAATTTTGAACAGTAAGCATAATTTAGAAATATTTCTACACAAACATTCTAATATCGTATACTTACGTGCAATAAAACTTACGGGATCTTTTGCACAATTTAAAATTATAAGTCAAAAATTGAGACGTTTGCAACAAATGTATCACATATATTTTAGGACTGGGTTGAATTGCAAAATTTGAGCACATCTTATACGGAAACAATTGAAGTAGCTAATGTTTACGATAATTTAAATCGAGATAATGCTCGATAATCTCCTTTTAATAGTTTAAGTAAAGATTTAACTGACGATTCAGATAAACTCATTCGTCCATATGGGTTCCAAAGAAGTGAAAATGCAGATCCCAATTATGCAGATGATACTAATAAAAACCATGATGAACGTGGTCAGAGTTCAGAAGAAGACTTACTTGATAAAATGTATATACCTTCAGAAATCAGTGATACATCCACAGATATTATCGATGAAACCGAATCAGATCACTCGAATTCCACAATTATCAAATTGCAGCCACCAGTGAAAGACAATGATAAATGTAGTCGGAAGAATTTCTCTAGTGAGAGTTCAGAAGAAGACTTACTTGATAAAACGTATATACTTTCAGTAAGCAGTGATACATCCACAGATATTATCGAAGAAACCGAATCAGATCAGTTCAATTCCACAATTATCAAATCACAGCAACCAATAAAAGACAATATACAATCGATCGGAAATGACGAAACAAAAAGACGTGAACTGTTGCGCTACTTGTGAGTAAACGTAATATTAATATTTATTTAAAAACATGATACGCCCAAAAAGTAAAGCATAAATTCAATAATATAATAGATAGAAATTACCATTTCCAATTGATGAAAAATTTCTATTTTGGCATATCGTGTGAATAACAGCGAATTTGTGCATTACCTTTTAGACGCCCGACATAAAACGACAAGCAACTGTAGATAAAAATACAATTGCATTTATTAAATAATTTCCTCAGTTTAATAATTTGTTTTTGGAGAACTACAAAGGATCTAATCAATTAATATAAAATTCAACCTTTTTTATTGTATTATAATTATTTATCTTTTCTTTTCTTTTGCTCTTTCTTCTCTCATCTACTCAACCTTATTTATCCGATTATGTATTTAGGCTTACCTTCTGTTATTAACTCTTCATTGTTTTTGATGTTTTGTGCCTGTGTATTCATCTCCGTCTTTCCCATTTCCTCTTCCATACTTCGTCTTCTATCTTTCTTTATTTCCTCTCATGCATAATCTCCTCTTACCCATATTTTATCTTTTACTGCTCTATCTCCTTCTAACATTCATACAATATCTTATTTTGTTTCTTGTTCTTATTTTTTCCAGTTTTGTTTTTTTTCTATTATACAACCTGGTGTTTCTCTAATCCTAGTGTCAATATTTGCCTTGTATCTTCTTTAATTTCTCCCACTCTCCAGATTTCCACATCATTGTCTTATACATTAACACACTTTTTACTATTCTCTTAAATATCCACATTTTTTCTTCAAGTGTTTCGCATTTTTCGGCATCCAAAGATAGGCTTCTACCTATTTCGTAATGGCTTTAATTGTTTTTCAGTACTATTTTTTTCCTTATCCTTATTACTTCTTTAATATTTTCTTCCATAACCATCTTAACGTATCGTACAGCTGACTTTTGATTTGACTTTTTACGAAAAAAATCCCTATTTTTTCCATAGTTTTTATACTGTAAAAAATGAAGAAGAAAACAATCTGCAAATTTTGTAATAACAATGTCACAAATTTTGAAAGACATATTGAAACACATCACGGTGATGAAAAGAAGTACAAGATTTAAAAGGTTATTCAAAACAATCTAAGGAAGGAAAAAAAGCCAGACGTAAAATATTTGCTTTAATGCGGTACGATACGGAATTTCAACAATTTATTGAAAATGAAATTATTACTTCCGGAAAGTTACCATGTGCCCACTGTAAGAAAATATTGTCTGTAACATTTTAAGACGACATTATAAGAATTGCACCATCAAATCGATAAATGAAAATGGATCTAGAATTCAACATCGCACACAATCTCAGACGTTGGTCGCTTGTGCAAAAAATTTTACCAAAACTGCTTAGTTAAGAATCGTTAAAGAAGTATATCCAAAGATGAAAGCCGATGATATATTTTTTGTAGCGAAACGTGACCAATTAATTCGACATTTTGGAGAAAATTATTTAAAAACACAAGATCTCAAATTGCTTCTGTATGCTCCAATAGATTACGAGAATGTGCTAGACTCTTAATACAGATGCGTAAGCGCAACAAACAATCCCAAACTGTCTTTTTTGAAATGCTAAGTACATTTAATTTTGATGATGTTATAATTAGTACTAGACTAATTAGCGGTTACAACGAACGAAAAAAAATATTTAAAGCTCCAAGTTTGGCGATGCATACAGGAACCTTACTTAAACAGATATGTGAATTAGCTATTCATTTGTTGTTAAAAGGAACGCTGAATTCAAAGTTCAAGACTATGAAGCTAAAAAAAAGGATTTAAAAGATTTAAATTATTAGTGGAGAGTCAATGGAACTTTGAAATATCATCTTTAGCGATTAAAGATTTAACAGAAAAAAGTTGGAATAAACCAGTAATCCTACCTTTTAACTAAAGATATAGTCAAATTTACGAGTTACATTTAAAAATAGCCGAAGATAATGAGCAGATACTAAAAATGACATATTTAATGTAACTGCGTATAAAAACTTGGTAGAGAGCTCCTTAACATTAACAATTTTATTTAATCGAAGAAGAATCGGTGACGTCCAATATGTTTCTATAGAGAGCTACTTAAAAGACTACAAATTCTGATCAAACGGAGTATCTAGAACAGCTGACGGAATCGGAGAAAGTACTAACAAAGAATTGTGGTAGGCGGAAAAGGCAGCAGAGCTATTGTTATATTGTTTCCACAAAATATACAAAATTATATAGCATTGTTGTTGAGAGCAAGAAAGGAGACCAAAATTGTTCTTCAAGAAAATACTTACCTTTTCGCCTATCCAAATGTTAAAAACCAATGGATTAGAGCAGATGTAGTTCTGAGAAAATTTGCTAAAGATAGTAACTTAGAACATCCAGAAGCTATGACATCAAACCGATTACGTAAGCATATTGCAACTCTTATGCAATTAGTGGACTTATCCAAGGACGAATACGAAAATTTTTCAAGATTTATCGGTCATACAATGAAAACACATCAAAATTACTATGAGTTAGTATTTGACTACCTTTCATTATATTTTGTTAAGTTATTTTTACATTTTAAGTAACCAGTACGACATTCTTTAAAACAATTTGCAACTATTATACTTGGTAGTAGGTCATTAATATTAATAAATCATTTTAAAGGATTCGTTTCAAAAGTAATAATATAGAATAATTAGTTATAGTTAATTGTAATATCACTTTAGACTTTCTCGAGCCCTTTAAGTTTTAGTAGTGTACTCTTATGTATGATAACTTTCACTAATACTTTTTTCGTCTGCAGATTACAGGACGCATTTCAAATGGCCAAAGTGTCGAAACTATTGGCTCTCTTTGATAAAGGAAAGGGACTTGAATATAAAGATAAAGACTTAAAAGATATAGACATTGATCCGAATGAGGTTCTACATTAAAACCATGGAATGTTTCGGATAGAGATTAGTTTAATGGAGCAATGTTTTTGCAGTTATTTAGGGGCTGATTTAATCTTTCGTTGAAAAAGTTATAAATAACAATCAGTGAGTAATTATATTAAAAAAATTAAAAACTATTATTTTCTTTTATCTCCAATATTTTACAAGCAAAATATATACAAAAAAGTTTTATATAAATATCATTGTTGTCGGTAAGACCGATCGAAAATTGCTGTCAAACAAAAATTCATGATAAGCTTCTTCTCATACCTTGCTCCAACTTTCTTAGGATTAAATCGGAATTATACTAGATTTTTCAGCATTGATAAATGAAAGTTATCAGTAATTTAATTGTTTTACATTTTAATCAAACAGGCTTGCAGATGAAACTAAACAAAATTTATTTGACCACTAAACTTAATTTGAAAAGTTATGTAAAGTATTCAAAATAGTGCTTATTTAAGCAGAATTAATAAGAAGTTACTCATATAATTTCAGTCTAGGACACCTTTATACTGATACTACGTGATAATAAAGAATTTTAAATACTTTATTTAAATTAAGTTTTTAATATTTGAAATAGTTTTTTTATTTTGTTTTAGTTTTCATGAACAAGCCTTTTAATTAAACTGTTTTTATTTTATTTTATTTAAATTTATTTATTTAATTAAAATGTAACAATAATTGATTTACTGGTATACGAGCTATTTTGCGTTTGAATATTTACCAATATTCTTTTTTTGATAACCAAAGATATTTTGTATAAGTAAATAAGAATGAACAATAGTCACTTTATAATAATTTTGGGGTAATTAAAAAGTAATTATCTAAAATCTTTTCTAATAATAAGTAGTATTTTGTTTTACCCACAAATTTTATTCTTTTATGCAGGTATTAGATTTATAAATATTAATGAAACTACACACTGATATGTGATACCTTTACGATAACCGAAAAACAAGTTTCCAACAGTTTCAACGATATAAAAATGAAACTTCAGCATTGCTATCCTTGTCCCTCTCAAACCGTCTTACTCGAAGTGGAAGCATTTCCCAGCATGTTACAAGAACACCGACAGATGACGCCGTCTACCAAGCGTTATTTTCATGAAAATTTTTTCCACTACTAGCTGTGAAGTGGAGAGTGATTGCGTCTCCTAGCCAACTGAGAAGTTGAATTTCTATTGTTGACCTAGGTTAATAATAAACAAATTCAAATTTTTGAGAATCCAAGAATAGTTTGTTTAACAAAACGAGGTGAAACATAATTTTGTATATCAGGAGATTATCTTTAACGTATTTGCTGCTTAAAATTACCTAACTTACGATAAAATTATTTGAATAAAAAAAAAATGCCATTAGTTTAAAATTCGCGCCCCCATCCCGTATCCGCAAATACATAACCTAAAATTTATTTATTAATTCAAATATGATGGTAGATTCAGTTTTGAGGGTTTCCCAAGGAATTTAACCACGCGAGTTAAGTTCCGTGAAGAATTTTAAGTAAATTACAAACTTATTTTGTTGTAGATATTATTTAGTGAGATGGTCTTCCTTTTAGTTTGTTAATATTTATTTTGTTCGCCGCAGTTTCCTACGGACCCTTGCTGATAGGAAGGTGATTTGAAAGAAAAACTCGAATCAATCACCTTCATATAAGCAACGATCCGTAGAAAACTGCGGCGAACAAAAAAATGTTTAGTTGTAAGGTGTTTGAATGGTTAACAGAATCTGGAAGAGTCCGATCTGTTGCATAAAAATGTCGACTATAAAAACTTAACAGTATGTGGCGAACACTTGTCATTCCTAAATTAATTACAAGTGTCAATTTCTGAGTAATATTCAAATGATGCAAGGTATATTGGCGACGCAATAAATGAAAGTTTTAGATGTTTTATACAAGTGTTAATAGAATAAATGCCCGTTAACGTCTCCAGCTATACCCAAACTACTCAAGATATACAAGATGTATCATGTATTTTATAGGTTAATAGTGACAGTTGACACTGACAGGCCGGAGCAGGAATTTAACCTTTTCATATGCTGAATTTAAGTTGTTGGTTAGTTTTCACGCGTCATATGACAGTGATAGCTTCGTCTTGCACCTCTCTTTCTATCATGGCGACTTCAAAACAAAAGTACGTTACTTGTCTATATAGGTATTTATATTTAGTCTGAGATAGACAAGTTAACTTAACTAATTCTAGAAAAGTGTTGGTATTCGGTAGGGTCTTATGATACAAATATAATACAACGCCACCACTATCATCGTAAATTATTTCATGACTCTTCGAAGATATGGTTTCGATTTGTGAACACGTTTGTTTGCTAATCACAGTCGTTGTGAGCACTTCAGCGTTCAGAATATGTTGATAAGAATCAACGAATTGACGCGCCCACCAACACGTTTGACAGATACTACGTAAGGTGCACCTGGTGTGCAATATCTGAACGCACCCTGTGGTTATAACAAGTATGATAGAAGTAAAGTGAGTTCTATCATTGTTCAAATCAAAAGTCAAATTTATTTGATCAAATAAGTTTGACAGGTGTTTCATTTGTCAAATTAATTTGATGAGTGTTGGTTCTGCTCGGTTTTTATAACGTCATTGCTTTTCAATGATCAAATGTTTGTCAAAAATAAATGCCAAAATTTCCATAGAAACCAAACTGACAGAGCAACTATAATTAGACATTGTGTACGGGTTGTTACCTCGAAATATAAAACTATCCAACAAAGTTAATTCATAAACTTTGCGGAATTCTGGAAGAGCTGCGAAAACTGGAAGACGAAGACAGAAACCATAAGTTAGGGGCAGAAAAACAGGGCAGAGCAGAACAACTAAGACTAAGAACAAAGTCACACCAGGAAGAATGCCGAAAAAGAAGAATACCGAGAAGTTAAGAGACAACCCACGTTATCAAATCCGACACTCGAAACAATCGAATCACTTGTTATGGCTGTGGTGAACCTGAAGTAATCAAAAGCAACTTCAGCAAATGCAATAGGAACCGAAACAGATAAGGTGGGGCTGTTCTAAACTAATACACAGTATCCATCATAAGACTTCAAGGCCGGCAGTCGAGATATAAGTGAAGGGAATTGGACGAGGCGCATACATCGATACAGGTGCAAAAGCATTGCGGGAAGGTGCTACACAAGTCCGAGACCAGGGATACTAAATTCCCAAGAGCCGACGGCGAAAATAGTTCAGAAAGTATTCAGCACCTCAGTAGATATCACCTTAGCACAGAGATTCGTACCAACCGAATTTATAATCCTGCTATAGGCACAAAATTGGACTCTAGGAATTGACTTCTTGTGACGGATTGGTTCTCGCCAACGACAAATAGTTACTACCACTCTAACCCGCAAACGATTACCCTTCAACAAAAAGTCGCTAGAAAAGGCACCACCAGTAGAAGAAAGACACAGGTGGAAGAAAAATCCTACCCAGCACACTAAAGGCTCCATTCCTGGAGCTGTTTGTCCCGAATCCCAGCATGGGAACATCCGGTAGAAGAACTCGTTCGCCGGGAGACCTTCTTCTTCTTTGCGGACTCCTTTTCCAAAGGAAGAGTGCGAGTCTGCTCCGGTTCGTCCCTAAACCAAAACAATTCAGTGCGTGTATGTGTGGACTTTAGAAAACTGAACATTCAAAATGATAGTATCCACTTCATCGAATGGATAATTTGATTTCCCCCCCCGAATGTCATTAGCACTTTGGACTTACCCGCCGGTTGCTGGCAGATCGCACTTAGAGACAATGACAAAGACAAAACCGACTTTCCCGTTTCACCGTTCGGACTATAAAGCTTTCGCGAATGCCGTTCGGGCTCAAAATGCGCCGGCAACCTTTCAACACGTCCCTAATAAACCGATTCAGATCAGCAGTGCCCGAAGTGACCTTTCTCGCATATCTAGACCATATCATATTATCAGAGAATGTCGCGAAGCACCTAAAAGAGACGGAAAAACTTGCGACACCACCCTCATCGACGACGTCTTTCTACGATATGGGGTACTCAGAAGCATAAGCAGTGATAACCGCACCCAATTCGTCCCATCATGCAACATGTCACGTACTGCCTTGGTGTAAACCTGGTTTATCTCAGTATACCACTCTCAAGCAGACCCAGTAGAAAGAAAAAACAAGGATCTGAAACCCCAACTAGCCATTCTAGTAGAGCAACAATCATACATCAAGGCCAGAAAAATTACCCACGGTAAGGTTCGCCATGAACTTCATGGTCGGTCAATCAGCGATTACTCTCCTCATACCTTACCTTCGGCACTAAACTAGATGATGTTACTAGAGATCAAAGAGCTATTATCCTCTCCAAAAACTTTATCCGGAAATAACGGCTGTGTCTTCTTCGTCTTCCCGAAGACGATGCGTCACGTACAGATTTCTACAAGAGGAACACCAAGACAAATACAAAGAGCAGGCACATCGCCAAAGAAGAGAAACTACAGTATACAAGTCTCGCCGACCTAGTGGGGTCAATACTCACAGTGTCCAGCCAAAACTAGCCAAAAGGCACTACCGCCAAATTTGCACCTAGACGAGACGGTCCATACGCAATTCTACGACAGTGCTCGTACGGAGTTACCCAGACCCAAAGATTATACAATAAGAATAGAAAAATATCACACCTCAGTGATGACGTCTAAATTGTTTATGGTCTTTCACAACCATGTTCCAAAGCCATCAAACCTACCCAAAGAAAACATAAGCTTCTGAATCCTATGTCGGGGCGCCTTTCCAGTTCAAGAGACTCTACGATGCCAAAATACAGACAACCCATAAGTGTAACGGTATTAAAAACCACTCTAATACAAACCAACCCCGCACGAGGGCTAAGTAAATGAGCTCTCGCCAGCGAAGCATCCGGAAGACCATTTAAATAAAGGAAATAATTTTGCGAAAGGCAAAAGTACAACCACCCCCGAAAATCATTAACCTTTGCTTAAATCACGCCGTCTCGTTTTCAAGCTCACTGTAACTAAACCGGCGTCCGACCGTCTTGACCAGCTCTTACGTAAAACGTACCGTGTTACGTAAAACGCAGACAGATAAGTTTTACCGATTTTACTATGTAGAAGAAAAACTGCAAAAAACCGTGTTAGCGTAATCACGAAGTGCATGAAAAACTACTAAGGTAGAAAAAATATGCTAAGTATTCCTTAATTAAGTACTTTCAAAATTTTACCGACTTTAGTGTATTATACACTAGGTGCATGAAAAACTACAAAGGCAGAAAAATATGCTAGCATAAGCACTGGGTGACTGAAAAGATCGAGGTTCATACCTACCCCTTAAAATGTCCATTATTACTGTTTACATATTATACGTGTTTGTGTGACATGTTTCAATTTTAGTATTACAGTTGTAATAGTTTTTAAAGAAAACGATTAGAGTAAAAAATTTCTACAGCGCTAGACTCGTTTTAATTACACAACAACTTCGAAAGTTTCATCAGATAGTTACGTCTTGTGTTATACAATTTCTATGTGTAATTAAAAATTTTTAAAATATCGTACCCATTTTAGTATGCATCAGTACATGATTTTCTTCAGCAAATGTATTACCATATATGGAAATGCCACCCTTTCCATTCCCTCTTGTTATGTCACCTAATTCCATAAGTACGAATCAGTGTAATTTTATGTATTTCGGAATGCTTGTACGTTAAACTGTCCTAGTTTGAACAAATCGATAGAAAATTTTGAACAGTTACAGGTTCGTAATCATGATACAATTCTATTACTATACGTCCTAGGTAGACTCCATCCTTCACTCGAAAAATCAAACGCCTTTAGAATCAGTCCACTATTTTATCAAACCCAAAAATTTGTAGCTAACTTACCTAGGCTTTTCTTCACCAAATTGTCCGTCACTAATTGATGGTTGTTCTCGAACAAGTACGTCTAAAAGGTTTTTGTCAAACAAAAAGCAAAGGATCCCACTCTTGTAGTATCGTGTAACCTTCACCAGGCACGTTTCCAAAATTCGTCGTAGTTTTTAGCTAAATAATCTGACTTCTACAATAAAATAAATTGTATAAGAAATATCAAACTATTTAAGTCATTAACCGTTTTTTAATAGAAGCATAAATTTTCGATTCTCAACTACTATTCGTTGCATTTCCTTTTTCTGCAAATCCCACCACTTTGTATTGAGTTTTTTAAAGCCAGACAGTTAAACGTATCGAGATTACTCTAAAATTAACACGTTAAAATTAAAATTTTATTAGATAGTGCTTACCCCAAATCTATTGATTTTGTTAATTCTTTTAACCATTTCTATATTTTCCTGGTTGATTTGTATTACTCTACGTTCATCTATTTCAAGCCTTTTTGTGTTGCAATACTTATTTGGACAAATTGGAGGAGGTTTGCAATCCACTCTTAGCTTTATAATTAAACATTATTTTTCGATGCTTTGTTATAATTTTCTAAATCGATCTTTAACGTTCATGACCTGTCCACGTAAATATCTAGGAACCTGAGTGGGTTTAAATTTTTCTTTGCTTTATTTTTGAAGCTGCAAGACGTTAATAATACTTTAGTTTCATTCAGTTAGTATTGTACAAAACATTGAAACTTTAATTCACAACACAAATATTTTTGGAACAATAAGTTATGCGACACCTAGTGTTAACTCGTACGTTAATGCTTTCGCATTAAGCAACTATGTCGACAGATATGTAAAAAGCAGTTACATAAGTCGATACTTCAATAATTAGCCACTAAGTGTTAGCAAAAATAAAAACTTTTGATGATAAAGATGCCGACAACCCCAAGCAATACCCAAAAATAAAAAAATAAAATTCCATCCCCTTTATCTGTTGCAGTTTAGTTTCGTAGTAGATACTAAGCTGTTTATGACACACGTGGTTAAGTAAGGCTTTTATGCACTTAGAATAAAAATAATCAAAGTTAACTGATACATCAACGGTTACATATTTGGGCGGGAATTTATAAATTTATTGTTTCAATTTGTAAAAATTTGGAAAGTGAAAGGCAAGTTTATATTTTTGTTTGCATTGTGCTTGGGCCGGCGGATGACCATCTATAAACAGGTTTCATTCTGTTTTTCAAGTTCAAAGAG
The DNA here is from genome assembly GCA_030710515.1 of Abscondita cerata. Classification (NCBI taxonomy): domain Eukaryota; kingdom Metazoa; phylum Arthropoda; class Insecta; order Coleoptera; family Lampyridae; genus Abscondita; species Abscondita cerata. Next base: position 8,980 of record JALBCR010002284.1, on the reverse strand, counting down.
ATTGCAATTAAAACATGCCACACTACCATACCGATAAGGGTCATTTTCCATATAGCACCGAAACTGTTTGTTGCAAGTAGTTTTTATTGTAATGAATTCAGTAGGATGAACACTGTATGAACAACAATAAATAGGACGTTTGTTATTTGTATTTTTTCTTAAAAGTGTAATTAACTAAATAAATACGGCATAAATGATCATTCGAGATTTTTTTTGTTTATCTATTTATCATATATTGGCAATAGCTACGATATCACAGAATCCGTTGCATAGAACATTTCAAATCGTACAACAAAAGCATTTCTTTACGGTGTTCTACATTTTACATTTCCGAACGCACGTTATTTTTGAAACTGATAAGAAAACGTTCTAGAGCATCAAATATAACCCTTCAATGAACGACACTAAAGGCCAGTTTCATAACAGCGGATGGCGGTTTGTTTTTTGCTGAACTTATAGCGGATGTTTTAACTTTTAGCAGCGCCGCAAAATGTTAGAAATATATTAAGTTTTGTGTTTTTTGTATCCTATGTATTATACTGCTGATAACTTCATATCTACCTATCTGTCAAATACAAAAGTTACTAGAATTCACCAAAACGCGTATCAAATTCCGTTGTTATGAGAACTTACTTTGTCTTTACGGATGTATAGTTCGATCCGTTTACCGCCATCCGCTGTTATGAAAACCGGCCTTAATGCTCCTTCATAGCAGTAACGTTTCAAAAACGTCAAAAAATGAATTACTATGGAACGTTCTCAATCTTACGTATTTATGAGCACGTTCTATAAACATAATTGAAACATCCAAAGAAAACGTTCCACGCGGGTCAAATATATTCCTTAACTGAAACATCCATTATGTTCCAAAAATGTCTTGTTCTACCTAGGAAGATATGTAAAAATATAGGGAGTTTATGATTTTTAAAACTCCCATTAATCAAAAACTGGTTAATCATAAACGGATAAAGTTTTTGTAAAATCAATTAATCGATATCGTGCTATGGTGAACATACAAAATTATTAATGAATTTTACACATTTTGTCTATTGTAATAATTTGAGTAAATTACTTTTGTTTTTGCTGCATCTTTGTAGAGCATATGCATTCTGTTTGAATATCCATTTTATTCCGTAGATGGTTTTTAAAGCATCCAATTTAGATAATTTAAATAAATTTCTAGACCATTACAAATAATATTGCCTGCAAATTTAGCAATTAACTAGAAAGGAAACACAATTCACTTTACATTAGTACTAACAACTACAGTGTCAAAAAATGTCAAACATAAAATATCACGTAGTGGGCGAATAAACACAGCAATCACGCTTAAAAAATAAATCCATCCTTTCCTTAGGGCAATATTCGAATATTATCTAGAATTCAGTGTATGTAGAACAAATTAAAATTAATAATAGAATAGTAAGTAGTAATAAGATTAGAATGAAAATTTGATGCAGTGAAGGTTCCGAGCGTGAGGAATCATGAGATTTTCATTTTTACCGTGTGAAAGACTATACTTTCTCCAGACCAAAGGTTTTGTATATTTTGTATAAATCGCACACGCATTGAGGTGCGCCTGAATATTTTTCAATCCCAATAGTGAGAATTTTAGCATTTTGATTTCAGACTTGTGAAATTCTATATTGGTAGTGGAGAAACGATATTATTCTACAAAAACATATGCGATTTAAGATTTTGAAGCGTATATTCGTGTTCTACCATTTTAACTTTTGTTTTGTCTTCTATTAATCATCTCTATTCTATTAAACGAATTTATTGTACATATTTAATTGTGGAAACTATATATTTAACTCTGATTCACTCGGTATATACTTTCTACAGCTTTAATATCTATGGAATGCAAGATATGCAATTTTCTCCCTAGGGCGCAATACGCCAAAAGCCCGTGTGACCCTAAAAGCATTGCATTATTAGATTTTCACGGTGAAGGTTATACATATAATGCATCTACCGTAATTATCTTCATTGAAAGGCCCAAAAGTAATTTTAGTACCCATATTTTGTCTGGAGTTTATTTTATTTTGATTTAGGGTCTTCTCTTTCGCCGTCTTTTTTCGTGTTCTCACTTTTCGTAACTGCATTATCGTACTTCCTTGTTTGCCGATGTGCACTTGCGTTTCCTGTGCTCTCTCTGCTACTGTGTAACGCATTTTGTCTTCAGATCTTTCATGCAAGTTTTGAGGACACAAAATGAATAAATAATCAAGAAACCGTTCTAAATATCTAAATCTTCCTGAAGTCAAAGCGCTGAAATTCCTAAACAACGCTGATGTGCAGTATTGCATATGGACAACGCCCAATCGCCATCTGTATCAAATTTTTCTTTATTTTTGTGTTTATAATTTAACGTCTACCTTAACCATTTAAATTGTTTAAAATTTTTAAAAGTAAGCGTGAATGCGTACCTTTTGTTTTAATTCATTAAAAATTAATTCATGTTTAATGTCTTAATATAAATTTTCCTAACCTACAAAGAAAGAAGAAGTGGCCATCTAAAGTAAATATTGAAAGAATACTTACGCGTATGATAAGATAGAGTTTTAATTTAATTATTTACATAAACTGTGTAATGCGTGTATATTTTTGTAAACTTGTTTAATTTTAATTCGGTATCATTTGACAAGAACCTGAAATTCATATGGAACATTTACTTTCACTAAAGTTTTGACAGTAAATTTGCACAGACATTAGAATTGCGTGGGAATTTTTATAGAAAGATTAATGTGAAGAATTTTTAATAGGAGATCATAATAAAGTTAGTCTCATGTTCAATTTTGTGTTTATTAAAATTAAGCAGCTAGCGGCATTACAAAAAATTTGATAAAAAGAAATATAATTGACTCTCACATTTATCTAATAAAGTATAAAAAATTGAGTGGTTGAACAACTATTTTAATTTAGGACAGCATTAGTAATAAAACTAAACTAAACTAAAACTTAAGGAGGAAAAGAAGAAAATTAACAGACTAAAAGAAACAGGAGGAAAACATGAGAAGCAGAGAGGGGGAATAAGAAAAAATGGAGAGAGCAATAGAAAAAGTAGAAAAGGAAAGGCAGTAGGTACGGGACGGATGGAAAACAAGGAGAGCAATGGAGATACACCGGAGAAATGAGGAGAGAACAATTAAGAAGAACATACCATGTGTCCCACGGAAAAGTTGACATAGACATTTACGACGTTAAATTAAAAATGAACGTATATCTTCTTTCTGACACAACTTGAACATAATATAACAACATAGTATGTTAAATAGATAAAATAAAACAAACTGGTGTGATAATAATGAATATTCAAAGCGTATATTTTAGTAAAAGTTATTTTTGTGAAATTTTATGTATTAACCGAATTGATTTTCATTTATTAAGCGATCTTCGTTGACAATTGGTTAATGTGTTGCCTAGTAATCATTTTGCGATTTCTAACTAGGGTTCGATTCGGATTGCAGTTTTCTTTATCAACTTTATTATCATTATAATACAATTACGTAAAAATTATTTTCAATTTAACGTAGAAAACACCTATATCAACATCTCCGTGGGATACATGTTATATAAGAATACGGAAAGGAGAAGGAATACCGTAAAAATACGCCTAATATACGAGGGAAGGTATAGGAGAAAAGTGAAATATTACAGAGGTGAGTCTAATAAACGTAGGATATTTATATTATAAGAGAAAATTCATACTCTACTAACCTTAGAAAAGGAAAAGGGACTATTGATAATAGAAACATTCCAAAAAATACAGTCATACATATAGAATTTAGAAAGAGTAAAAGAAAGCGTAAGATAGTGGTGGGGGAAAATCGAAAGAGAGTAGACAGGTATAGGTAGAGTGTAATAATATTAAATATAACAGTAAGAAACCTAAGACAGAAAGGATGTAGAATAGTAGGGCTAGTATGGGGGATAAAAGATATTTGGTAAAGATTCAGAGAAAAGAAGAAGAAGGATTTTGTGAGGCTTGTAAGAAGTGTGATGTAATGAACTATAGAAGAAACAGAAGAAAAATACTAGAGATATCAAGGAAGCATGGAATACATGAAATACAATGAGCTATACTGTTTGAATGTTGGAAAGAAAATGAGGCACAGAAAATGAGATACGTGAAAGAAGATAGAAAAAGACAGGAAGGTGTATGGAAGAGGAGACAATAGTAATAGATAAAGATACACAAATGCAAGAAAAAGAACATAAATAAAAGGAGGTGAATAATAACGAATTAAATTACATAACAGAAAGATCTCAAAGAAAAAGAATGACAGCAAAATTGAGAACAGGAAACAGAAGAAAAGTAGTGGATGAGTGAATATAATAGGGTGTGCAGATTATGTGCGGAGAGCGGCTAGTCGAGGAAACGAAATAGTGGATACTATTAGGGGTGAAGGGAACGAATACAATGGATGAAAGGAGTGGTGGAGGAGAAGAAAAAGAAAAATATATTGAAAGTATAGTAAATAGTGGGAGTGGGGTTAAGAGGGAAGTGTTTTTTATTTTTAAAACTTGTATATACAGAGACCGAATCCTTTGTTAATTAAAAACCAAATAAACATTTGATTGATAGATAGATTCCTAAATTCACGTGGATCATTTTAAGTCTTACTTTTAACGGTAGAATAGAAAACACCTGTAAACAAATTAATCGGTTTGAGGCTGTAAGAAGATTCTTCAACATTCACAGAAGTTGGTTTGTAATGTACGGGCGTTTTCAAAACTCACCGGTTGCAAGACCGGTGCCTCGCCGAATTTTTGACTTGGAACTTTGGTGAATAATTGCGGTTAACCTTACTTTTGCTTTACTCGCTTGCTTATTTGCAATTTATATTGTGTTTAGAATATTAGTAAGTATTTTAAAATGGATAAAATTTATTGGAAGCCCGTTCTCAATGACTATGGCACAATTATATAAAAACAACACATTCAATTAAAACTTCTAGGTTATGTCAACTATGTTTCAGTGATTTTCACCTATTCATCCAGTTTCAAAATTCACCGCTTACCCCAAATAATCGCCTAATCAGCTGATTAAACCAGTTGAAGCACCGGTCTCTATTTGACCGGTGAATGAGCGGCGCGAGTTTTGGAAAATGCCTTACGTAGAGGCAGATTGAAATGTAAAGAACCTGTCACGTGGCCTGCGCCGTGAACGAAAATGAAACGGACGAGTCTACTGTTCACATTAAGGCCAACAACGAAGTGTATTTCGTAATTTCGTTTGTGGTGTTATTCAAATTATACCCTAGTTTAATAAATACATTTATAGTAAGGTATATTTTTATGATTTGCGTTGAAGATTGATTCACGTGACAGGTTCTTTACATTTCAATCGTCCTATACCTTACTATACTGTATTGGGAATATAAAATCTAAAAATGACATATAGGTAATGTTATATTTTTACAATATATTTATAATTTTACAATACAAGAAAAGAACAACTTGCATGACAACTGTGATTTTTACGGAAAAAGCTGCGAATGAATTTTTGATTTATTAACTTTCTGATTAAAGTCATAATAATCAAAATGCGGAGGTGGTTGCCTGAAACTAATAAAGTATTGTAGTAGCGTTTATTTTAAGTTTAAATTTAGCGCGCTAAATGATGGTGGGAGTATAGTGAAGTTAGCAATAAGGATGTAGGCTTAAATTTGTTAGACATTTTTTACTCACTCACTTTTATGTTTGATTGTTTGAAGAGCAGACGTGTTTTATGTATTTTGGAAGTTTGTTTTATTGTGATTTTATAATTAGTATTATTATTAAAATATTCAACAATTATTGGCGGTTTATTTAAAAGACAAGGTTAAGGTTACTACAGAATTTCTTAGAAGCGGGATTACCTAGATATTGATGGCTAAATTTGAAGATAACGCGACGACGGCAACTGGAGCCGGGAAGTTACCGTTAGAGGAAGTGCAAGGTTCGAAATGCACGACTTAATTGCTGCTACCGTTGCTGCTGTTCAACTAGCTTCGGTAAGCCGAAAAAACAATTTAAATTTTAAGAATAGCGAGATTGCCGCATTATTACCGTGTTTTGAGCTACAAGTGAAGAAGATGCCGAAGCGTGGGTAGCGAGAGTTGATGCCGTGCAGCAGACTTATAATGTTCCAAATGAAATCGGCTAAGTTAATCGCGATTGGAAAATTACAAGGTGCTGCGATAAATTGGTTCCATTCCATAAGTGAATACATTTCAAGTTAAGTTGGGACAGTTTGAAATATGAAATTTTAGAAGTTTTAGCAGCTGACCGAATAAAATTTTGTTATTTAAGAAGATGGAAGGACGGAGATGGAAGAAAAGCGAAAGTTTTAGTGCATATTTTAATGATAAAGTTGTTTTGTCAAATCGCTTAGGGTTAAGTGATGCAGACATTATTGAATATGTAATCGATGGGTTTGATAATGCAGTTTTGCAAGTCAAGCTAAGAATGAAGGGATTCCGCAATTTGAATGAATTACTACAGGTCATGAATAACATTACGTCAAGTGACCGAAGTTGTGTTAGCTATGGTCCACCTTTACGTTCAACAACTATACAAAGGAGAGATCGCTGTTTCAATTGCTACCGAGAGGGTCATTTAGCCAACAACTGTCCACAGCAAAGAAGACAGTATGGATCTTGTTTTAGGTGTGGCAGTACATCACATAAATTAGATTCTTGTCCTGAAAGGAGACCAGTTACGCGCCCACAAGCCAGTACATCGCTCAAAGAAACCAGGCCAGCAGACAGGTCGACTAATATGGTACAAGCCGATAGCAGCATGCCAGTGTTTACGATACCAGTCAGGTTTGAGTTAGATGATGATTTAGATTTAAGTAAAGTAGTTTATAATATTGTTAGCCTTATTGACACAGGCAGCCCTATCAGTTTAATCAAAAGCAGGCATATCCCCACTCGTTTAGTGGATGAGTATAATGGCACCAATGAATTCACTGGTATTAATGGGTCAAAAAATTTTAGGTTTATTTAAGAAAATTGTTAGCATTCATGATATTGATATTGAAATTCTTTTTATGTTGTACCGGACAGCACAATGAAGTATAGTGCAATATTAGGTAGGGATTTTGTTTGTTCACCTGATTTAGAAGTTACTTTTGGACCTACGGTGCAAATTAAGAAAATTGTTCATTTAGTTTCTGATGTTATCGATGATAATTTCGATCAAGAGATTTTCAATATTGACATAGAATATAGTGATGGCATTAATTTAGATATTGAGAAAAACTTAGATTTTGCAGTTAAGAATAAGGTTACCGATTTATTTCACACTCATTATGTCAATGATAATAAGGCAAAGGAACCCGAAACTAATTGTGAGATGCAAATTGTTTTAAAGCATGAACAACCGTTTTATTTCACTCCGAGAAGACTTTCTTAATTTGGAAAACAAAAGGTCACAGAAATTGTTGATGATCTACTGGAAAAAAATATAATTAGGACAAGTAATTCTCCTTATAGTAGTAGAATAGTTTTACCGAAAAGGAATTCTAGAGATTTAAGAATGTGTTGCGATTATAGGGAGTTAAATAAAATCACAGTTAGGGACAGATTTCCATTACCATTAATTGACGATCATTTAGATCAATTGAAAGGAAAACAATTTTTCACTATTTTAGATTTGAAAAATGGATTTCACCATGTTAAGATGGCAGAAGATTCTATTAAGTACACCTCTTTGTGACGCCTATGGGTCAATTTGAGTATATCAAGATGCCTTTTGGCTTATGCAACGCTCCAGCCGTGTTTCAAAGATTTGTTAATTCTATATTTACTAATTTAATAAGGGATAAGATTTTAATTTACCTGGATGACATATTGATCGCAACAGAAACTGTAGAAGAAAATTTAATAATACTTAAAATGTTTTGATTTATTGAGTAGGAATTTACTAGAGTTGCGTTTAGATAAATGCAAATTCTTGAAACGCAAAATTGACTATTTAGGTTATTCCGTAAACGAGTCGGGCATTACATTAAATTCGTCTCATCTAACAGCGATAGACAATTATCCAACTCCAACGGATGTTAGACAAGTGCAAAGGTTTTTAGGATTAACTTCATATTTTCGCCGATTTATTCAAAATTTCTCTATATAGCCAAACCGTTATACGACTTATTACGAAAAAATAAAGCATTTCGTTTTGAACAGCCCGAGTTAGAATCATTTGAGAAATTAAAACATATTTTAGCGCAATCGCCTTTATTAGCCTTGTATTCACCTATAGCTGATACAGAGTTACATTGCGATGCTAGCAGCATCGGATTTGGTAGCATCAGACAAGTAGATAAAAAATTTCATCCCGTTATGTATTACAGTCGAAGAACAACGGAGGCTGAATCAAAATACAATAGTTACGAATTAGAAACTTTAGCTGTAGTGTATTCTTTAGAAAGATTTCGGGTTTATTTGCAAGGGATAAAGTTTAGAATAGTGACAGACTGCAATTCATTAAAGCTTACTTTGGATAAGAATGATATAATACCCAGAATAGCTAGATAGGCTTTGATTTTAGAAAATTACGATTATTCGCCTAATAATGGTATGCAACACGTCGATGCTTTGAGTAGGTGTCAAAACATATTCCTTTTAACAGAAAATTCGTTTGAGCAAGTTTTGTCGTTACGGCAAATGACAAAATCGTTAATGAAATCAGAAATCAGTTACTAAAACGTGAATTGCCCCATCATGAATTAAAACGGTTTAGTTTACAGAAAGTCCAAATGGTTTGCTTTTTTATGTACCAAAAGACATGCAAACAAATGTTATACGTACATGTCACGACGATGTGGGTCATTTGAGGTAAATAAGACCACGGATTTGATAAAGCGTGTTTATTGGTTTCCCAAAATGAAGAAATTGTTAGAAATTACATATTTAACTGTTTAAAATGTATTACTTTTCACCCCCATCGGGTAAAGCGAGGGCACATTGCATAGCATCAATAAGGTTAGCAA